>OY740766.1:146719446-147221946 GCA_963513935.1 Aphrophora alni
ATTTGCAAATTAAACACCACACTTTATTTCATCTCTCGGTAAAAGTAACTTTAAAAACATATTATTACATTGTAAATCAGGTATTTTATGTGATAGCAGTAACTAGTTGCTGAATGCGAGATATACACTGAAGAAACAAATCTTAGCCCAAAGTATTGCATACTTTTAACCTAACTATTTTGAAACTTTACGACATCAAGGATTTGAAGCAACGAGCTACTTTTCAAAACCAGTCCAACATAGAATGGACGACAAAAAACATTCAATACTGAATTTAAAATACAATTTTGAAACAGCAGAAATGATACAATATTTTAATGAAAGGAACTTTGGAAATACAGTATTACATTGTAAAACAGATTTTGTACGGAATAATAAAGTATAATTGAATTAAACACATGGAAGAAAGTTGTCCAGAGAAGCTTTTTTGGGACTCGAAGTTCATCTGAATTCAAAGGAATTACCTACTTTCCGTATTCATCCTAAATTTGAAGAACAGGATGAACCATGAAGACTTAAAACCAAATTGATATTCAACGAAGTACTCGCTCGCGTGCGTATGTGTGATTAGGGCACCGTTCACATTATTACATTAAAATAAATTGATGAAGTTATCCAAATATAATATAAAGTTAATGATGAAGTTATCAGAGTGATCATGATCCAATATTTGCTATTTTAATAAAACATCAAAGATGGTTTTAAAAATAAACAAATGTAATATTTCAAGTCGATAAAACCTTTTATGTCATTTAGTTTAGAAAAAAAAATTAACAATTAATTTTATTGTATTTAAAAGCTTCCAAATTGTAGACTTTACTCCACTTATAAACTGCATCTTTATTTATGTATGAAATTTTAAATGACACACATACCTTTCATTCCAACAAAAATTAACTTTTCTGTTGTTTTTGTTTGTTTCAGAACACAGCGCACATCGTCATTTCAACGCACATCGTCAACTCAGCGCACATCGTAGATATCATGGAATCGCATATACAAATTCCATTAGTATTCTATCTTTTTTATTAGTAGACCCGTAATGTTTATTTGGACTACAGTATATCTCATTAATTTTTATTCCCAGTTAGTGGGAAGAGTTAGTGGAGGGTCCCAAACGACGGCGGTTGCGTTCAGTGCAAGTTTCCTGCGCTACCGCATTAGTTACTCCACTGCTATAAGAACTTACTTCTACTCCTCTAAGAAGTATAATTACAGATTTAATCCCTATTATTCTTAATTTACTTACTGTAGTTCAATAATTGTAATTAAATAGTTCAATAATTCAAATAACAATAACTATTTCACAATACAAAAATTAATTTAGTTAAATCCATTAAAATTATTTTTACATAAAAAAAAAAATTAGTTATATAAATAATTTAACAAAAATTCAATTACATTCAAATTCATGTTATACATATTCAAATTATTTTTTAATTCAATTCATTATATACAAATCCCATTATTAGTCTATCTTTTTTATTAGTAGACCCGTAATGTTTATTTGGATTACAGTCTATCTGATTAATTTTTTTTTTTCAGTAGTGGAGGGTCCCGGACGACGGCGGTAGCGTTCAGCGCAAGATTCCTGCGCTACCGCCGCTAGGAACACGACCGGTAAAAACATGAGGTAAATATGTAGTTTTAAATTGAAATAATGACATAAGTAAAGATGCAGTTTCGATCACTCTGTAACATTTCAGTATATTAATAATGTATTGTTTAATTTTATTACTAAACTGTATTAAAACGTGTTTTGTATTTAAATGTTATGTGAATAATAAATGTTTTATGTTATATTGTTGTTATTTTTATTGACTAGAGCTAAGTTATATAATTATTAAAGCAAGTTCTAGTGATAATTAAATAGAATGATGTATTAGTATTAGGAATAGGTTTTTATGGTTACTATTTCTATGGGTTCATTACATAGTAAAAAAAAATATGGATCAATAACAAATTCTTTGGTTCAGATTGTTAATATTAATTTGTCCTTTATTCCCTTATAGTTGTTACAATTAATTTAGATCTATAAATAATTCTATATCAGCTTGACATATTCCCTATAAAATACAATTAATTTAAAACATAATCTGTTTTAATCAGACCTTTAAATCCTCAATCCAGAGCAACAAACTACAACTTTTGCGTGGTAATGGGATTTCTAAATCGTAAAAACTTTTCTTTTTTTTTCGAACCACCCTATTTATATATGGTATTGACAAAATTTATTATTATTATTTTTTAATATGGCATATGCTCAAAATTATAGGGATATTCAAAGAATTATATATATTTAATATCTTATGTTGCAGTTATAAAAAAATGCCCGAATACCCATTTTTCATCACAATCATTCCACATTTGGGCAGTATTGTTCCAAATAGAAGATAAATAAACGGGCATAACATTGCATAAACTTTTTCACACATTCATTTTCAAAACTAAATAAAATCAAACCAAAAGTTATATCACCAAAAATGTCAGTTTGGACAGTTTTCAAATAAAGTGAAAACGAACTAGGATAAAATATTTATATATTTAAATTTAAAAAATGTATTGCTTGTGACATAAAACACCTGATTAAAAAAAAAAAATAATAACAATGCTTTTAATGACGGCGTTCAAAATTAACTTTTTTTGTGTATAATATTATCATTGAACTTTAATATTTTGTTATTTTTTTTATTTTACACACGGGTTTTAGCCCTAGGGGTTATTTTTGGTTTTTTACTAATAATTAAAATACATTTTTTACGATAATGCAGACCAATACGTTTTGTTTTGGTCCTTAGAGGCTATATTTAAGCCAAATTTGATCTAAATCGTATGAGCTGATTTTGAGAAAATTGTAATTTTATTTAGTTTTTTCTTATCGCAGTTGCTCCCAAATTTTGAGTTATAGAAAAATGAAAATATATGAAAAACAAAATATAACGAGATATGGTCAAAATAATATTAAAACCAAATTTAATTAAAATTTATCCACACATTAAACAGTAGAGCAATACTACAGACGATACATTTAGACTTTTGACAGAGATACATCATTAAAAAAAAAAAAACCCCTTTTTGTACTCAGGAGACCTCAAAATGGATATGTACCACCCAATCGATTTTTGACATCCCATAACTTTTACCCACACTAAGTATACGTAAAAAAAATAAGAATCACTACTTTTTTATGAATTAACATCGACTATTCTATCACTACCGTGAGAATTGAATAATCATAATAAGTTAAAGTTGATTTTTGTTTTCCTACGATGATTATCACTTTCTTACACTTTACATTCCTACTTGCGTGAGTGTGTTTGTTAAATTGTTTATACTCTCTCCCACCTTATCACTAAAATACTATTAGTAATTTTAAAAGTATTTTCTGTTACTCATTACATGCTAATGTTGTAACCACAGTAACTCATACCTAATGAATATAGGAAATATCAATTTGTGCTGTTCTACGATATGTAATTGTAAAATTATTATGCAAAACATCACGTCGCAGTAATGTATGCTAATGTAACACTGCATGTCATGAGATAATATATTTTATAAATTAATGGCTTAATTTAATTAATTTAGGTACTCATGTGTTTTAATGTTAAATAAACTATGACATACCTGAATATTAGCAAATAGCGGAAACATATTGTATATGCATAAATACTGTAATAATTACACTAGACCAAATATAATGAAGTAAATATTTAATAATTATTTATTGGTAACGAATATGGAAATAGTTATTAATACTATCTAGTTAATAACCGAGATATTCCATGGGAAATTTAATCATGTACTACGGTTTTAAAAATGGGTTACTAGAAAATGGAAACAAATTTAGCAGAAGACGTCGAAGAGAGCATTCTCAGATCTTAATCATCCCTCTTTCCACTCTCCTCGGTTTTCAGAAACTCTTCTCCATCTTCAGATCTCCATCCTTCTCAAATCTTCGTCAAGGTCTTCATTCATCTTATCCTGGGCTTTCTCCTCAGTCTTATTCCCTTAGGTTTTTATTAGAATACTTTTTAGCAAATCTTGTTTCATACATTCTTAGTACTTGACCTGTCCATTCAATTCTAGCCCATTTTATTTCTATAAGACGTAGTCTAAGGTCCACATACATGCTGCTCCAACTCAGTATTCCTTACAATCCTCCATTACCCTACTTCAATAATCATAGGTTGGCTAAATTGAGTTCGTATACTTTCATAAATATTATTGTCGAGAAATTTAACACACCACAACAAAACTTGAATCGGTAGACCATTAATTGTAAATTAAAGTTTGTTTACAGTTTGTGTTGTTTTTGTTTAGGGACTATGTTAAATCCCACAGAAGTAGGGTGGTGATGGCAATTGACTTGATGAATATATTCCGTCTGCCCAGGAATCCGGAATAATTATAACTCTAGTCTGTTAGAGTTAAAATTCCAGTCACATAATATATTCTACCGACATAGTGTGTAAAGTAATATATCTATAATGTATATTAACAACGTTATTAGCTATAGAGTGATCTACAACTACATAGCTCTGTCATATTACTTTCCTGTTTAGGCATCAGCTCCCACTGGTATATTTATATATGTGGGACAAAAATCATCTTTCAGAAAAAAGTATGTAACACATATGAAATATTTTAAAAATATCGATATAATAAATAAGTACTAGGAAAGCCGATCTCCAATCGGGTTATTGTCTCATCTATAAACATGTTGGTACGTTATTAGTTATTTGGTTTTGTTATAAGTACAATAATTATCTCCCATTATGAAAGTTATAAAAATATATTTTAAAACGTTGTTTTGTAGAACTATTTTTTTTATAATGTATTGATCAATTCTATTGAAAAGGATGTTGGAATAGTATGCTCGCTACATTTACAAAATTTTTTATACAAAATATGGAGAAAATAGTTAAAGTCGTTTTTGAGATAAAATGACTAGAAATAGGTACATACATACATACATACATACAATTCCTTGCTCGTTTAATAGAATAAGATAACGGTAAACATGTAATTTAAAGATATTTTGCAAATGAAAATAATTATCTTCGTAATAACAATAAGAAGGTTTAGTATACAATGTGAGGTCATGTTCACAAGGCTGTTTTTCTCAAGAATGCGATACGCTAGAGTGATAACACCTATGAACGCAACCAATTACTGAGCGAACAATCACCAGTTTTTGTTGTCACCTCATTTTAATAGTCCTTGTGAAAGTTTAAATGGTCGTAGAAAAATAAGAAACACAACTTATTGTTGCGTATGGATAAGGGTTTGTTTAGGAATTGCTTTTTAGGATTTATTTTATTTAGAAGTGGATTATATTAAAAAAAATTAAACTCTATACGTAGACGTGAAGTACTGCATATTACTTTATTATAGTAGAGAAGGGTAACGTAATAAGAATCTGACTATTCAACTTTTTCGTTGATGCTTTCTCCTACCAAACGTATTTAGTAAGTTATAGGGTAATTTCATAATCTAATTACACCTCCCTCTTTACTTACCTAAAAGGGTAACTTTAGTAATTCTCCACTATTTTTTTGACCTATCGTCATGTTACATGGCTTCAGGAAATCGAAAAATGACTTCTGAGATTCCGTCCACCCGTTGTTGTTGTCTGTACATAAGCACGAAAGCGGACACAATAAATAGTGTAGGAATGTAAAATTTGGTTAAGTGAATTATAATGTGAACTCTACTGAAATTCAGAAAAAAGTATTTGAAAATTTCAATATGGTGGTAATTTAAACAGTTATTCAATACAACCAACAAATAGGAACGAATTTGAAGATGTCAATACTTCATGTAATGGTACCAATACTACCTATCTACGATTATAAATAGCGAAGTTATTGGATAAAATCTAATTTTGAACCCTGACCTAAGGATAAAATGTGATATTATTATAGTTACTAGATCTGGCAGAACCGTGTCATAGATGCAAGACTTGTGATTGGAGGTTCTTTCCTTTATGTACAGATTCGAGCCCACAAGAGGTGAAACACTTACATAAAGAAAAATCAAGTGTAACATTTCAATACCGGTATAGTAAAATTATAAAACTTTTTTCCATCGTTTAAAATAATTAAACCTAAAAAATATGAATTTAATTGTACACGATGTACCAACTTAAACTATATTCGTTGCATTCAAATTATTAATTTCAAACTCTCTCTACTTAAAAAAAATTATGGATTTTAAAACTGGTTCTGAAACAGTAAAAAGTGGCGCTTTTTATACAGTTGCTAGAACGAAACAATTGCTCAACGAAGTGAGTGGGGCTGCCACTATCATTAGTGTAACAATTTGCTCAAATACCAAGTTATTTTGTAATTTGGAATGATTGTGTGAGATTTTGCTACTCCCACGTATCAACTCTATGAGATTCGGAATATAATAATTTATACATATTTGTTTTCGCCATTCCGACTACTGATTAATAATTAGATATATTATAAGACTTACCGTCATAATAGTCTATGTTTGTCTGCAGTTATATCACTACGGCCGTTTCGGCTATTCAGCAATTTTCAAGTGTTATGCGGGTATTACCGTTGTCTTAGTTTAAAATCACAAATTACGAACACACGACACATAACAAACACACAAGTTCTTTAAACATTTAAAACATGATGCAGTAGGCCCACTGTCACAACGCGTACTGTGACATATAACTACAGACAAACATAGACTATTGTGACGGTAAGTCTTATAATATATCTAATTATAATAATTTATTAATAACATATAGACTATATATTCAAATTCAGGTTTTACACAATAATTGAAATCTTAAAATTGCCAGTTTCAAACTGGATTATATGGTTTTATTTTTATCATAAAATATCGTCTTCCTATTTACAATACAAAAACAAGTTACATAACTGACAGAGTTTAACATTTTGTAAGTTGGGTAACTGTGGTGACTATATTGGGTGATATGCCAACATGTATTCCTCACAATACATGGAACGACAATTAATCAATCATGGCTACTTCATGTTTTGCGTACTAAATGGAAAGGTTATGTCACACGTACAAGTGGTAAGCCTGATTCAGAAATTTAAAACTAGTAAAATTTATTATATTAAAGATTTTGGTTCATAGTTCATGACATTATTAAGAAAACCGAGGTTTTGCCAAACCGTTATCAATATGTTATTCTATCTTTGTATGTATCTTTAGTAAATTATGAATTCGTCAAAGAGTAACATGCAATAGATTTTCCAAAGTTGGTGCCTCATGAAAGGTGTCATTTATTTTACAAGGAGAGAAGTTTTTGCCTTTAAACCACTAAACAAAAGTTTTTTTTTACCTGTGCATACTCCAATTGCAGGTACATAGACACGCGCGCACTCATTCATGCATACACGCAAATAATGGATCGATGCACTCACCTACAAAATGTAAAAGTGGAATTAAAGCAGTAAAACATACACATATTAAATCAGTGTGAAAGTTAATACTTCTATTATTTTATTTTATATCACCCTTGGAGATATTTAAATGTTTATTATAAATTAATCTAGAAACGTGTTTTTATTTGCTTTCATTTTAAAGGTAATTTTTTATCCAGTGGAAGCTAAAAACTAAAAGAGACTTACATTAAATTACCAACGACTTCACCGAAAACGTTTCACTTTAGATTAGTTTAAAGCGTTGAAATTATTTTAAGTACTTATTTTATACACTTCATTAGATATTTTGTAATGGGAGTAAAAATACATCAAAAATTTGGATTCGACAGAATGTTGCTTACATTTGTCACTTTAATGTTGGTACGGACTGTAAAATCTAAAGGTAAATACTGAATAAGCTATAATTGTTCGAAATTGAGGGAAAAGACCAAACGAAAACATTGCACATCTCAATAACTACGTATATTATTAAGACTGGGGAGAGTGTTTTAAAAACCTCCTGCACTGCGACCTAGTTAGATCTTTTGTGCTCCCCTCTTGTTGGAATCAGGAGAGATCTATGTCTTTGACAAAATTGATCAGACCCCTGGTCGGGAGGTTTAGTAATTCTTCTTCCGAAATGAAGATAAATTCTAGAAATTTATGTCTTTTTGGCATAAGGCCGGGCACTCCATGATGATGTGTTTCATGCGTTTAATAATAATAATAACTACGTATATGTAATAGACCTATTACATTTAATATTATTGATTTATATTACTCATATTATTTATTACTATTCGCACAACCGTTATTAGGTAAATTAATTATTGTCATGAACAGTTATACTTCATAAACTTTCTTAATAACTGTGACTATCTTGGAGTAAGCTGAACGAATCTAATGAAATACGATAAAATGAATCCAACAGGAAACTAAAATATATATATTTCTTTATCACGCTACAGTATTTATTTGGGATAATATTCAAAAATTAGAACATATTTAAGGAATATTAGAAACAAAATTTACCTGATATTATTTTTGTAAACGATTAAGTTGTCGTAAAAGATAACTATTTCTATATCTAATGGATATTATAGTTAATTGTATGCGTGGTCATAAACACCGTACTTATAGTCTACTTTATTGTCAAAACCACAAATTTCGAACCGTTTATTTATTATTCCTTGTTAATAAAAAACAAACTACTCGTTAAAAATGCAATGCAAAGAAGGATAAAATAACGGTAAATGTATTTGTCGTCCAAAATACACTGAAATAAATGAATGGAAACAAAACAAAACCGATAATTAATGAAACGTTTCGTAGAGACACAATGATTTTGCATTATCAGAATCCATATTATTTGTCTATCGGTGGTAGAAGTCCAGTTAGGCTCAGAAGTAAAATAAGTTCTTAAACAATTTGAGGAATCTGACAATTAAAATAAAATATCAACTAAATTTTAGATATTTGAACGTTACAATAAAATAAAATATTTTCTAACAGTCGCAAAAATACAGTTTTTAAATAGTGACAGTTTTAAAATACAAAATTTTTAGTTTTGTACAGTAATATTGTTAAAGTTACAACGTTTATTTTTTACAAAATTGTAGGAAGTGAACACTTTGAAGCAATGCATTTTTGTGCTCGAATACATAAGACATCTTATGTAAAAAAAATACAGTGAGAATTAGAACTTTCGATCACCACCAGTCAACTGAAAGTAGAATTTTTCGAAAATGTTGTTGTAAATTTCTTTAGAGACAGTCGTGGCAAAAATTACCATAAACGGCAAACCACAGATCGAAAAGTGGTTTCTTACTCCGCTGGTATGGGTAAGTTACGAGTTTTATTGTTTCTTTTGTGAATTTATAATATAATAAATGTTGTTCCAAGAATCATGCTTCGTGAGTTGTAAAATACTGAATCGTGTTGAACTTATTATCGGCGATTATATTAATTAATTACATCAATTCAGTCTAATTTAATGTTACAAAAGTCGGTACATGATGGAATTCCATGATAATGGAAATAATGAAATGATTATTTAATTCCACAAAACAGCTTTAATTGCGACATATGTTTCGCCGTTAGGCATTTTCAAGAAACTAAATTGAAAACAAACAAGTCTAAACTAAAAATTTGAGACAAAAGGAAAGGTTAAAAGAGTAAAGGGTAAAGAGGTTGAGAAATGACAAAAGAAAGGTCAATGATCTAACCTGTGGGATGGGAGTGGGGGTGTTTTAGAAAACAAAGTTTAGAAAATAGTGGTGTCTATAAAATTTCTTGTAATGATTGCAATTGTGAATACATAGGTCAATCCGGAAGGTCAGTTAAGAATAGAGTTAAAGAACATGTACACAGTTGGAAGTATGGCAAATCTAATTCAAATTTTGCAAATCATTTATTAGACACAGGACATAATTAATTATTGTGATCCTCAGTTAAACGTTCAACTTCTGCATATGGAACAAAAAAGTAGGAAACTCAATAACCTGGAATGTTTAGAAATCAATAGATCAATTTTAAAAACCATACTTCCAACTTAAAGGAACAAATACATCTTAACTCATCACCACTGTTGAGACCTATTATGTAACCTTTGTTTTCTAAAACACCCCCCTCCCATCCCACAGGTTAGATCATTGACCTTTCTTTTGTCATTTCTCAACCCCTTTACCTTTTACTCTTTTAACCTTTCCTTTTGTCTCACATTTTTAGTTTAGACTTGTTTGTTTTCAATTTGGTTGCTTGAAAATGCCTAACGGCGAAACATATGTCGCAATTAAAGCTGTTTTGTGGAATTAAATAATCATCTCATTATTTCCATTATCAATTCAGTCTATTTGATACCTTCAATTGTTCACAGATGTGATTGTTTACATGACATAATCTCAATTTTGAAGAATCACGAATACTGTGAATCACCATGTGTATTTTAAATCGCTTTCATGTGAACATTTTTGTAAAGATTTTTTTCAAATTTCTGGATATTGTATATTAAATATCAGTTACAGACTATAGTGTCAACAGTAGGTGATATATTCTGTCTTGAGTTTGTTATAGATCTTATAGCTTTTCAAGTTAAAACTAATTCATGAAAGCTATTCTTTACTGAAATCCTTGAGTTAGAAACGTAATAGAACATTTTCAATGTTTCCATAAGTGATCCATAAATGATCCTATAGGTATAAGGTTCGACTAATGCACTATTTTATTTTATTTTCCAGGTAATTCTTAAAGAATTTTCTTCGTGTTTATGTTTCGTACATTTGTTTTTGACGTATTCAAATTTATTCAAGAAAATAATTTAAACATATAACTTTAGTTTTTATTTTACTCTTGTGTACTCAGGAGAACCTCATTATTTCTTTCTACATACTTTTCAAGATTATAGAACAAGAGATCGGAGGGAGACTTGTTAAATCCATTCAATACATTTACCACGAATAAAATATAGTTGTACTAGTCACAACTTTTCAATGGAATCTTACAGAATATACTATTAAATATAACGTTACCAATCACACTAATATAAAATTTTGTAATCTAAACAGTTTTGTACATTTCTTCTCTGTCCCACCTAATTCGAGAAAAGACAATTATTAAAAAATATGTTTGTGAAAATTATTAAAGAATCTATGAACTCTAAAATGATAATTAAAGTTTAACACTTATGTGATGACAAGTTAAAATTATTCAGGTACATCGATAATAAACTATAGAATGCCACAAGTATATAAAGTAGCAAAGTTTTTGGTTCTTTGTTTAAGACATGTGGATAAGTATTTTATAATAAACGCGAATGAAATAATACAACCTAAATTATTTAAAAAAAAATTATAGTAAGGTAGTATCTTGTTACCTTATTTCATTTGATATTAAAAATTGTTATATAATAACTCAAAAAAAAATTGAACTCTTACGAGAAATGGAAAGTCGTCCCATTATTGTAAATAAGGAAATGAAGCGGGAAATAATACTGAAACAACATTATCAAATGACTGAAAACATAATTTTCCACAAAAAAACACTTTATTTTTGGAGTAAAATAGTGGTTTTTGTGGTAAATGGTGTTTTCATTCATTTCGTAACGGAAGTTTCACTAGTGTCTCTCATTACAAGAAAATTCAACATCTGTTAAACTTAAATGATATGCAGTGGTTTAAATAAGATACTCTGATTTATTCAGATAGTATGTTCTGCTAAATGAATATCTTTGAAACACATAGGCCTATGTAAGCAAAATAAACTTAGGGCAAAGACCCCTAACACTTTTGCAGTGTTATTGCAAGTCTATTTAAATTTAAATATTCTAAAGGGTCTCTTTGTAGTACATAATACCAAAGAAGAGTTAGATATGCAACACTCACGGTAAGACATATTAAATTGAGATTATTTTGAAAATTATGATATTGGTAATATATTATTTAAGTAGATGTAATTGAGTAGGTGTTTAATTTAAAGACGTGTAAATAATGAAGATGTCTTAGAACAACATTAATAGAATGTATACAAATATGAAGTATGCAATACTAACAATCTAAGGTTTGAAATTTAAAGAAAAGAAAGATCAATAATAATTTCAATGTAATAACAATATAGTCTAAATACTAGTGAGTAAAAAGTAGCTCTCTTTAGATATATTTGAAATTAATATAGTTTGACATTAAGCAAGGAATACACCAGCAGAAACTAGCAAATTATTTTAAAAGGTCTCAACTTTGCTTTGAATTCAGTATACTTTACAGGGGTCTTGATTTTCTCATATATAAAGTCTTACTCTGTGTAATTAACTAAGAGTTAAAGAGGGGAGGGGTGGAACTATACAATCCACCACTCCTTTACTACGACAACAGCGATAGGACGTTCTGATAAAATGAACATCTACAGAACATAAACTGGGTCGAAATCGTTATAGTGGAGTGATATTACAAGTCTATTTAAATTTAAATTGTAAATGATCTCTTGTTGTTGTTGTCTTTTTCATGTTAGTGGAGAATTGTAATGTCTTCAAAAGCGTGTCAGCTTATTTGGGAGTTTTATTGGATGAAATGACATCTGTCTTTAACAATTTTGCAGTGATTGCTGAATAATCATAACCCTGTCCAGGAGTGAGCTGGGAGTTTGGAAAATATTTTTTGCTTCTGTATTTTCTTATGTCGTTGGAAATAATTTGGTTGCCCTTAAAGTCAGTTGTTTTAAGTCTGGTAATCATAGTAGATAATTGCCTGAAGCAGTAATATTCTATGATTTAAGATTTATTAAAAAAACAGTGTGAAGATCTTGCTGTCAGCCATCGATTTTGCATCTGACAGTGTAACGTCGGTTGTGGTGACGGTACTCATAATATATATATATGAACAAGTGTCAATTGCACGATAAAAGATTTTCCTTTGAAGGAGTCCATTTATTTCGTGAATGATGTATCGCTTCTAAGGCAGATCCGAGAACACAACGAGGTCTACAGTGTAGTGTTGAGTACTGGGAGATAGGTATTTGTTTGAGTTTCTTTGATTGCGATTAATTGACTAGCGAAATTTGGTCCTGTTTTTCCAGTTTCAGTTCTGTATGTCAATTGACTTAAATTGGGCGAAATGAGGTGGATACTCAAACCACCTTGATTAAATTGTAAATCAGAGAATCCATCGGCGTATGCCAAGCTTCAAGATTGTCCACTCAATTCTTCAATCTTTTTTATACTCTTAGTTTTATTATTTCAGGTAATTTCCTTCCTCGAGCACTGCTGACGTAGGTGGAGGTGCGTTTTTTAAATATATGAGGTCGTTCTGGGGGTTCTTGAAGGATGTTAACAAAATAATTCTCCAGAAGATGTATTAATTTTCTAATGTTCTGATCGAAGTGCAGTATGCAAGATTTCCAAAGCATTTTTATTCCCCTCTTAGATATTAGTGTTCTATTTCATATGTGATCTTCGTTACTGCTTCTAAGTTTCTTAGTGAATCTCAATGTGGCGAGTTCATGTTTGTTTTTTAAAGAAGTCAGGCTAAATTTTTGTTCAGTTTTGGTTGTTTTTATTGTTGTCGTAGTGTCTATTTTAGTAAAGGATTTTACAGAAATATTTTAAAGAAATTTTGCAGCCAATTTTGGAGCTTTATTTTTGGTATACTATTATTCACTTAATTAATAATATCTCTGCCTTCGTTTTAAATGTTGGTGAAAAGACGGAATGATTATTTTTATAATCAATCTCTTTAAATGGAAGTGTAAAATTATCCATTGTGAGGTTAGGAAAATTGATAGAATAATTATTGTTATACAAAGTTATTGTAGTAGATACAAAAAAGAACATTTTTACGAATTCTGATACAACCTATTATGTTGCACAAGCTATGCAATTTGCTGGATTCCTTATATCCGACAACTTGTCTTTCAAATATAGTATGCATCAATGTCTAAGTGGTTCACGATGTTTAAAAAAATTCTTGAATAAAAAAGGATATTAAAATATTATCTAGACTCAATTTTGTTTACCCATATCTTAAACAGATTTGTATGCATAAGTAAATATTAAATTTTATTATTATTATTTTGTATTTTAATAATTTAGTTTTTACAACATGTTTATCTGTAGTTGTATTACAAGTTATTTATTGATTGGTTATTTTTATAATTATAATCATTTTATTTTTTTAAATCTCTTTATTTTTCTACAG
The DNA here is from genome assembly GCA_963513935.1 of Aphrophora alni. Taxonomy (NCBI): domain Eukaryota; kingdom Metazoa; phylum Arthropoda; class Insecta; order Hemiptera; family Aphrophoridae; genus Aphrophora; species Aphrophora alni. The sequence goes on from OY740766.1 coordinate 146,733,545, forward strand.
TTTCTCTGATGTTATTAAGTGTATTCAAGAAAACCTTTTAAAGAAGAAACTTTAGTTTGCATTTTCTTGTTTTGTGTTCAAACTAATTATCATTTGTATAGGACGCTCATTATTTATAGCTTGTATTATATTTCATGAAAACAAATAATGAGATTTGAGGAATATCTGCAAATGTATTTTGAAAAATTTATTCTCTACATTTACCACGAATGTAACGCTGATTTACAAGTATTAAAATGTTCAACAAAAATCTTCTACAACTTTATTTCTTGAACAGTCGAGACCCACTTGAATAAACCTATACATTTATTGAATCCTAACAAAATCCTCAAGCCTACTTTTAAAATAAAATTTAAAATCATTCAAAAATTATTATATCTTCATAATATTTGATAAATTTAATACTGGTACTTATAATAACAAACTATCACTATAAAAGTTAATATTAAAAATATTAGGTCGTTTTAATAATAGATCGATTATATAACAACTAACGGGTATTTGAAATACATTGCAATAATACAGTATGTAGATACACATTAGTTGCATTACGGTAATGGAGACCATTAAATAACCTCATTGCATGTCCAATATGGGAGATGTAACGTTTACGTACACTCCAGGGTAAAGAAAATGTATCGAATACTTGCGTCCCTAAACGATACATTGTCCAGTATCCGGAATTTAGTCAAGTAGAAATTAATGTCCAATGTCGTATTAGTTTGTGTGTAAACATAAAACATTTATTTTATATTTAGAGAATATTTTATTTTTATGAGTTCTAATGCAGTATTTGCAATAACATTATAACACGCGCGACTTCAAACATAAAACATCGTTCAAAGTTTATATCCGTGGAATATAAAATACGTTTATATTTCAAGTATAATATTACATTCATATATTGCTGAAGAGTACATAATATTATGTTTACAGATAAGCCAAACATGTTTCATGAACAACATATTATAGATGTCTAATCTGGAAACCATCCCGTTACTGATCTTAAAAATCTATAAATTTGAGTTAAACTGCAAAAAAGATATTCTGGAGAATGCTTAAGTGAAATATAATTTGAGATGATTTTTAAGATCATTTTTACAACAGCATATGAGGATAAAATTTTGTATAAAATTATCCTTTATCAAGATACAGTGATCAGATATCTTGTATATTATGTTGATCACACTTGGGGCTATTAAGTTTTAGTTTAATTATTTTAGTAAACTAGTGGCAGCCAGAGCTTATTATACCTAACCAAGAACATTCAAATGTGTAATTTTGTAGTTTTTGTTTTTGTCACCAGTTTGATTTTGCATGGTACGTAAATTGGTTTAGCTTCAAGTCTTCAGCTGTTCATTTGTCCCTAAAACTTCAAGACTTGGACAGTAAAAAAAGCCAAAACACTTAATACTTTAATCCAGTGGCACCTAATTATGTCAAAATTTCACAAAACAATAACCTGTAGTAAAGCAAAACAAGCTCTGATTCAATATGACAGTTCTTTTATAAACAAGTAGATAATATGTTATTTTGAAAAAAAAAAATGTTTAACGTAATTAAAATTGTCATCACCAGAAATCAAGTTAATCATAATTATTGTCGAGCTTGGATTGATCTAGAATCTTACATAGTTTCTTTCAATTTTTGGGGTCGAATAATTTCAGAAGTAATCATAAAATGATTTATATCATGAGTAAGAATTCAGAATCACACAACACAAATGTATGTAATGGTTTCTTGGACTTATATTTATGATAACAATTTATGATTAACTCTATTATATGTCTCCTTCGATAATATATCAATCTAATATTTTTTGAGCTAACATCTTGTTCATATTTTCCAATATAAATCTTATATATCTTAATGCAATTATTATTATTATTATTATTTAATGCAAATTTTCCATTCTATAAAATTACAATATAAAATGTGGGTAAATTTAATTGAAATTTCAAAGTTTACCTTGAAACGACCATTAAATTTAACCAAAAGGTGAAAATCAAAGTGACCTGTAGCTACATTTTATATCATTGCACTATAAGTTATTTTTTTAACGGTACTCCTTTTAGTTATCCAGGGGTTCCGATCTCCCCTCTCCCCAAACCTCAAAATTTATGTGGTATCTTCAAATATAATTTACATAGACAAATTTTAATATCTGTATTTTAAAGTGGTTTTTAAATATTTATACATATATCTATATTATAGTCTTAAATTTATAAATTGAATTAAAAGTACGAACAACGCACACTATTAATGTTTACATAGCACGATATAGTAGTAAGTAAAATTTTAATGAATTAGTTTATTGCATATTTACTTAAACGTTTGGTATTTATCTGTACATATTTCAGCAGGTATTTTAAAAAACCGATAAATAATCTTGTTTTCAAATTATATTTTTCTAATTTCATTATACAGTATGTCCAATTAAATTGAACTAATTTAAATACTTTAAACATCTTCTGTATGAAAATTTACGTAATATGTGTATCCTCTTATTACTTTTGGTAATTTTCATTTATTTTTTTGAAATATATTCCTTAAACCACCAAAACACTCGTACAATTTACCACTTGTCAATAAAAGCCGGTTCCGATTAATTAGTATAAGATTAATCCTAATTATACCTAATTAATAAGATTAATTAGGTATAGATTAATCCGTAATTATATAATCATAAATTTAAATCGGGTCTAGTTGCTTACTAACAGAAAGAGTTTCACATAAAATAACATAAAGAAGATTATTGATAGTAAATATAGCTAATGTGAATAAATTTCACTTAAATGAACGTTGATAGAATAAAACTTGAACAATAATTCTCACAGATAGCATGTTTATTTGTTCAAACGCGTTTCAACGATAAAGTCGCCATCTTCAGTGATAAACGAGCAGCAATGACTAAACTATAACTGTTACTATTTGTGAGAATTTCTGTTCAACTATTATTCTCTCAAGTATACCATATCACAAGTCACACAAACCGAGCTAGGGATGACAAAATATTTCATTCTTTATAAAAATATAACGCATATCAGGGATAGGTTACATTTTTTTAATATAAAAATACACGACAAATAATATAAATACCACTTAATCATTTTATAATAACTAAAATCGAAATTAAGTGATTTGGTTTAAGTTTGGATTTCGAAACATATATTTAGCAAGTGAAAGATCACTTATGTCCTCAGTTAAAAGTTACAGACGAAAACTTCTGTTGTTGTTTCCCAAAGAAACAACTGATTATTCTAAAATTAGAAACAGAGTCACCCTAAAAAAAAAAACAAAGGATTTAACACTACTTCGTGTGTGACTCCTTTTATTGAGGATAATTTAGTTTCTTTCGTAAGAAAAAGAAAATAGTGACTCAATGTTTTTGTTACAATGCTTGAAAACAATAGTTACGAGTAGTAAATCTAGAAATGTTTTAAATACGTTGGTAATATCAATTATTTGACTTATTCGTAAACATGGAGGAGATTTGTTTACCTAGAAACGGTAGACAAAATATCGGTTATATTTGCGTACCATTATTTATTAAACTATAATACATTTCATATTTTATTTCTCATTTACACTTTTGATACATTTTGGAAATAAAATATGAACTGAGATGGCGATTTAAGGGAATCGGTGATTCGCCTGAATTATATGCGTTTCAATTCCCGTGTTGGGTAGTGTAAATATTATTACAATAATAATAGTAATAATTTTATGAAATTATAACTAGTATTTTAATCAAATATCAACTTGATTATTATATATTTTTCATAAATTGCACTATATAAATACCTTATTGGGAATTGATTATAACTATATATATTCCTAAATAAATAATAGCCATACACTAATATTATTATTTCAACTATCAAGAGAAAAGTCTATTAATGAAGTATTGGCAAACAAATTATTGGACTCAATGTGGCAAACATTTTCAATTAAAACCTCAATTAATCTATCTGAATGATTGCTCTGTACATTATTGCATCACTGAAAATAAATGAGGAATACACAACATATGTTTAGATTTATTCAATGGAAACAATTTAAATTTTATACAAGGTGCCCATTATTGAAATTCGTAAAAAAAGACTTTAAATTAAAACAAATTCCACTCCATTATGGGTATCATACTTTCTACCTAATTTTAATTATTTTGTGTCCTAAATCCTAACACTAAATATTTATATAAAGTATTTTTATTTTTTTAAATTTTATAATCATTACTTCCTTACGACACAGTTATATTTTTTCCTGCTGAAAAAACGTACATGATTTCATCAATATGTTCAAAACTTTATGCCAAGTTTTATTCCTTAGTCATATTTTTTAACCTTCATCGATATGTTATAATAAACAAAAAACACTAATATAGTCGTATATGAAAATGTGTGATTGTAGCTTCTCTGATATCACAATTGCAGTGAATTATAATGCAGTTCACTTAATATTTATAATATTTTATATAGTATATGGATGTAATTACGCAAGTTACTATTTTTGTTTAGTTTTAACGATACAGTAGAAGAAAATACAGACCTAACAGGTACATTATTTGACTTAATCTAACCACCGTACAATTTGGTACTCCTTACAAGAACACATTTCTATTTTACATTACTGTTGAGACCGATGGTTCTTGGTGGAATTCCATGTTTAAAGATAAAAAAACACATTTTTTTTATTTTGTAATATCCATAAATAATAAGTGGATATTAAAAAATAAAAAAATTGTGTTTTATTATCTTTACACATTTATATGTTAATTCTAAATACACTAACCTAGCTTTGCTCGGTTCAGTGTCTTGCCTTGTTGGATCTCAAAGCTGTATCAATTATTGAAAATCAAAAGTGCTTGTGTCAGTTAATTTGAAACTATGTGAACGTCAAATTGATTTATTTGTCAGGTTTTGAAATGTATGTTCTCCACAATAACTTCATTATTGTTCATCGTGTTTGGAGTTACTGCCATTACAAACCAAATCCAAATCTCTAGAGTTTAACCTAATTTAGTGGCTAATAAATTGAATTACTTAAAACATCGAAAAACACGAAAGTTTGATTATGAGTATAGATGATTTTTTTAAATTGCTTTTTTGTTCTAGCAAATTACTATTACTATGCATCTATATATTAATTATTTGAAGTTACAATTCATACATGTGTTTAAGACTTCATATATAGTAAACTTTTTAATATTTTGTTACACTATTAATGGTTTTTAATGTACATTCATTAAGTTCGGGTACATATGACCTTTTTATATCTATTGTTGTAATAAATTATATACTGTAAAGCGTGTAATCAAACACTATTTCTTAGTATTTGGGCCGTTAGTTAAAAAACATTAACTTATGTCTCCTTTATTCAAATGGTAACACCTACGTCACGTGTTCAATGTATCCAGAGCTTAAATAACTGTATTAGCCTGCAATGGAGAATGTTAAATGTAAGGGCTTTATTCATCAATTTTGAATGAAAAATTTTAAGTCTTCATCATATCTCCTGTTAATGTAATCCAATGGAATATCCATGGAATAATATATCCTTTAATAAATTAACATAATACATATCAGATTTAATTTCGTGTTTGTTAGTAACAAATAAATGATAAACAAGTACATCAATATATAATAGGTCTATATAATTAATACATTATTTACATCATGTTTCTATTATACCCTAACAACATAAGTATGCATTAATTAACCTATTAATGTATAATTTATATTACTATTAGATTTATTGGAACACATTATCATGCAACATTACGTTCTGTATTATGTATATAATATTTAATTTGAAAGTCATCGAGCCATGCAAATAACTATTTGAGCAATTAGTTTACTTTAATATTTGTATATGTTAGTTAGTTACTTATACGGTACGTTAAATAATAAGTAGAGATTAAATTTAAGCTTAGAAAGAAAAGCATCATCAAATGTGATAAATGTCATTGGAAAATTTAATAAAGTTTCTTATGTAGCCTCAGGATATTGTTAAAGGCAGACTTTCGGTTACAAACTCCATCACATGTAAACTGCGTTACGAACAATGTACGTTATAAAGAAAGAAAGGTTTTCAGGTATATTATTTTATATAAAGACTAATTATAAAAAACAGCGTAGTGGAAGGGGTTGCAATACAGTTTGCAAGTAACATCAGGTATAATTAATTTTATAAAATCATACTCTAAGGAATCCGTCCTGATTATGGAAAATTTTGTTTATAACGATTGAATTTGTTGAGCAACATTGAAAACCTGTTGATTCCTGTAACACGAAGGCACGGATATTTGGAATAACGTAACCCAAATTTCATATATTGTGGCTAAATTAAGGAATCAAATCATTGGATAAATCTCTTGTCATAATCTAATTTGCAGATTTATAAAATTTAACTAGATTTGGTCAGCAAAGTATAACCAGGGGTTCAACTAATTTAAAACAAATCTCTTAAATATTTCCAGGGACGAACTATGTCAACTTCGAAAGATAAAAACAATGATAACAAAGATAAAAATAATAAAAACAATCTAAGAGGATTAACCAAATAATTTTGAGAAAGGTTGTGTCACTCTTTCTGACTTTATATCTGTCGAGACAATTGTGTTTAATGAAGATTCAGTACCCTTTACCCTTCAAGATCACCTCTGCACACTTAATGTTAAACTATGTACATTGATAATATTTTTGAAGAATGTAAATCCTCCAAAACTGATGTAAAGCACACTCTAAAAGATGCATTTTTTAAAGAATTGTATCTTTAACACAGTTACCTTGACTGGTTGCTATGTAGTTGTAAAGGTAGTAAAGTAAAGGTATCCATAAGATACCTTCGGATATAAGTTTTCTGTTGAAAAGTCATCAATTTCCAATGTTAGGAATGTTAGCATGTTGATGGTTGCATTGATAAATTTATAGGTATTAACTACCTGCTTAAAATGGTCTGTAAACAGGCCAGAACCTCTATTCTAAATGGAAGTGTTTATACTCGGTCTTGTGTTAGGTTGTAATTATTTGCAATTTCCATTCCCACTATCGTTATTATATATAACGAGATTCAAACATTTCGTCCAATAGCCTTATTCCTATAATGGGTGTGCTGTACATAATTTCACAGCACACACTTATTATTTATTTTTATGTGTAAACATGTGTTTTTTTAAATATGTATAACAACTATTACAAATAAAAAATTGAAAGTTTCTAAATAGCCGCAAAGGCTGTCCTTTTTTCTGTATTTTTTTCTGTATTTTTTAAAATTTTGATCTATTCCATTTACATTTTAATTTTTTTTTGTTGTATATTTATGATTTACACCTTTGTTTCCGTATTAATGTATGGTCATATAATAGAATATGTATTGTTTTCCATTGTTCTCTTCTATTTATTTTATTAACTGTAATTAATAATTATGTTTTTTAAACTTTAATTTATTTATATACAAGCATACATTTTTAATTTTAAAAAAAAGTATAATCCAGTCTCTTTATATTTATAAACAACTAAATAATAATGAAAATGTTTATAAAAACATGTTCAACCTATTTGGTTTTAACTTACTTGGTTTTTCAGTTTTGACAAATATTTTAATGTATGAATTTAATATATATCAAAACATGTATCATATAATATTTAAAAAATAATTGAAACATTAAATAACTATTGAAAAAGCATTAGAAACATAAAAATAAAAGATGTGAAATATTATTTTGAATTGTTAGACAGACTCTTGAGGAATAAAAATGTATAATTAGAGTAGAGGTTAAGAAATTATAGCTTCCTCTAACATTTTTATTTTTTACTTCACGAGACAAAATTAAATCACCATAATTTTTGAAAATTAAAAATTTATATTATTAAAGAATTCGGTAATCGGCGAAAATAAAACAACATTAAATGTTTTGGTGTTTGTAATTAAAAATCTTCTTTGGAAGAGTAATAGTGCTGTGAATATTAAATTAACAGAAAGGAAAACGGGTGTTTTCCCTAGGGTGATAACAAATTTATATTAATGCTACCATTAAAAGCTAAGTTTTAATTTATATTCCATTTGAGTATTTACGTAAAAGTTTTAATAAATTGTAAAAAATCATTAAAACTGTATTTAAAAACAAAACTTTGTTATGATAAATTCACATTTTAAACCGGACTTTTACACAGATAATTAATAAGGAATATATAATATATCGTATATTATCTCAATAAACAACTTGTGTACAATGCTAGCTGATAACAAAAAAAATTTATCTTAGCTAAAAAAAATCGAAACTTATATCACCCTCACTTTTAAAGAGAAACTATTAAAATAATATAAGTTCCAGCGTTAAAAAGATCTTAGGAAACTAGCTCAAAATCGTTAAAATTATATTTCTTGCAGATGATTTGTATTTAAACTAAAGTGTGACCAAGGTTAAAAAATGAACTTGCTACTTAAATCCTACAATTGTGAAGTGATATCTTAAAATATTAATTTAAAAGTAAAATATTGGGCTTTGTATGGAAACAATCCCAATGTTCCAAGATTAAAAACCATGTGTATGAAGAACAGGCTACACATTTAAATTTTTTAGTATGGCTTTAAATTTATGAGTAAGAAAATGATACTAGAAAGAATATAACACATATCACCTAATTTGCAATAAAATAATCAGAATTATTTTAAGAGATGCGATGGTGAAAGATACAAAGTTGAAACTTTACTTTGAAATACCACAATTCTTTTTGCATATGGGAGAAAATTATTAACAAACTAATTAAAGTGTAAGAAATATAATAATAGAGATACAGTTATTGTTTGTAAAGGAAACGGAAGAAACAAGAATAGTAAAAACTCGGTTTGTTATAGAAAGGAAATAACTGAAGTGTCAACCAGTTGGAAGAAGGGGGAAAGGCAGAATAGATTGTCTTATGGTAGATCGAGCTATTGGTCTAGGTCATGTAGTGTAGAAGACAAAACTCTCTCATAACCGTTATTAATAATTGTTAGGTTTTCTGCAGATACAATAAGAAAACCATACCTATACTCTCCTATCTTTAATACTTCCACATTTATAATTTCCATATTCGCACAAATTATTGTTGTTTAAAGTAGGAGTTAGTGTTGGGCTTGAGAACACAACTATTGTTAATGTTTCCACAGAGCATTACTCTACTCAATGTTGTTAATGTTACCTCTTACAGTACAAAATGTATAATTAATCAACGTCTCATATTAATCCACCTCCATGCTCTTTACATTACAGCTATGAGTATATTTCATAATACAGGTTATATCAAATTACACTCCAGGGAAGAAAGTTGTCGTATTGTGCCCCAAGAAATACCGTGATCTCAAAGTTACTACGTTGCTTATTACTTACTTAACTTTCTGTAATTACGTTGAAATATGTTTAAGTTTATAATTTCCCAAGTGTACTTGCAACCATCTTCTATTAAAAACTTTATTGGTTTTTAGTGAAACTTAAAAGAAATATATTATACATATTTGACTGATTAAATTATTTTTGTAATGATAATAACTTAGCAACCAAAAGGTTTGTTGGTGATAATCATGCGGATGATTGTTATCAGTTATTATCACATAAAGGTTGATTGTATTTAAATTCAAAACAAATATATGGAAGACTATAAAACCAAAACGACTTGATACACAATGTAATACAAAGTAATATATATATATATATATATATATATATATATATATATATATAATGAGAGAGAAAGAAAAAAGTGATATCTCTCTTGGGCCCTACATTTATATTTGCTGTTGTTGCAATCAGTATGACAAACAGTATGTAAAATTTCTACAGTATACAATTTTCATATAATTTAAAACCCAATTATGATACATATAGCGAGATATATTGGAACACAGTAATATATTTTCTATAATAAAATTTGTTAACAAAAAAAAGTAACTAGAAAAAGATTTAATGATTTTAGTTATACAAACCTACTTTTATATTATGATGGATTGAATGGATTCTTAAATAACAAAGCTAAAATAATATTAATTATCTTAAATTCGTTGATATCCAAACTTAAAGCTCGCTTCTAAATAATATTTTGAAACGGAATTTATAGAAAAATCTTTAATGTAAACATAAATGGAGCTTGATTGCTTTCTCTAAGTAATTTCTCACATTGTATGTAGTTTCTTCTTAGTAGTTGATTAATTATTAAGGGGGTTAGGTTTATATAAATAATTTCACTAAAAGGTGAACACATAAAATGTATTTGTTAATAAATAATAAAGAATAGATTTTAATAAATAAACTTTTAGGTATATTTCAGCTTATGTCATTTTGTATTAAAATAGAAAGGTAGCACAGATAACTATGAGGATATTGATTACAATGATTCTAGTATTTTTATTTTGTTTTAAATCATATAACAGTATAAGTTGCTTGAATCTTGATAATAAATAAACAGGTATAGAAGACAAATTGAAATTTCGTTGTTAAATAATTTTGAAGGGCAGTTTATACAGTTGTGTCTTCAAAAATGTTGAAAAATTAGAACTATAAATAAGATTTAAAAAAACAAATTTTAATTTTTTGTATAATGTCAGTTGGATGTGTATAGCAGTATAGTATACGGTATTTATTACGTAATCAACACTCGTTGTGATGATATTTTAAGTTGGGTTTAGAAAGGTATGGAGAAGAGAGTATTTTGATCCTGAAAAGAAATTCTTTTCAACAAGTTAGCTTTAATTTACAAAATAAATAAATTCTTATTTTACAGTCTGGTCACATGATTCACTTAGCAAGGTAAATTGTATACAAATTTCAGTTTTTTTAAAGTGAAACAACGAAACAAAATTAGGAAGAATATGGTTTGTCAATTTACCTTTATTCGTTCAACATTTGGCAGTTGTGATCATTTTTAACATGTACATAAATTGCTGGTTCTATTTAGAGGTATTTTTCTAAGTACATAATATTACGCATAGTGAATCCTTTGCCTTTAGAAATAAAATAAAAGTTTGAATGAATTATTATTCATAATAATAATAATAATAATAATAATAATAATAATAATAATAATAATAAGAGTAAATAATAATAAGTATTATTTTAATTTACTAAAATGTTTCTCACGATTTTGTGGTTTCATTTTTCTCACCATTTTTTCGTTTAAAATCCCGTCGCTCTCAAATAGGGATCTTGGGAGACATTCAATATTTTAAATATAAAAGCACATCCAGTAAAACCTTATTCAGAGGTCTTGTTTAACAGTAAAGTACTGTGAATTCTAGAGAGCTATTTTACTCCATTCTAAAATGGCGGAATGACAAATATTAAAGAAATCATATTTATTTCAGAAAATAATAAGATTATAGCAAAAACCTTGTTTTTATTTTATTTAAGTTCTGACTAGGAAGTTGTATTACCCTGAAATGTTAATTCCTTTGAGTAGATTTAAAAATAATGAAAATTTTTGAAATATTGGGTAATACCAGTCAATGTGATGTTTTGTGTTATTAATTTATATATATATATATATATATATATATATATATGAAGGCCTTTGAGGTTGAAAGAATATTTTTATTTAATAGCTAACTAAATTGTATTTATAATACAATAACTTTTGCAAAAATAGAATCAATACAACTCGCTCGGAAGTAATTTTTGCTTAGGTGGCCGCCATTCCCCCATTCTCCCCTAATCTCTAGTTTGCTCAGTTCTTTTTTATCAAATAAAACCTTAAAAATATGCGATGTTACTTGATGGAGCTTCACTTTTGAAAATTATGATTTGTCCCTCAATAAGTCTATTCTGAGGTTTGGGTTAATTAACCTTTTAATGTGAAAACAGTTTTTATACCAAAACGTTTCTAAATATTCAGCTTTCTAGCTTTTCGCGGTTAAAATTTATTTATTTTTCCTGGGACTTTTTAACACTTAGTATAAATCAATGAAATATCAGATTTTAATCAAGAAACTCATTTTATAGTTTATTACTGTCAGATGTAAAGAGTATGAATTTTTTAGAAAATAAATACAATTATGATAAAATGTACAACTATAGTAGACTGTAAAAATTTATTGCTAATACTCAAAGACTTGCTCCGAAGAAACACCCAATATAGTTCAAATATATTTTAACAATGTCTTAAATTCAATTTATTTATCTTTGTTCTCAATTCAAATTTGTTTTATCTTATTACTTCGAAACCACCATTTACTTCAAGATTCACCTTTGTTTAGATTTGTTTTGGGTAATTAAATCAAACATAATTTATATCGATGAAGCTTCGTTTTATAAGTCGGTTTTATGGCACTAAAATTTGTCTATGACAGAATGCCATGTTATCAATTATCAATTACATCTGTTTAACAGTTCCATCTGTAGAAGAGCGTTCTCACAGATGTGTAAAATTTTGTTTTCATAATTTTTAATCTATCATGTTGAAATTAGAGAGAATGTTTAATTGAATCAGCTGTTATGTAAATAATGAATGCTTGACGTATCTGGCTTTGAGAATCAAACAAAATAATGCTTTTGTTTTTTAGTGAAGTTGTATAACGTAACATTTAAAATGCGTATACCAAATACGTAGGAATGTAACACTAACTACCAGAACATTTTGTCCAACTTCCTCGGAGTACCAAATCGCACTACCGTGAGATTTGTGTTGTTTTTATTTTTCTGTATTTTACTGGATATATTATAGAGTATTACAGATAGAAATGTGTTTAAAATGGGGGGGACAATTTTAGACCAATCTGCTCGGCAGGTATTTTTATCGTACTTTTTTTGCCGTAAATTAAAGTGCCGACCCGATCGGTCCAAGGTCAGCTTTACGTAAACGAGGGACATTTTTAGGTACAGTTATCAGTAATCGTACTGATACGTGGTTTTCACATAAAAAAATGATACCTGAAGAAAGTGTAAATACTTTACAAAGGGGAGAAATGAACTGCCTGGAATACCCAAATGGTACGGTCTCTACTCCATCGATGGACAAAAGAGAATTGTGAAGTGTATCAACAACTTATCCTCCAGGATTTATTCAAACAGGCCAAACCTAAAACAAAGGATATGATGTTTTGAGACCTCTTGTAGTTGTCGTCTAGAATAGAATAGAATAGAAAAAAGTACTTTATTTTGACATGTATTCCATACAAAATATAAAATTAATTCACAATTAATTAATTATAGGAGATAAAATAAAATGAAATAAACTAATAATTATTCTTACTTTATAGAGTACTTTACAACAATGGTCTTTTTGACCGTCAGCCGGGTTGGCATAAACAAAACAATATAGTTATATATTTATACATATAAACCTGTGTGTATATAACCTTCCTTCCATCAGTTCACCCATACATATATAATCATATAATCATACAAAATATTCGATATAAATGACTACTGAACTAATTAATTTGTCACCAGCTATACAATTAAAATTACTTACATATATAAATAGATTTACAGTAATCCTTCCAAGAATTTAGGTGTAACCCCCCTCCCCAACCACAATTTTGTGTACTGTTACAGTTAAAAATTAAATTCATGTATTAATTAACATCTAAATTTCCATGCAATCTTCATGAATTTACCCAATCTCCACCAATTTCTCCCGTTTAATAAAAGTTCAAATTCTATTTAAACTGCGTTTGAAAAAGCACAAATTTCTTATATCAGCTAAAATAGGACAGCGAGCAATAAAATGGTAAACCGTCTCGTTTTCATTTATGTTGCATAAGGAGCATAACCATATTATATCGTTACACCACGGTTTATAGTTTAAATCAACAATTTCCGCCCTTGCTTTGATGATCCAACTTATTGTTTGTATATCATATTTATCAAATAAAACAAGTCTACTGCCGAGTTGAAAGTCAAGGTCCCGCTACTGTTTGTTATATGTCGCATTTCTTGCCCTGTGTAAGTTGTAGTTGTCGACTACAACAATGCGAAAATTGGGATTGATTTGTCCGATCAAATGTCAAGCTACAGTTCACCAGTAAGAAGAACTATGCGCTCGTATTACAAGTTAGCTGAAGAATTATTGTTGGGTACTGCGATGGTGAACTCACAGCTAGCCTACCGTGATAATATTTGTCCTGGTAATACAAATATTCTATTACAAGCTTCAAAGGAAAAAGTTGTTTCTGCCCTGCTTGGCTTTCACGACAATCATGTGGAGAGCGTCAACAAAACGGGTCATCATTATTTAACTGAATCAAACACGTTTTTTGGTTTGGGCAAAACAAGAGAAGCATGAGGAAATGAGCATGTTATAAAAAAGTTGTGGAAAATGAAGGAAGAGCAAAGGCTAAGAACATTTTGTGAAATGTGTCCGGGCAAGCCATATTTGTGTAAGGACTGCTTAAAAAACACTCATATGTAAGTTATAAAAATCTTAAGAGACTGTAGTATTATAAAAAATTTAAGTAAATTGTGTTTTGGTGTTATAAATCTACAATTTAACTTCCATGCACTTAAATGTTAATATGTTATTTATATTTTATTTTTAGGACATTAAGCACGTACGTAGAATAATAATATTATTTGTGTGTATGTATATAATATAATGAGAGAATATATTCAATAAATATTTTACTTCAATAACATGATTACAAATTTTGACCCCCATAGTTAAAGATAAGACTAAATTGTAATCACAGTCACAAAAATGGATAAAATTGTTTATTTGAAACTTCAATTTGCATAACGAATGATGAAATTTTCCTAAATTTATTCTAGATTATTTAATTAGATAAAGTGAACTAGTACATAGCAATTGACAACAAATAATCGTTTAATGAATTAAATAATATTTATAAGTAATATATTCTTTATAATTATATTTAATACTTCAATAAAACAAGAGGGAAGACAATAAATGAAATACTTAGCAAGCAAATTGTTGAAACCATTGTGACAAACATTTTCAATTAAAATCTCCATTTATCTTGCTGAGTGATTGCAGTGTAATTGCATCACTGAATTTATAATACATTGCGATTACACAACACTACACCGCAATAATTTACAATTACTGAAATTAACAAACCAACTGTAATTAATTATATTGTTTTATATACTGGGGTTTATCATTATCTATTTTTTATATTTTTATTTGTTTCTTTTCTATAATGTATAAAGGAACAATTTTTAGTTTCTTATAGTTAGATACCAAGGGTGAAATATGTAGTTAATTTTTTTCAGAAAATATTATAACCCCATAATAACTAATTTAACAAAATACAAACTATCCATTTCAATATAAAAAATTTCCTACACTTTGTGTTTATACTTTACATATTCGTGATTTTGGTACACTGTAATAGACTTTTTCATATTTTATGTCTTATCTCTATAACCACAATATACTATGTACACCATAGCAAATAACTTATTGGTTCTTACCACCACAACAACAAAAGTATATAAAACTTATATAAATATTAACAACATTCTTATATTTTATACAGGTCATAGTTTGTTACGGCAGTTTGATACTACAATTTTTCATGTTTTATATCTTTTCTCTATAACCACAATATACTATGTAGACCATACCAAAAACATAAAGGTTCTTACCACAACAACAAAAGTATATAAAACTTATACAAATATCAACAACAATATTCTTATATACAGGTCATAGTTTCTTACGGCAGTTTGATACTAGACTTTTTCATTTTTATGTGTTATTATGTCTATAACCACAATATACAATGTACACCATACCAAATAACTTAAAGGTTCTTACATCAACAATATATACAATAAATATAATAATATTGTAAGTTAATGAAATATAAGTAGGAAATATATTGTTTTAATGAGTTATTATTTCGCATAATTCTAGTTTTTAAAATAATCACAAGTTTTTACTTTGTAGACTTTCCATAAGAAATTTAGGTCACTCTCTCACCTATTTTCACATATAATTGGAGTTTTTAAATAAAAATATCTAAATTATTATAGCGCAGCTATAGATACTTGACACCGTACATGACACAATGGCAATAAATCACAATTATTTTCAGTCTCAAATGTATGTCAGAACTCCCGTACTTTCCTAAGTGCTTCTCTATAATAACGTTCCAATATTTCATCCATTCTCTACTTGTTCAAATACCTCTCTGTAGCTGTTAAGGTTTCAGATACCTTTATTCTAGCTTGTAAATATCACAGAATGGTGATCATTAGTTATAATTTATATTTTTTCATTCTTACATGAAGCTATTCATAGAAATAGATTACAACGATTTGTTCTCCACTTTCAAAGATTGTATATATATATTTATATATGTATATATATATATATATATATAATTCTATTTATTCTTTAGTTTGTTGCATAATCATAATGAATCTTAAACAGAGCCCTAAAATCCAACTTTAAAGTTAAAGAAACACAGCGCATAAAACAACTTACCCTTACAAACTTGAATTGATCTTTATTTTAGTTTTGTGCAGGATAAATAGGTTGCTAATATATTTAACATCATAGGCCAAGATCTGGTTACTGAATAATGTTATTCATTGGGGTATTCAGCAGAATTTAAAATATAAACATATATGAAATTTGATATTGTCCAAAATCGTTTCTCAGAAGGAATGTTTGTAATTGTTTTCAACAATTTGTTATATTGTTTATGATTTCTTTCTTTAATAAAACATATACCCAGTATATGTTTAAAAATTATCTCAGTCACTAGTAAATACATCCACAAATATGTACAACAAATGAAACAGGGAAATCATTTAGTATATATGGTTGCAAGTTATCAGATTATAATTACATGTACGAAATGTTTTAATCCTACATATGTAATTATAATATAATTGATAAACCAATGAGTTTAATTAAGGGATGCATATGTTAAATATTAATTTATATCAAAGCATCCTACATTGTAGATAAATAAATGTTTTGCTCACAAACTTGGCTTTTTGAATGTATAGTTTTATACATTTCATACGTATTTGGTCATACGTATTTCGCTACCGGTGACGCTTCCTTCTGATTGATGGTGTTTGATAAATGCACATGGATTAGCTACAATCATTCACATTCACATTCGGAAACAGAGTAACAACTATGCACAATTTAATTTCGAATTATTGAGATTCCTATTGCACAGTTATAAAATTGAGTAGATATTCTTTCTGAAAAATGATAGAGCTTATTTAAGTACTTACATAACGTCCATTAGTTACGTTATTAGCGCAGACGCTATCATCAATTTAAAAAATAAAATAAGACACTATGCATATTGTACACAAATTCAATCACAAACAATATAAATGCACGTTAGACAGAAAGTCCAATTTTAACGAAGATATATTACAGTGTTTGCTTTTTTTCTATAATAATTCGATAAAAATTATAAAACACATATATTACCCACGTCTTGGACGCCAATTAAACTTGGTATAATGTTTTGTAAATAATGTAGTATGTTTCAAATCTTTGGAGCACATTTATTTATACATTTACATAATGCATCTTACAATTAATAGGTCAAAAGTAAGGCTATTATGATCGTTTTCATATCTGTATATAATTTTTTGTTTATATACATAAATATTTTACTTATTTTATAAGCTAAATTTTCACCTTGGCTCTACGAATCTATTTTATTTAAATAGTGTTATTTCAGCGTAAAATTCCTTAAAATTTATTGCTAAAGATGTTTCAAAACATCACATGATTCGTCAAATGATTACATGTTATTCCACAAAAAATTTAATAATTCACAACAGAATTTATGTAGATTTATAAAATGGCAAATACTCATTACCTAAAGGTAAATAAAGCCAATATTATTGATAAAAATTAGAAATATTCAACTTGTGATATGTTTAAAAGTAATATTTGCAAGAATACTTTAAGAAAAAAATAATCACACAGTTTAATTTGAACTATATAAATACAACACAAATGGGGATAATTCTTACGGAACAAAAATTTGTGTTTACCTTAGACCAATTAAATTTTTTGCATTCGTGTTTTTACTTTGGGTCATTTTTAACTTTAGCATTTATTAAATTTAGTTTGAGGTAGTTTTAAATTTAATGTTGTTTTTTTAATTCGAGATATTTTAATTCTTACTTAAATTTATGAAATTGTAGCCTACTGTCTTATATAACATCATATCCTGTTCACACTCATATAAAAACTTTAAGATCCAGTGAGAAATGAAAGTGTTCATGGTTTCAATGGTATTTAAACACAAATATCGTCCCATTGATTTATTATTGAAGCCAGATATATATCTCTATAGACATCAATGATAAATCAATGGAGGTTCTTAATTTAAAAAATTTTAATCATGAAAAATCTCATTCTTCAGAGAGTCGTCTGGTTGTTACATGAATGTGCAGAGAATCTGTCGTTTTATATATTTATAACTGAGTTCAAGTATGAATTACAAATCAAAAACATAAATGTAAACAATTTATTGTAGAAAAAATAAGTTTTTAGAACTGAAGGTTCTAAATAATTTAGTTTACTTTAAAAGCAATAAATCATTTAACAGTCAAACAATAAATTTTAAAGGTCAATCTTTTTATAATTACAATAGCTTCTACAACAAACATTCTTTTAAATTCATTTAATCACATGGTAAATAAATTCAAAGGCACGTTTTACGGAGCAATACATCGTAAGCCGTAAATATCCCCACTGCGCTACTCATGTATGTTTAATGTTACTGCAGTCCTGCCGCAAGTCTACATTTTGGAAGCAAGCATTCAACCTCCAATGTATTCATTCTGCCAATACGTGGGGACATATTAACAATTTATTTCAATTAATTATATATTCAAGATAAATCCCGACAAATTACATTTAGTCACATGTGTACCGTCTCTCTCTCTCTTTCTCTATTTCACTTGTTGACAAATTCTGGGGCCGATATATACTGTACAAATTAATTATTTAGTGCCTGACATTTTTTGAAAAAATAATATTATTTTAAAGATAGTATACAATTATAAATAATGAATTATTAGTTATAATCAGAGTGTTTTTTGACAAAGATACTACAATATTGAGGAGTTTACAATTAATTATTTAAATTGTGTAGTATCGTTTATTAATGAAATAAGTATAGTGTTGAACATTTTATAAGTATATAAAATAAAGTGTCAACATCCGGTTTCAAACAAAAAAATGTTTTTCAATTAGGTGTTCATAGCAAATTGTAAAATAAGGCAGCTTATCAAAATTAATTAAGCTGTTATACATTTTAAACACTAACTCTTAGAATGTCCAAGTTAAATTGGTTTAAATATCTGGATATACGATTTATATTAACGACCAAAGGTACTTGGTAGAAATCCATGTTAAATGAAACACAATATTTAGTACAAATGGGATATTCCGAACATGGTTTCGCCAGTTACGGCATTTACAAGGCAGCTTAACACAAAGGTATTGTGTATGTTTTTCATAAGTGTATATAATTTATTCCCTTTCCATTGAAACTATACAACCGTTTATATATCATAAATTTTTGCTGAATAAGCCTTTATATTGCAGAATATTAAGATCCTCTTTGTTTCCTTTAGTACAATTATTAAAAATATTATTTACTATTATAATTTTTTTAAAATTATTCAGCTTGTTAAAGATTTCCTGAAAATGTAATGCCCTGAGTTTAAAACCGATGTTTTCCAGTGTACACATTTAGTGCTTTAATATAATTTATTATTTCTCGCTACTAGGTTCTAGTATTGTTTCCGGGTTTTAGGTTAAACATAAGGAATTTTAGTTATACAAAGTTTATATACATTCATACATGTTGGTCTATTTAGTTGGTTTTTAGTATTTTTAAAGTAAAATTAAATTAGTTTTATATTCTCAGCAAGGTTTCTTACTACGATACGATCAATGCTGCACTAAGACCCATGTCTTTCTCCAGAATATTGAAAGTTTGTGAAGGTAAACCGGGAGCAGAATTACCCGTAAATCGAGTCTAATTAAGTATATATTGTTTTACAAAAGTTTGACGCAAACAGTATTATGTCACAAGGAGAACATGTAGTTAAATACAATATAATTTATTATCTCTAATTAAAATAGTAAAGGTTAAAAATTATCGTTAACTAAATAGTTACTACATTTTTATTACATTCATTTCATCATGTGCGTCAAATAAATTCAAAAAACACATTCCAACTTTAAGAAGTAAACTAATCGAAGAGTAAAGACTCATTTTAATAATTTAAAAACTTTGCCATCGAAAATTTTCACTTTAATTAGAAATACTCTACTCATTCATTAAATAATTTCTTGGAAGTAAATGCACATTTTGGTTTGTAAAAGCTATTTAATCAAGTTTATATTTGTCTGTACATTACATTAAAACTAATATATATATTCAATTATATTTGATATTCTAATATAATTTAATCGTTAATCGTTGTCCTTTGTATTACAGGACAATACAATCTATTCAATTTACTCTAGCTTCCCTGAGTGGTTATCAACATAATGAAAATGTATACATAGTTTTATAGTTACATTAGACTTAATAAATTGAAATACATGTATATTAATTATTTTGTTTAAACTAATCAACTCATTTTTGTTCATAATTACTAAGTTATAAAAAATTATAAATTTCATTTCATAACACATTATTTGATATAATTAAAAATCAACAGCTTGAGATAATAAACAATTAGAGATGAATTGTGTAAATCGTCTGAAACTTTAAACCAAATAAAGAAGGAATAAGGAGAAGATACATTTTCCAGTTAACTAATTATGAAGAAGACCTTGGAATTATAGCTTAGGATAATATACTTTGATAGGTGTATTTTATAAATTGTCTGAAACTTCAAACCAAATAAAGAAGAAGATACATTTTCCAGTTAATTGATGAAGCCCTTGACTTTGAAAAGCATCCATTTCCGATTGGAACGTCCTTTGCATATGTTCTACTAACAAAGAGTTTTAAAATGAGATGTTACTCGACCTATACTTAAATTGAAGACTTTCCCGACATCCTGTGCGGAACTCCCACCCCCGTAGCAAAATAGTTAAGTGTATGAAATTGTTGATAACTAGAGTAAGGACATAACCCAAGAATTTCATTGTTGTATGTTTATAAAATATCCTGAGGAAACCAAAATTGTTTACACATCTCCTGTATAAAAAATACATCTCCTGTGTATAAAACTCTGCATCATCTATATTTGATAAAGGAGACGATGAGGAGAGAACAAAGTTAGTTTTAATCCTTTTGAATAATTGTTAGGTACATCTTTTGACTCTGATACAGATTATTTCAATTTCCCCTCTCTATTCGTTTGTATTACTATAAACGCTCAAATATGTTTATTTTAAGGACATAATGATCGCTTAGATTATAAGGTGGGATATTAATAGGATTGTAAGCTATTATCCCTAATAGCTATTCCATAATAGCTATTATCTTGGGGAATTTCGTTCCTTTTCCTTCGTAAAAATGAATGATCAATTTATGTCTGTATTTATAAACGATTGATGTGTCAGTTATAAAAAAAATCTATAATTCAAAATAGATATAGTAAAATCTTTATTTTGTATTATTGAGTCTATTTGTAAATTGTGTTTTAGGATTTCTTTATTACCACTGTAATGAAATACCATGATAGTTAAATGTAAATTTTTAAAATTCGAAATCCTGTAATAGTTCTTGCGTGAAAAGATGTTCTTTGTGAACTATATATTATTTTACTCTGCTTATTTCTAAGTTAACAGAATTATTTTAAATCATTTCTCTAATTTAGATCACCCTAGAGTTTTCCATTTTTAAATGTTCTCTGTTTTTAAGTGAACACTTTGTAGTATAATCCTGAATGGTCTTTTCTAATCTCTTCTATTACATCCTTGGAGCATTTACTTTGACGTTTCTTCAGCAGTTTCATGTAAATTGAACACTGTGATCCTATTGTTAATCTTCCATTAGATTTTATTATCAGTGAAGCCAGCTTCTAATTAAATACGCTGTTCTATGGTCTCCCAGGACACACATTTTCTGTTTTAATTTATTTTATTTTAATATAAACGCATAACACAAATGTAATAAATTCATTTGTAGCTTTTACTATCCCTTCAAGAGAATGTTGCCTACTAGTCCATTGCAAATGGCTTATGATCATAATTTGCTCTACGAATCTCCTTCGACAATTTGTTTCGTCCCATGATAGTTTCTTACTCATAATATTTTAAGGATGTTCTTTTACATACTTCAAAGTCCAATTAACTCTATAATATGTACATATTCCAGAATTGTTGCATTCTAATTAGCGGTGATATCTCAGTGTCCTCTAATCAAAAAATTCTACTTTTTATACTTTCTGGATAGTTACAGTTAATTCGATAGTCGTATCTTAAGGTAATAATATATAGGCTAATGAAAGTGACCTCTTTTTAAAGAAATGGAAGCGATTTTCCAAACTATAATTGAACTTTATATGTCCATGATTCTCTCTATTAGGTTTTGTAATAAAAATTTGAATCTGTTCTGAAACTTACAAATTAAATCATCGCTACAACGCCTCCCCCGTACATGATACCAGGGTGCCTATTGGATAGCTGTATAATAGATGTATATTACAGATATTTTCTTTACAGATATTGTTTTAACAAATCAAATCTTGTTTTAGTAAAATTTTTCAGAGATCGGCTTCACCTTCTACTTCCTAGTTAACATATCACATCATTATCTCTTTTCTTAGTATCATGCAATAATAGGAAGTGGATTATTTGTACTCTTCCCAAATTAATTTGTACAAATTCCCCCCCTCTTCTTCCAAAACAAATTTTTACTGTACTGAATCGGGTTCGGTTTATTACGTACTGTTATTAAATTTTGAAACAGATTATGTTATTAAAACAAAAGTTTATAATATGGCAAATAAATTTAAAGTTACCAACAATGTGACTAAAAACACAAAATTTCATATAACTGTTTATTATGTTAACTTACTGCCAGCAATCCCATAAAGACAGCTAGCGTTAAGTTATTTAAATTATTTTTTTTAAAATAATTTTATTACAGAATTACAACTAGGCAACAAGAGCCTATCTAGTAATATACATTTTAACACTAACGTCACTGTTTGTTGGAGTATCACCCACTGATGGACTCCTGATTAACGCACACTCTGTTCATGTGTGATTTGTTACACTTTCTCATTGCAAAGTTCTAGAGGCTTCGTTCTTTTCAAGCGACGGGTCTCGCCAGAGTTGTCTAATAAGCAAGCTATTTCCTTGTTCTCGTGCTGTAGAAGTCTTTGTTTGTGTTTCTCTGCAAATCTTTTGATTTCCTCTGAGACAGTGTTTATCCTAAGGTCACTATGAAGACTGTCATTGCGAACGAACCAACGAGCCTTTACAATACTTTGCAGGACTTTGTTCTGGAAAGTTTGAATTACTTTTATATTAGTGTTTTTTGTACAGCCCCACAGCTGGATTCTATAGGTCCATACTGGCTTCAGTATTTGCTTGTATAGAAGCAGTTTGTTGTGTAGGTCTAAATCTGAGTTTCTCCCTATTAACCAGTTCATTTTTCTAAATTGCATGTTTAATTCAACCTTTTTCTTCTTGACATGATCTTTCCAGTGGAGCTTTGCATCGAGTGTCATTCCCAAATTTTTAGCAGAATTAGCCGGAGTTACTAAATGGTTATTAATTATAAGTGGAATTGGGTTGATTTTCCTATTTGTAAAGTTGACATAGATTGATTTGGATTCATTCAGTTTTAATCTCCATTTTTCATCCAAATACAAACTCTATCAATTGCTCTTTGAAGTATATTTGATGCCTCTTCCACAGTATTACCTGTCGCTAAAATTTTCGTGTCATCTGCAAAGGTTGCTGTGATTGTATCAACTTCCTGGAGAATGTCTCTAGTGTACAACAAGTAAAGTACGGGTCCAAGGACACTCCCTTGAGCTACTCCTGCTGATATATTCCTCAATTCAGAATACAACTGGCGTTAAGTTGACATAATAAACAGTTATTCAATATGGATATCCAGTTTGCGCTAGATTACAAATTTTAACAAAATATCAGTTTCTAAAACATTAATCTTATTTATAATTTCTTTCTGGATTATGAACTAAAATAACTACATACATTTTTTTAAAAATCATTTTAAAATCTGTTTTGGAATTCTTCGTATGTTATAAATTGTATCAGAAACACATAATAAGGCGAAAACGAAAATTCATGACAAATGGTTTAGAGTGGATGGTTTTCCATGTTTTATGAAAATAATTAGTTTATAGTAAGTAATGTTTGACTCTTTTGTAAATATTATAATTTTACCTTTCCTACATTAACGTATTTTTATATCTGTCATAGATATTTATATTTTCTAAAATGAGTGACATGTTTGTAACCAAATAAAAATTGACATATTTTTTATGTAATCAACACTGATTCAGTTATTATTACTATTCGTAATTCAAGTCTGGATTTTGTTGTAATACAAACTACAGGTTTGCAGGTAATAAATATAAACTATTCCTGGCATGTCAGATTTTGTTTACAATCTGATTAAACACACTTGCCACGTGTCTCAAGATATATTTTAGATACATTATTTAATCAAATCAGCACATGACCTCCCTTTAATATGCCTCAAAGTAACAGTGTTTAAGAAATGGAACGATTCTTAAAATTCAATTCTAAAAAATTCAATTAAACGCATTCTTGATTTGTACAATTTTGAGTTCAATAAAAAATTATAATTATGAATTTTTTTTTAAAATCTAAAATATAATTAAATACAAATCCTTATTAAATTTTTAAGGGTTATAAAACTTACATTTGTGATATATTTCGTTTATGTAATTATACAAAATATTGACAGAAAAAATGTTAAAATTCAGAAGAGTAATATCACGTAGCATTTTATAATGCTCGTATTATAATTTTATAATACTGAAGATAACAATTAATCTATACAAATTTTAGCTATGGAAACATATATTTAGCAAATAACAGCACTTTATATGTATCCCCAGTAAACAGTTGCAGACAAAACATTTGTTGTTGTTTCCCAAGGAAACAAATGATTATTCTAAAGTTACAAACAAAAGAATGAATCTAAAAAGAAAGGAAGATTTAATACTGACTCTTTTCCTTGAAGGTAATTTAATTTCTTTCGCTAGAAAAAGAAAACAGTGACTCAATGTCTCTGTTAGAACTCGAAACAATAGTTATGAGTAGAAAATTCAGAGATGTTTTAAATATGTTGATAAAATTATTTGAATTACTCGTAAAATATGGAGGAGATTTGATCGACTGCGGTACACAAAATATCGGTTAAAATTGTGTAAATTTACTTATTAAAATACTTAATATTTACACGTATATTAAAATAGCTTTCAAATTTAATACAATATGAAATGTGAACATATTTTGCTTAAAGTTTTTATATTATTTGTTTTAAGTTTGTAATTTTGTTTGACGTCTAATAACACTCTTTAAAGAGAGTTCAATATTTTATTACTTCGTTTTATCACTTGAAGAAATTTTCAAGAATGGATTCAATATTACTTCAGTAGGCTACATATTTTGAAGTATTCTAATTCAATTATTTGTTGCAATAAAACTTACAAACGTTATTTTATTATCAACAGTCAAACAACTTATAAACCATCAAGAAAATATACCAAATAACAAAGTGTGGACATATTACATTCATTTAAAATATTTACTGGTAATATTTCAATAACTGCAGTAAATGGTCAAATTTTTGTGTATAGTGTTCACCAACACTACAGGGAAAGAAAATGTATGGAATAATTGAGTCGCTTGAGGTATCGAGGAGTTCAATAATTTTGAATTGATTTTCAATTGTCTTGGTTTATTGCGGTAAATATATTATGGTTTTAAAGTTATTTAATATGTATAATCTGACATTTGCCATCATTTTTGTAAACACAACTAACACTAATATTAAATACATACTTGATTAGTTAAAACCACCATACACATGGCTATACTTGACAAAGCAACCTCATGTGTGTAGTGTTGGTCTTTGTGTAGGGGTATTTTCTGATTACGGTTGTATTACGTCTTACTTTTGGCAGCTTAGGCCTAATTATAAGCTTGATTAATTTTTTTAGGTTATAGATTTAGTTTTAGTTTCCAACATGGCCCTAGTAACTTAGGCTATGTTGGAGTGTTTCCCCCCATTATTTTCTATGTTTAACACTTGATATCGAGAGTTGATTTATATTCTCGAAACGTCGTGTATTAGTTTTTATATATTAAAATAATGGTAACCGTCGGACCAAAACCATATATATGTTTCACTCTAACACTATTTATTATTAATTAAAGGTAGGGCCTACACACCATGAATTACGCCTTATGTGCTAGAATCTCTGTTACTTGTATCTCTCATTTTCCAATATTCGTCCTTTGATATCAGATTAAAAAAAACCCTTTATTATCATTATGATGCGTCCTTGTAATCGGATCACGACCTTGATACTGTAGTATTTAATTAACCACACGTCATTAAGGTAACCTTGTACCCCAATGCCGCGCATGTTAAAATGTAGAACTTTAGGTACACTTTAAAAAAAAAACTATTATTCACAGGACCCTGAAATCGTTTTCCAGTATATTTTATACTATTATCTATTACGTTAACCTATTTTACATGTTATAATTCTATAAACTTATTTTTATAAATAATTTTTAAAACACATTAAAAAAATATAAAAATGCTCAAATTAAAGATTTTTTTATTACTTCAGTTACCATGGTTACTTATTAAAAATAGGTTTAACATTGTAGGTAATGCTACATAGTGTGTCAGTAAAAAATTTCAAATTGATAGTACAAGTAGTTAAGGAGAAAAGTGCACTTACGTGTGAAAAAAGTGAAGTTTTCGCTAGAGCCAAAAAACAGTCACCGACACTTTTAACACTAAAACACTAACACTAAAACTCTCCTGCACCATAAGAAACACATTTTTCTTTTTCTTTATCTTCCCTTTTTCTCTTGGTATTTCTCTTCTGCCTTCTTTTAATTTTATTTTGTGCTTGACTGGCTTTTCTGGCTTCGAAAATTCTCCTTCCGTCTATCTTTTGCAAACCTACAACACAGTTTCTCCCAGCATCTTTACAAAGTTTTTCTAGAACTTGTACTTTTCCTAGAGCTCCTTCATTGTAAGTTATGATTGCATCCCATACACCAACTTTCAGAGTGGGAAGGCTGACAAAATTGTTCTTCGATATTCTAATCCAAATTACATTATTTAGTGCTTCGTTACAATTTTGGGTACGGCCATGAATACATTTATTCAAAAGGTTCCGATCAGTGAGGTCTTTGTAAATGGGCTTGATAAGTTCCATTACAACTTTTGGAATACTGTTTTTGTGTGTGTATTTTTCAACACTGGTTACCACTCTTTGATAACCACACCAAGAGTCTTTACCTTTGGGACATAAAGCATGCTGCGGTTCGGAGTCCGTAGACAATTTATGAAAATATGTTGCCCACGTTGCTTTTTTCATTTTGTCAGCATCATCAGTGTTCTCTCTGATGGCTTTTCCAAAATAAACTTGTAAGCTATCAATAATAGCATCAGTCAGTCTTCCTTTCCCACTCAAAGGTTTCCCATCAGACAGTTTTTTACCTCGCCACTTAGTTTTAAGTCTCCGTAACCTCGATCCCATCCGTTTTTGGACGTGACCAACACATTCCAACTTGGTTACATCAACATCATCATACGGTTTTGCATCTGTAACTGCTTGGAAAGCATTGCTGTCGCCGTCTCCAAGGTATTTCACATATCGCACCCCTCTACTGTTGGATCGTGCATACACTTCTTTTGCTGCCGTTACCTCCATCCCGCCACTTGATCCCTCATAATTACATTTTTACTAATATTAATTTTAACAAAATATCCATGTGTCATATATCAAAATGTTCAGAAAAAGATGGAGAATAAATTAGAACAATAAAAAAAAATAATTTTTTTTTTCTTTTTTCCCTACAAGGTTACCTTAAGATATTTTGATGCAGAAGGGTGATGTCTCAGAAACAACATACACAAATATTTTTTGTCAAACACATGTGTGTCTAATTTAATCACTTAAAAACAGAAACTCACTTGTATTATCAACAAGCACAGCTTGCTTACAAAATTGACTATTAAATATATTGAACTAAACATTAATTTCCAGTAAATAATAAATAATAAAAATAATTTAAATATTTTAAAGTGTAAAGTATTTCAAAAACCTATATAGACAGAAAAAAAAAAGTTTATATGAATATAACCTTTGATATCACCAAGCTCTTCTACAGTGCATTGTTATAGAGTTGTTAATAACTTTAGACGTACTTATGTCGAATGGTATATTTAATTAAAAATAACAGATAACGATTTTTCAATTTATTTAAGTATTTATTTAAATACTTTCCTGGGCTTTATTGGGAGGCAAGAACCAAGATGGCGTGAGCCAGAAGGTGCCATTGGAAGAAGAAGAAGAAGAAGTATTTCAATAAATTATTAAATAAATGTTAAATTTTGTATCGAACTATAAATTGTGCAAATGAATGGGCTTAATTGAATTGTTGTGTTTCTTAAACAAGTTCATTTGGGGAATATTAATGAATGGAATGTACATGAGTTGATTTTGATTGAGTAATTTGTATACAATGTGTCTCGCGTAGTAAGTCACGTGACCAGAATGATGAGTAGTCGGAATTCATTCTGTAAGTAAAATCTAACAAGCGAAAATAATTTCTAAACATTAAAGTATATTTTCCATAGCTTTTACATAAACTCGGAATATTACAAGGAACTTAATAATAAATTAACGAGAATTTCTTATGTAAGACGTATGTACAATTTATTTGTATTGAATCCTTCCTCTAAAATATTAAAATGTTTCATATAAAATATTATATTTATGTACTTGTAATAGTTATTAAGCTTAAATTAATTAAAATAAAACTATTAAAATTGAAAAGTAAATATTAAATAAATGTCAAACATTGTTGATATAAAGACATTTTTCTATGACATAAATACCATTTTTTTTTAACAATCCTCATGCATTTTTATATGTCTTAGGTATTAGTAGTTTATTAAATTTCACAAATGATAAAAATAATGTTAAAAATACTTTGAACCGGATTTTATCCGACAATTAAACCAAGGTGTTTATATTACATTAATAAAATAAATGGTTTTATTTACAATGGCGACTTTTATTATACTTTCGATTTACTTAAAAAATCTGTTCTTTATTTTATACATTTGAACATATTGTACTAATACTTAATTTCAATTTTTATATTATATGTTGGAATGGGAATCAAAAGGTTACCGATATCTCTAATAAACGTTACCAAATGATTCGTTGGGGGAAGATAAATGTGTTGGAAGAAAGCTTCAGATTAGTGAGGGGAGGTGTTTTTTATAGCTTTATATTTTAGCAGTAAATCACCAAAAAAGACAGGAAACATTAACAAATAGATGTATTTGACCGCAATTTACATCTGTTGACTGCAAAGTCGACATATTCATAAAATGCGGCCAGAGTAAAGAACATTTAATTGAGGTAATGAATGAAACGGAAATGTTATCACGACAATTTGATAAATATTATAAATAAATAAAGGACAATTCATCTATCTTAAAGGATCATGGATAGTTAAACAGTACAGGTAGTTATGTTTAAGTACATAATGTATTTACCTTTGGTTTAAGCTCCTTGGTAATGTGGACTTAAAAATAGACGCACACAAACCTAGATAGACGAAAACCCTATATCAATACTCGTCAATTCTGGAAAAAACATAAATAAAGATTGAAATATGTTATCAACTATAAACAAACTAGGTTAGACTTAATAGTAATATATACATTGTATATTGATATTCTTCGAAAAAATAAAAACTAGTTCTATGATTTTAAACGAACGATTTTCATCTTTATTTATAAAAAGTAATACCAGATTTTGTTTACCCCTTATTCATGAGTAATATAAATTTATAACTTTTTAGAATATATTACAGAAAACAAGGAAGCGTTGTATTTTATCTCCATTAAAAATTGGAGATTCCACATTGCAGTTGCAGTATATTATAAAGTACCTCACGTTATATTCATTAGCTTTTATATGGGAAAGGATACAATATTGCAAGTTTTATATTTATTTATTTTTTAAAAATAAATGATAAGAAGAGCTGTGTTGTTGCTTTACTCTAGGTGTTGAACGCCATAATGGTACTAACCTAGCTCTATTACTTAAATCATTCCTTAGACAACTTTACTGAAATCTAATAATTATGAATTTTGTTACTATACAGGTAAATATTTGGAATTAAGGTGTCTGTCTTCTTTGCATATATTAAACAGACTACTCTCTTCCCTATTGTCGTCTACACAGCTGGTCTTGAAAAAACCTCACTCTCTCCGCTCTTGAATTTATTTGAATTTTTGAAAATTCAATTTTGACAACTTTAATATTTTTTATCATAGCTTAACATAAACAAACAGAATTTTAAATTTTCAAAGTTCAATTATTTAAAAGTTTTAAATTTTCTGAAATATATCTAATTTGTTCGAGATATGATCGTTAATGTTTTTATCATAACCATTAATATAAGTTGGACTAAGTTGATATGTTCTATTTTTTTAAATTAATGGATGGTATATTTAATAGATATTTGAACTTGAATGATGTTTTTTAATTCCAATATTGGTATATTTAGGTGATGCCATAGACCTGATTGCTGATAGTCAATAATTAGATATATCCTTTATACAACATAAAGCCGGGTATATTAGCCAGACAAACGAAATATTGTAGTTGGAGGCAAAAGACATTTATTTTATATCTAAATTAAAATATCACAAACATCTGCTACAGCGAAACATTGTCTGGAATCCGTATATTTATTTAAACCAGATTGTACTACTCTTTAAAAACTGTAAGATAAACAAGGACGCTGGATGCTAGGGAAATACGTTTTACTAACATAATTAGAAGCACATTTATTGTTGAGACAGGGACGACTTTTAATTTGTTGTTGTAATAAAACTTTGATTATTAATTTTGTAAAAGTCTGACTGTTGGTTTTTGTCATTGGGGAAAAAAATTGTTACTTCATTTAAATTAATAATGTGATTTGGTTTCGTTATAAATCCTGTGGTTCTAGATTTTTCGTGCCTTGTTTCTAAATTTACTAAATTTTTAATTAAAGGCATTACTATCATACTCATGTAACATATTGTCAATAATTTTGTTCAATCAGTAGATCTTTTGTAATGAAGTTAGCTGAAAACTGTGAGATTCGTGGAGCTTAATCATCCCTACTACATTTCTTTTTGAATATTACATTATTTACGAAACACTACTCTAAGTTTTATTTGCTTCTTAGACATGGGTAATATATATTTACAAATCCTATAAAAATATAAGATTGAGGAAACAAGAAAACACTGTAATATACCTTTGTGACATGAATTTCTGTTGCACTATATTATAACAGTATTTAATTATTATTTGAAATTTGTTTAATTGCATTTGAGTACAAAAATCATAGTTTCTACTTTTGTTAGTTTTCAAAATGTATGATTAAAAGTCTCTGCTAGAATCTAATAATATTGCTATTTTCTCTTTTGACGACGGTGAATGGGAATTATTATGGCTTGTCCATGTTAGTTGGACAGAAAATTGGAATAAAACATTCGACAGATCTGAAAATCTACTTTCCAATGCTATAAATATCGTCAAAAGAACCGAAATTCTATTATGTATGTAATAAACAGAATTAGACGGGACCAACCTGTCGGTAACTTCGAAACTTTGTGATCATCATATTTATTGTAAATATCTTGGGTTTAGTCAATATGTAATGTCTTGTACCAATTGCTGTGGTTTTATTTTAGATCAAATGTACGTTAGGTGTACAATAGCTCTGTCCGAGCTAACTGCACCAGGTTGAAGTGGTGAATTATTATAATGCCAAGATCTTCTGCAATATTATTCAACTGCAATATATCATTATTTCTACTTGCACCTCCTAAATGCTATTAATCTGTTATTTTTTATGGATATCGATAAATTATTTTGTGAATATCAGCCTGAAGAAGCTGTTACAGGTAGCGAAATACGTATTGTATAATAAAAATATGCATTTAATACGTCAATGTGGTGAGCAAAACATTTATTTATACAAGGTCTAGATTACTACTAGGGAAGCTTTAGTATAAATTAATATTTAACATATGCATGCCCTAATTAACCCATTAGTTTATTAATTATATTATAATTACGTATGCAGGATTATCGCAAGCCATATTACGTCAAAAAATTTAATTTATCAGCCTACATATAATTAATATCACAATACTACAAACCAAATGATTAAATGTTTACTCCTTTCATTTATTTACTAGTAATTTAGTAATATGTAACCGAGAGAATCTTTAAATACAAAAATACCTTTTTATATAAAGGAAGAGAGAAAGCATCAACAATAGGCCCTATAACAAAATACTGGAAAACAATTTTTTGTGAGAAACAACTTAGGAAAAACTAATATATTATTATGTATATTTACATTATAAATTATGCTGAAAAAACCCCATTAATAAAATTATTTCAGTAACAAGTACTTGGCTTAATATCTCAACAGATGTAATTATGTTAATAATCTATATTTCCTGTACAAACTAAAATTTGGAGATTATTATTTTTAGATAAAGATGAATTCAATTAAGGATAAAATAAGCAATAAGCTACAGTTTCAAATGTATTTATTAACTTATTTAGCTACAATTGTTTCGCCTTGCGGCATCTACGGGCTTCGCCTTTAGCCCGTAGATGCCGCAAGGCGAAACAATTGTAGCTAAATAAGTTAATAAATACATTTGAAACTGTAGCTTAGTGCTTATTTTATCCTTATTATGGAGTTTCAACAAGTAGTTACTGCTGTTACAGTTAAAATGAATTCAATTACTTATGTAAGGGTAAGTTGTTTTATACGCTATGTTAAATTAATTTTCTTCCACTTTAAATTGTGATTTTAGAGTTATTTAATGAAATATATAGACAAAACCTCAACTATTGCCATAAGATGGAACTATTAAAACTGGGATTTATGATTATAAATTAGATTTATGTGAAAAATTAAGAGTGAAAATCTAATTGAAATGCAATCAAAATTATGTCATAATAGTGGTTTGCGAGCAATAAGAAAAAACATCTCTTAAAATATAATTGAAAATAATTTGATCTAAAACAAATCTGGAATATATTTAAAATAACTTATTGTTCAAAATATTAAGAGTGTTTTTATTGATTTTCTATTGATGGTTTAGTGTATCAGTAATCAGTGTGTACAGTTTATTATCTTGTACATTTTTCTAAGTGTATTCATTTTACAAAATTTTCTTTATCTTCGGATTATATATATATCCGAAGATAAAGAAATTTTTTATAATAAATACACTTAGAAAAATGTACAAGATAATAAACTGCACACACTGATTACTGATACACTAAACCATCAATATGTATAAAAAAAATAACAGAATCTTTGAAAGTAGAAAACAAAATGTTTTTATTATATATTGAATAGAATCTTTGAAATTAAAGAACATAATGTTTTAATATATTTCAATTAATAGCTTCATGTAATAATAAAAATATATATATAGTAACTAGTGATCACCATTCTATGATATCTACAAGATAGAATAAAAGTATGAAACCTGAACTAGAAAGTAGAGAGTCGATGATATATTGGACCGTTATTGTCGAGGAGCACTTCGGAAAGTACGGCAGTTCTGAGGTACTTTTGAGACTGAAGATAATTGTGATTTACTACCATTGTTTCATGCACCGATGTATAGTTGCACTCTAATTATTTAGATAGATTTATTTTTAAAAAAACTCCCATTACATATGGAAAGAAGACAGAAACCTACATTTCTTATTGAAAAGCTATCAAGTAAAAACTTGTGGTTAGTCTAAAACTAGACTAATACGAAATAATAACTCAGTAAAACAATATATATAGTTGATGTAAACACCTTTAAATTATTTGGTATGTGTACATTGTACATTTAGAGCATATTTGTTGTTTTTCTGTGTATGGTTTTCTGTGTATTACTAATAAGTATTTACAGTTTATTTTACTTTTACATGAAATTATAAATGTATTTTTTTTTTATTTCCCTCTATATAAATATATCTATTTCTATGAAAAACATCAAGTGAGAATGAAAAATTAATAATCATTCCCTGATATTTACAAGCTAAAAAAAAAGTACGAAAACTTAATTAACTACTGTAGAGTGGTATCTGATCAAGAAAAAATAGAATGGATGAAATATTGGACCGTTATTGTAGAGAAGCACTTCTGCAAGTACGGGAGTTCTGACATACTTTTGAAACTGAAAATAATTGTGATTTACTGCCATTGTGTCATGTACAATGTCAAGTATTTATAGCTGCGCTCTAACAATTGTGGGGCAGGGTAGGGTGAGAGAACGACCTAGATTTTTTTATTAAAAGGCAAGAGTATAAAACTTGTAACTAGTCTAAAACTAGAGTTACTAAAATAATAACTCAATGATACAATATTTATTTATTTGGAAGAACCATTAAGGTAATTCATAAGTTTTATATTGTACAATATCGTTATAGGAATAAACAAACATAATAATAAAATAGTGCAGTATCAAATTGCCGTAAAAAAACTATGATCTGTAGGTACATGAAATTTTGAAATTTGATACGCATATTTCTCACAATTAGATATTGTACTGTGTTTCTTTTTTTTATTCACAAAATTGACCGTAACATGAAATTCTGATATTTTAAGTTAACTCTCTGCTGACTATATTAAATATGTTTTGTTCAAATTTAGGTTAAAACTGTTGAAAGAATTAACTTTTTTTGTCACTTGGTTTAATTAAATAAATCTCCTATTTAGTATATGAAGTATAGGGTGAGTTTGGTAATTGTTGAAAATAACGACTTCCCTATTTCGACTGATATGACCACAGGAAAACGGAAAAAATGAGTTTAAACATGCCGTCTGTCGTCGTTGTTGTTAACGTTTTGTCGTTGTCGTCTGTACGTAAGCACAATAACGCCCACAAAAAAAATAGATAATAACGTGAAATTTGCTATAGGACACTTATTTTGTGTTTATACAGAAACCAATTGAAATTTAGAAAAAATTTAAAAGATAGTATTAAAATGGTGGTCATTAACAATAAACGATGACAAAAAGTGAAGTTTCTGACAAAAATACAATTAATTTAAAACCGTGAATTCCAAATATACTGTGATATTCGATATCCGCCTGGGTCAAGTCATCGGTACGAACGTAGCGAGTGGAGACTCCGTCTATATTTTTCCAGACACGCCAGGGTAGAAAAACTGACAAGAGTAAAGAATGTAGTGACTTTCTAATATAGGCTATACACATGTATGAGGACCGATGGGTCCAAGCTGACGTCAAGAAATCATACACAGCTACGAAGTTGTGTGGCGCTGGATAAGTACCATGATGAGAAACATTACCATAAAGTGGATTGGAATTATAATATCACGGGATTAATAGATCGCGAAAGTTATTGGCATAAATTTAAATAATCAATCTTTCAAACATTCTCCTCTTGATAAAGTTAGGTAAAGCTGTTTTAATAGTTATTAATTTTATAACACTATATTTAAATATTTCTATATATAATATAATACTTGGACTGAAAAGTACTATGTTTGTGAAGATCCTCATTGTGCATGGCATTGAATATGTAACCGCCTGAGATATGAAGGAACAAAATCCGGACAACGCTAACCCTTCATAAGACTTTATAAGTTGGCCTTGTAGGAAGCACAAGGGTTTACTACAAGTTATATCACAGCAGTTGGTTAACGTTTGTCTTAAAACGTGTTTATATCTATAGTAAAGCAAACACTAACTCAGATCTAGAGCCCATT
This sequence comes from Aphrophora alni, assembly GCA_963513935.1. Lineage (NCBI taxonomy): Eukaryota > Metazoa > Arthropoda > Insecta > Hemiptera > Aphrophoridae > Aphrophora > Aphrophora alni. Next base: position 146,769,537 of record OY740766.1, read on the forward strand.
ATATTGAATGGGATCAGAGTGAATTCATGTATTATAGGAGTGAGTATAAAGTGGCCTTGTAAAATAAACCATTACACAAACTCACGAGCCCTCCACCAAAATTAAATAAGAAACAAACAAACTATTACGGCCCCAAAATAATGTCAGTTTAGATTTTGTAATTCAAAAAGGAGAAATGAAATGGGGACACTGCTTTTGTGTCCTCACCGTAAATCATATTTTATTCATGGCGTTAAAATTTAAATTAAAATAATAATTATTCTTGAACCGTAGGCCTACTAATTTTTTACTTGCAACTTTTTTTCCACAAACGTTGGGGGACACTATTCATCATAAATCATTAGATTTGAACGAAAACAATAGAGTAGATATTGAGAAATTATATCTCTTATAACAATCATACGGCCTAACTTATAAAGTTCGTTTTACCGATAACCCATGAATCGATATATTTGGATCGATAGCGATCAATACGTTCTGTTTAGGTCCTTAGGTTGTAAACTTTACTCGTTAGAGCTGATTTTGAGAAAATCTTAATTTTGTGTTTTGTATGTCCGTTTTCTTACGTGTAGAGTTTTGGAAAAGAATGAAAAAGTCCCGTAACATGGTCAAAATATGCCCTCCTGTCAAATTTGACAAAAATGTATGCTCCACTTGTCGGGCTGAAGACCACTGAACAGACGACATACACCGGACAATGACAGACAGTTCTTCATGAAAAACATTGTTTAGAGCCAAGGTTCTCATAACGGGTCTATCGCAAACAAATTCTACTTCGCATTTCAAATCCATCACATTATTTTGCGTATCCTACTTACACGTGAAGAGTGACAATGTTTATGTGTATCTATTTCCAATTTTACTTTATAAAAAAAACAAGATTACAAACAAAACATCATTAAATAGAGAGATCGTTTTACATGGGTATCTTGTAAATTTACTTGTTTATCTTGTACTATAAGAAAGACTTTAAATATGGAATCATAGAATGTAAAAATCCGTTTTGCAAACTATAAAAATGATCTCCAATTTCCAATATGGCATCTAACTTTATAATTTCCTATGAAAACTCCTATTTTGGAGTTTCCAGAAATTCCACGTAAAATTGTGAGATTTTTTATTCTTACGAAATTTCAAGTTCAATGTATTTTTTTCGTGTTTTTCATTGTTGCATTTTCAAAATTGAATTACACATGGTCAAAGAAGTGCAAATATAATTACAATATATAATTTGTAAAACAGATATGAGCTAGGCCATATGTACTGTAATTATGTTAGGAAATAAATAGCCTGAAAATAATAATTTTTTTTCTCAAAATACAATTTAAAACAGCTGTTGTAAATTTTTAACAGCACCTATCCCAGATAAATGGATCAGCACAACAGGTTCAAGTTGAGTTTCTAAAGAGAACTAGTTACTAGAACTAGAAGGGCGGCGTCTCTAATGCCTTTCGGCTTACCACCAACCCCCACTCATAAGAAAGAGTAACTGGGTGCAATCTCACCACTAACACCCCACTGCCACCACGAAACCATTCCTCAACGCACGCTCCCAAAAGCCGAAGCTTCTGGACAGGCCAAGCATGCTCCCATGGTACTCATGTCGGCAAGATTACTCAAGCCACGTTTGATGAGTCACCGTCGGGTCGCTTACGCGATACCCTCCCTCACGCACTCACCTACTAGAGGCGGCGCCCGTTACCTACATACGTAGGATTGGGTGGCCTTCCCCTAGTTTTCTTGGGCCGGCACCGTGAGGTAAAATACACGACCCGAGTGTAGGTGGCACCCATGTTCACCTATTCTCATGTTAGCAAGGTTCCCCAAGCAACGTTGGATGAGTCACCGTCAGGTCGCTCACGCGTCCCTTACCTCACAATTATTCCGAAGGCGGCATCCATTACCCACATTCATGGGATAGGGTAGCCAACCCCCGGTTCTAGGGGCCAGTGACGTGAGGTACACCACTGACCCGGGGATCAGCACAACAGTTCAGTTTCATGGCCGTTTAACAAAGAATAGTACTACTTACTTACTTTAGCCAACGCCCGTCGGTGGCGGTTGTGCCATTTGACGCCGAGCCTCCCAGTATCGCATTTTGAGATCGTCAGGAAGATGGTTGAGTTTGGGACAGATGAGGAGGTGACTTCCCACCATGATTCCGGTTGAGCAGAGAGGGCATGTGTCCGAGTCAGCCAAGCCAAGGCGGTGTAGGTGGGCCTGCAGGTAGTCGTGCCCAGTTTCCAGACGGAACCTTGCAACAGCTTCACTTCTCTTCAGATCAGCAGGCATGTGCCCTGGGGTCGGAAGGTTCTCCCAGATTTTGCCTATACTTAAGCCTTTTAGGAGGTTCTTAGTGTACCTAGATATATGGTGGTATCAATTTGGCTTCTTGCTGCTTGGAGGGTTTGGAGAATCTCAGGTTGCTCTTCCTTTGCTCCTTTTTTGGCCATTTCGTCTGCTTTTCCGTTGCCTGGAAGACCGACGTGGCTGGGGACCCACTGAAGGCTGACGTTCCACAAAGAATAGTGAATTACAGACTTATAATTGCAGTAGATTTGAGCTAGTTTTAACTGTTCCACAGAAGAATAGGGTTAAGACAAGTTAAAGTTGTCTACCATAATGGAAAAGTACCGTTTCTAGTACTTGTTTTTGGAGTCGTGTGTTTCAGTTTGTGTTGTGACGCAATATAAAATACTTATTAAATTCAGGACACCTCGATTGTTGTGTGATGAAATCTATACAATGGTTTCCTACTTTTTCAACATAAACACAATTATGTTGTTTTTATTAAAAAATAAGAGTTTACTAAAATGACTATTGTGCAAAGTAATAATAGGTGTATGGGAAATTTCATAAATTGAAATGGATAGTATATGTTTTGTTAAATTAGTTATTACAGGGGTATAATATATCCTGGAAAAAATTACTTCACCCTTGGTCTCAAACTTTAAGAAATCGTTGCTGTATAAAACACGTTATACAAAAGAAAGAAAGAACAATACAAAAAAAGGGAGGGATCTCCAGTAATTGAAAACATGTGTTAAATAATTCAATATCTTTAATAAATTAATAAAATACATTTCAACAACCATATGAAATGGTACAAAAAGTTAGTATGTTAATTTCAGTAATTGTAAGTTATTGCGTTGTAGTGTTGTGTAATCGCAATGTATTATAAATTCAGAGATGCAATTACACTGCAATCACTCAGCAAGATAAATGGAGATTTTAATTGAAAATGTTTGTCACAATGGTTTCAACAATTTGTTTGCTTAGTATTTCATTTATTGTCTTCCCTTTTGTTTTATTGAAGTATATATTTTAATTATAATAAATAGATTAATTATATATAAATATTAATTCATTACACTATTATTTGTTTTTAATAGTTACAAACTAGTTCAGTTTATGTAATTAAAAGATAACACAGAATCAGTAATCTAGTACAAATATTGGAAAATGAAATTTGAACCCAGTTTGAAGTTTGAAATAAGAAATTGTATTCATTTGTTGTAACTACAGTTACTATTTAATTTTAATTTTATTAAGGGTTGAAAAATTTTCATAATACGATTGAAGTTAAACATTTATTTATATATTTAATGCTTTTCCTTCATTATACCATATTCATATATGGTTATGTTATATTATTATGCTACATACAATATGCTATAATATATTATGCAACTATAAAACATATAAAATACATATAAACAGTTAAATACATATAATTCAAATAAACACATACAAATGCATTTGTAAAATTCTACATTTATTAGGTCTAACCGACCATGTTTTTACCAGTTACGGCATTAATGGAAATTATACAGAGACTTAATAATCTAAGACGAAAATATTGTACAGATTTTTAGACCAACCCTTCCATTTTGAGGTTCCGTTACATGAAAATGGAGTCTTGAGCAGGGAAATCCAGTAAGTCATAAACTATTTTAGACGTGCTTTGACAAAGGTTGAAGTAGTAGAGGTAAAGACAATGTAGAATTTTATAAAATAATTTGTGTGTGTTTTGTTTGAATAACATGGAATTATATCAAGTAGCGTCGGTCATCTATATGAAAAAAATATTAAATACAGACATTTAAATTGTAAATTTATAACATTTTAAACACCATTATTTCAAATTTATAGAGTCTGTACGAATTGACTCTACTTAAAAACCTGCAGTTCTCTAACGATTAATTGTTAATATAATTTTTATTAATCTACATACATTAAAATTACAATACAAAATGTACAATATTTCATGTACAATATTTAATTACTGTTTACTAACTACACTTTGCTATGGATTCTCGTCAAAAATCACGCTGTCAATGCATTTCCTGTGTTATTGTTGAAACCTAGCTTCGTAATTAGATCTTTATAAAGTTTGTGTTCAAACTATTCTGAGAAGAAACGTTGATAAATTCTCACCTAACCTAACCTGTAACCTTTTTATAAAATATAATCGCATAAAGTTCTCATTATTATTGAATTAGGATATCTCTCTACTGAAGAAACTCATATAATTATTCAGATAGTCAGATATTATTTCTATATTCTAATTAATTGTCTACACGAAGTTTAGTCAAGTTGTCTGTGACTAATTAAAAAGTTTTCACTTTCAGAATTTCCTTTAGTTAATTCTAGCAATCTCGAGGGATACTAGCTGACCCCCCAACATTTTAGTCTAGACTTAAGTCCCTCTCTTACATCTTTATTCTCAGATTTCTCTGAACTAACTCTTTTTATCTTCATAACGTGACGCAATATGAGTACTGTACTCCAGGGCTATGGGTCTTTATTTTCTTTTATGTTTCCACGTTTTTACTTTTTACTTGAAACAAATAGAAAAGACAAAAAAAAGCTACAAGTAACAGGAGATTTAAATAAAATAAATACATAATTAATTGCTGACACATAAAAGAAATAAAAATACAAAACAAATAATATTTAGTAAGGCAGGGTGTCACACAAACCTTTATCACACTATGAATTCTACACATCAAAAGGTACGAAAAATATTCTGTAAAGTATTTTATTATTCCCCCTTAGTTTACCTGTTTTTGCCATTTTGTTTATTACCATAATCATTATAACTTTGCTATTAGATAATATTTACACAATTTACTATAAAAGTAAAAACTTTTTTTTGCATATTTTGAAAATGGCGGCCATTTTCAATTTCTAAAGTCTAATATTTGGAATGCTGTTAATTCTACAAAAAATATACGAAACAAAATAGATTTTACATTTAACCACACAAAAATAGGTTAACATTTTTTTTTTAGTCTCAAAGGTTAACTGATTTATTAAAAAAAAACTGAAGTAATTGATTCCTAGAACAACTGCATAGATTTAAAATGTGTTTTGGGTTATGATATTAGTAATTATTAATAATAATTCTTTACTCGGAAATATACCAAAACAAAAAATATTAAATATTATATTCTTAATCAAATTAAATAATTTAATGTCTAATTTTGTTGAACTGGATGTGTTTAGTAATTTGTAATTGTATTAAAAACACTACAGTGGAGGCAGTTAAGAAGTATAGCTAAGCTGTAATGTAAACTGTTATTTAGCACGTAATATTCTACTTCAATGATTTTGTATTTAAAAAAAACACACAACATTGAATCTAGAAAAAGGTAGTAAATCACAATTTAAAAAAATAACTGTATTGTATACATTTAATTATCTTATTTATTTGTTCAAAATTTTAATAATATTATTTTTAACCGTGCATCTTACTGGGGAAGAAATGTTTCATTTAAAATTAGGCATTGGAAGGGACCTCCGGTGGCGAAAATTCTTTGTCGACATGCCATAGACTGCTGTACACGGTAGAACGCTTCAATCGAACACTTGGTAGACAATTACAATGAAATAATGTTTTCACTCTTTTGTCAATAATTCGGTTTTTCTTTGAAAAATTAACCTATATTGTTTGTCGGTAAAAAAGACAGATATTTTTAAATTAAACATTTCTAAAGGTCGCCATTTTGAAAACATGAAAAAAGTTTTTTTGTTTAGTAAACTTGTGTAACGTAACAGTTAAGTACGATTACTAAAAATGTTTGATATTTTATATATTACCAAAGTTGTAATGTTTTTTTTGTAAAAAATAGAAAGAAAAGGAATAAAAGATGGATAACGGCTAAACGCAAGGGAAATAGAAAATAATTAACTAAACATTTTTGTTCTTTTGGTTTGTATCATCCGAATATGTATATCTTGCTAAGATCCTTTGTAACACCCTGTATTTATTACAAATATTCCTTTGGACATTTACGTTTTTTATAACTTAGTTTTTATTGTGAATGATGTAGATTGAAAGAAAGTAACTCGTTATAAAACAAGCGAAGATAGTACCAACAAAAATCTATACCTCATTACCATAGTTAACATATAGGAATGAAAATAATAAATCATCAATAAAGATTACATTTTTCTGACATTTACAAGCTAGAATATAAACTTTCAAAACTGCAAGATCTATAGAGAGGTATTGAACAAGAAGGAAGAGTAAGCATGAAATATTGGACCGTTATTATAGAATAGCAGTTAGGAAAGTACGAGAGTTCTGACATACTTTTGAGATTGAAAATAATTGTGATTTATTGCCATTGTGTCATGTAGAGCGTCAAGAATCTATAGTTGCTGTCTGAAAATTTAGAGAGATTTTTTATATATAAATTTTATAAGAGTTTAAGATATATATATATATATATATATATATATATATATATATATATATATATATATATATATATATATGGAGAGAGAGAGAGAGAGAGAGAGAGAGAGAGAGAGAGAGAGAGAGAGAGAGAGAGAGAGAGAGAGAGAGAGAGAGAGGGGGGGGGGGGAGGGAGGGGAGGGAGAGAGAGATGAACTATATTTTTATTAAGTTGAGCCAATGTGTGTCTAGTCTAAATTTACAGTTAAGTAATATACAACTTTTAGGCGAGGTGCTAGGTGCAGTTGAGTATGCATGAAAAGAGTCAGAGAATTTGACTTTTGATTTTGGTAATGGGGACCTAGGTGAGTGTAAAAACCCATGTCGTCGCCTCCGAGGGTGGTCGACAACTTGGGGGTGGGGGCGCAAAGTTGCAAAAAACGAAAATCGGCAAACCGCTTATAACTCCCTTGTTGTTGAACGTAAGTCAATGAATTTTTTTTTAATTTGTAGGCAATAATGTCACCTAAAAGAAATGTTATTAACAATTTTCTTTTATTTTTATTACTTTTCGAGATAAAAATTATTTTAACAATTATTTGAAAATATTTTCATTTTTGTTATGGTAAATAAACAATATTTGTAAAATAGAAATTATTTTTACATTATAAAAACACTGTTATAGGAAATAGACTACATTATTGCTCAATATGTAGTATAATTAAACATTTTATACATCAGTAAACTTACATAAAGACATTAAATTGTTGAAAAGCTGAGAAAATATGATGTAGACAGTCATAATGCGACGCCGGAATCTACGTGGCATCTTTGTAAAACTACATGCTAGGCTAGTATTGTATCCAGGGCTATGTTCCCGACTACCCAAAAAATCTGAAAAAGCGCAATAATGAACTAACTACGTGGCATGATATATCGTTAAAGATTGAAAATATGTTTTAGTATTAAAGCGTACTTTTTGACAGTTTAAAATTATTTAAATTGTAAGTACTTGATTATAATTAGTATATTGTTACCAAAGAGCCTTCTGCATTATAATCAAATTAGCAGACGATTTATAGTTCAAGTTTTATTTTCTGACCACACTAGTAATGAAAAAAACAATTATGTAAGTTATTACCAATAAGAATGAAGAAATAATTAACATTTAATTTGAAAATAACAAAAACTACTTACATGGCAAAGGTTTTGTTGTTTACTCTCCCAGCGTATTGACTATGACAGATCTATTTAATTGTACTGGTTTTTACAATTATTTTCAATGCAGTTGCAATATCCACAGCAAGGCACTTCTCTCATGTAGCAAGGGCAAGATTTGTTGCATTTTTTACATTTACACGGTAGTAGCAGGTCTTCTGGCAAAGACGGTTTGGTCATCAACACAGGGCGAATGAGTCCAGAACAGTCTTCATAAAACCCATAGTTTGTAATACTGAGTTGGGTGATGTTAGCTTGTAACGCACTATTCCACACATGAACTTGAGCCCAACTGCGAAGAACATGGAGTTTCACGCTATCGCTTGTTGCTGGAAGGGATGCAATGTTTCTTAACGATGCTGGATGAGTTGATATAATTTTGAATCTACTCTCGTTACAGGTTAATCCTTTTTTCTTTATAATCCTTAGATATAATACTTCATATTTAACATAATCTTCATCAGTCAACTCAATTTTCCCTAATTTCTCTAACAAATCCCTATTTTCCTCGTGTTTTGCCTCTTTCAATGCTGCTTTCTTGGTTCCTACTCTGCTAGTTGTATCACAATCAGAAAATGCGTGAATGGCAGGTAGAACACTACTCAGATGATAACCGTATGCTTCAGAGGCAATGTGGCAGCCTAGCTACTTTTGTTTGGCAGAAGTTCCAGTTTTAATCCATAAAGCCGAACATTTTATGTCGCAAAATTCTTCCCAAAACCGTATGCCCAAAACAAACACATCAGTGTCAGGACTGTGTACGATCACAACTGCTGCTGTGTCGTGGACAAGTAACGCTTCTTTGGCGTTAAAAAGAAGTCTTGTATCAGCTTCAACGTGGTTCATTTCAGTTTCAGCACTTCATAAATTTCACCATCAAAGCCCTTCTGCATACTAATTTCACCGTCGACAGAACCACCAGAGATAGTAAATAGTTTGCCTTTATAGGTACTACAACTCTATCTAAGAGGTACGATGCAATGATAATAATTAATTGGCGATTGTTCTCGGGGTCGCACAAAAACCTTTGCCACTGTTTTGGAACTTTTGTATGAATTCCTTGGATGGAATAACGAAGTGGTTCCTTTCCACCTTTTCTCCTTTCCTGTTCACATAGCTTTGTTGAAGGCTTGTCATAAATGTCAAACACCAAGTCCACTTGAATGACTCCTTCTCTCTTCAACACTATGCAAATTCGTTTTAACATGAACTCTCCTAAATCTTGTATTAAGTCAAAGCTATTAAGCACTGTAACAGGAGTTGATTGGAGTAATGCCATTCCATCAATTACGTGTATTTGTTTGGAGGAGGATTCAGGCAGATTATCAGAAACCACACACTTAGTGTCAACCACGATTTCATTCACCAACAGTGATTTTGTCGGTTTCCTTAAGAGTTGGTCAGATGTTGCCAGGGCTGGAGGATACTCTAATAATTCGTGTTGAACGAGGTTTTCTATGCTATACGAGCGCTGAGCAGCTAAGAAAAAACTGCTTACACTCCTATAATGCTCACACTCCTATAACCAATTATAAAAAAAAACTAAATAAAACAACTCTTTTACACACATGCACAACAAATCCCAGCGCACACTACACAACGTCATCACTGGAGGACAGTTTACCGGAACTAAACCAAACCAACGATTCATGAATACTAAAGGCGCCTGACGAGACTTTCATGTTACGACAGGCTCGGAGCACGGCTTTTCATGTTACGACAGGACTCTGGCTCGGAGCACGGCTATTAGTCGCTAGACTGCCGCACTTGTTTATGATATTTTAAATAATCTTTTCACCTAAAAAATACTATGTAAGTTTATTGAAGTGTAATAATACTTTATTACAACTTATACCGAACAAATATTGTTTATTTACCATAAAAAAATGAAAATATTTTCAAATAATTGTTAAAATAATTTTTATCTCGAAAAGTAATAAAAATAAAAGAAAATTGTTAATAACATTTCTTTTAGGTGACATTATTGCCTACAAATTAAAAAAAAACCATTGACTTACGTTCAATAACAAGGGAGTTATAAGCGGTTTGCCGATTTTCGTTTTTTGCAACTTTGCGCCCCACCCCCAAGTTGTCGACCACCCTCGGAGGCGACGACATGGGTTTTTACACTCACCTAGGTCCCCATTACCAAAATCAAAAGTCAAATTCTCTGACTCTTTTCGTGGTCAAGCCCTCAGCTACTGAACTGTTACAACATTTCCCAATCAACATAAATTATTTTCAACGGTCCAATTGTTTATAAAAAAGGTTCTTTATATTTCCAATTGAAGGAAGACTAATATTTCTGTTGAAGTGTATTGACAAAAAGTAAGTAGTTTTAGAATATATAATTATGTGGAATCTTTAATTAAAAAAATCGTGGGAAAATAATAAAATCGCCGTATTGTAACTAAGAACAATAATTCAAAACATTATTTTATTTTATAGATTAAGTGACTGATGCACTATGTAATCAGAAAAACATCTAAATTGGATACATTGTAAATATTGGCTCAACAACTGAACTTTTAACAAATCTGTGTACATTGACATAACATTATGTTCTTCCAAGGTTTGTTTTTATTGTTTATCTTTAAAAGGCGGATAACTCTTTTTAATAGCTTTATAATTTCTAAATTCAAAATAATTTTGTCGTAAAATTTTGTATTGAACTGAAAAAGGAATAGGGATTAATTGATTTGTGTTTCTGTAAACACATTTGCTTTGCTGAATTTTAATGAATGGATGGTATACGTGAGTTGATTTGATTGAGTAATTTGTGTTCAATGTACCTCACATTGTGAGTCACGTGACTAAACTTTATAATCAGAGTTTATTTATTTTGTAAATAAAAGGAATCTTGCCGAACAAAATATCTATTCAGTATCAAGACAATACTGTGTTTTCGATAGTTTTGTAAGCCCGGTTAAAAACATCAGCGAAATGATTATGTCAGCAAAATACAAATATATTTGTTTAGAAACCTGACCAAAGGTTTTGAAAATATGTGTCCGATAAAACACAACATCGATAAAAACTTAACAATAAAAGTGAACACACCGTCAACATGTTTATTTGCAACAAATTATAGATGTAAGATTTAGAAACCACTCCAGTTTCAGTTTCACATATTAATTTTAGATTTCTAATGGTTCATTTTTTGTTTCTAAAACATTAAACATATTTTATATTTTGCAATCAATAATGATAATTCAAGTTTATCAAGAAAATTTTAAAATGCAATATATTATTTATAAATCTATATGTATTTATTGTGTCTACTATCTAGTGTATAAATCTAGTTATTTAAAGTTAATATAACATAATTTTCATTTACTGAAGGCCTGCAATTTTCAAATACAGTTCCTTATATTTATAATGCACTACAATCTTCTTTGAAGGTGCAGGGCTTATTTCATTAAGGTAAAATACTAATTTTAAAGTGAGATTACACGTTAATCGCTATTACTAATGTTTTGATTTTAGGTGTATATCTTCTTTCTTTAAAAGACACAATAAGAGTAGAATAGCTAAGTTGGTTTAGGCGTGCAGTAAATGGTGCAGTAAATCTCTGTGTAGTAAATGGTTATAGGTTACGCAAGTTTGAGCATGGTTGATGGCGTTCATTTTTTTGTGTTATCTTTGTCATCCTAATTAGCGTTAGTAAAGATATTTATAAATTAAAACAAAATTAAGGAAACGAACCTAGTAAGAAGGATAATCGTACGTGAAGGATGGTTGTAATTAATGTCCAATGTACATCGTCTGTACATGAAATTTATTACGTAAACGGAAATAAATGTGAAAATATTACCTACCCGAAGAAAAAACCCAACCTCTGTAATACATAGAATACTGAAGAATTTACAATTATATACTTCCGAAAATTATTTTAATTATGACTAGAAAAGACTTAGATTAAGAGTATAAAACACTGTTATGGAACACACAAGCAGTGGATGGAGATAAACTTATTAGATGTTAAAAGTAATTTGAACACACAGACAGTGGATGCAGTTAAGTTACTAAATTTTTAAAAGGTACAAAGGTAAATTATAGTGAAGAAGTACAAACGAAACGGAGTATCTCTCTCTTGAAGAGATAGTAAAAGCTATAACAGAAACGTTAACTTGTGTGTTATAACAAAAGTAATGAATACGGGAAACATATCTACTGATGTAAAATCAAATAAGCAAATAGCAACTTACAGAATACTAGAATAAGATGGAACAACTATATAGAAAACATAAAATTACTGGCATGGTGTAAAAATCCAAAAAAAAAATCATTCAAAATTATATACGATATAGTTAAAGTTAAAGAAACGGATTTACGTAAGAAGAATTAAAAAAAAGTCGGAATATACTTAGAAAGGACTGGATTTTTTAACAAAATAATTAGTTAAAATTTTATTCTAATGACACCTTAAAATTCAGTTGATTATGTTGAATTTTTGTTAATAATTAGAGATATATTTAAAAGTTGCAAAAAGCTATTAATACTGAGAAACGTAGATAAACCTGTTAACCAAACGTTGTAATATATGTCTATTACAGGATATGGAAACACTTGGAGAGTCTATCTCTTCTGTCAGTATAAAATGACAAGAAAGGACTATGTTAAGGAGGCCATACGACTTCAGAACATGCACAAATGAGTTGTTGAAGAATTGGTTTGTACTTTTTATTTCTGTTAATAAAAGAAAATTCTTTAATTTAGCATTTTGTAATAACATTGAATCTATGATGCAGAAGAAGAGTATCTTTTAAGAGAGATAAAAGATTATTTAAATAATCTATTACTTGTTATTCGACAATTTTTATGGTACATAATATATTATTAGCTCCTGGATACCATGGAAATTAATATCGGATGATATTATCATTGTTCCTACGGATAAATAAAAGTCAGAGATGGAGTGTTTTATATTACTGAATTTATAGACAATAGATCCATCCGTACATATGTTACATGGACAAATTTATGCAGTACTTGTCATAGGAGAAACAAATCTTTTAACTGGATGTTAGGTCGCAGATTAAACATTGGTCAACAAATATCAAAATAATTACAATTTTGTTAAAATCGTAAACCAAATCACATAGAACTTGTCAAACAAAGAATGGATAAAAGCCAATAAAGGTCTACATACAAGCTCGGTTCACTGAAGAATGTTGTGCAAGGCACTTTTTTCAAGGGAAGTGTTAAAATATCACGTAAGGAGAAGAAAATATGATACTATGTAAATGGGATTCGCTGTCACCGTAGCGTATCAACGTACCGTATGGTATACGGGAACGCAATTCGTTCTAATCTTTGCTCAGAGATTTGATGGAAGTTGATGTATACCTGTCATTTATAAAAATTGTTTACTTGACAAATGAGAAGGAAAATATCCGCTAAGGCAATATGAAATGAGTAGCAAACAGAATTAGTCCTTAAGAATTGGTTGATGCTTTTGAGACGGAGAAATATCTGGCAGTTGATTACTATCGTGGTTACACGGATATAACTTGAGCACAGAGAACTTAATTATTATTTGGTTTAGTTTCATGCAGAACTATTGTATGTATTAGGTTATAATATAAAACCCAGACAAAATTTACTTGTCCCTTATCGACTTGAATACTATCAACGTAAAATTAGTTAACTAGACGATATGGCATCGTTATAAAATTATAACTTAAGTGAATCGAGTAATTAGTAGTTAAAGTAATGAAGAAAAACAAATTGGTTTAGTATTAAAATTGAAACACACAAATATAATTCAGGATCATCTTAAAGTACGTAAGAATAATTACTGAAAGTTTTATTTTGGGTTTTTTTTAATGTTGTATTGTTTATTAATATTTTATTCATTTACAATTCTGTTCAATGTACATTTTTCCTCTGTTGCTTCTAATGTATTCAAATTTATTCAAGAGAACTTTAGTTTGTATTTCCTTGTTGTGTATTCAGGGTAACCTCATTATTTCTTGCTCGCAGTACTTTTCAAGACTACAGATGAAGAGATCCGAGTGAGAACAGTAAATGTATTCCATGCATTTACCAAGAATGTAATGCGATTTGACAAGTACAAACGCTTGAGTGCAATCTAATTCAGTAAAATATTACCAAGAACTAATAGTGCAATTTTCTACACATAAATCAGGGGTAATATGTTTTCGTCCGTCTTATATAATTAAAAACAATTATAACATTATATCTTGGTGTGTGTAATTACTTAAGTTGTTAAAATAATGCGATAGAACATACGTGGAAATAAATTACAATAGGTTTTTATATTTTAAATATATTAAATGTACCGTTTTGAAAACATAAATCATAGGGATAAATGGTTCAATCTCTCTTAAATAATGTAATTTTTAAAATTTGTATGTGTGTGCTCAAATTTTTGTCACTTCTTTGTTGAAGAAGACATGTTAATTACAGAATAATAGGTTTATAAAATTTTATTAAATATATAAAATGATACATTTGAATCGGTAAATGTTTAGTAATTTTACCACATACTTTTGGTTGGGTTAAATGGGGTTGTTAGTGGCATGTTAAAGCTTCATCTCACTGACTTTGTCAGAGAGTGATATAATTTTAATGACTTTCTCTTGTAAATGTTTTTAATTTCTTTAGTTTTTATATTGAATTATAATTACTTGTTTTGATAGTTTCAAATAAAACAATATTCCAGATTAAACTAAAACAACTTCATCAACCGTAGAACGATTCTGTTCATAGTTTTACTAACACAGTAAAGAACGGATATTCACTTACTTTTAAAAATATTATTCTGATTATAGTTTACGAATCATAGACAATGGACGAAAATAACCCTTTAAATTTAACAGACTCAATAACATAAATGGAAGAAATTACTATAACATTTTTAAATAAGGCTGAAATTTACAAAATATTGATAAATGTTTATCGCAAGTATAGTTTATTAACATAAAACATTACAATGTCATCTGTAGATGTAGAGTATAATGTATTGGATTATAGGTTTAATTTTCTGAGTTATATTTATCACAAGTAATTAAAACAAATAATAATTATAAACTTGATCTTGCCATAGAGTATCCAAAACAGGAGGTATTGTTGATAAAATAATTGCCATTCCATGTACTATGAGCAGCACATCTTAGCACTTAACTTCAATGTAGTAGCCAATGTTAATGTGTATCATTGTCAGTGTTGATTATTTATTGAATGTAAAATCCTCTCCAATTCGAATATAATTTGAAACATATTTTCAGATAAATATCACTTTCAAGCAGGATTGGTAACAATTTATATTATAAAAATAATTATTTATAGATATATACTAAAGTAGACACTTTTTAACACTATCTTTAAAATGAAGTATCACTATACAAAATAAGCATTTATTAAGGGCTTAAATGTGGGAAAAATATAAGAATAAATAAATCAGTAGTTTTCATATTCCTAACCAATACGCTTCTGGTGTATATCTCTGAGTAAAATAGAAATTTTGTATTGCATAATTATATTTCCTTATACTATTCCCTGCAATAACATTGTAATTCTTAATTATTTATTTGATCTATAAAAAATCTATAAAATGTTTAAATATTAGGGTATTATTTTGAATTGAAATTTGAACTAGACTACTCGAAGACAAAATATACGACTTAAATAAGGACTTTGAACAGCTGACATGTTGGTTTTTAAAGTGCAAATGGAAATAGTTGCAAGTTTATCAAAGTGACATGAATGAACAAATTAGTCAATACGAATGAAAGCTACTCCAGATTGGATGCGGCTACTACACGGCGCTATACTGTCCGTTCTTTTATAGTTTTATGAAATATGTAGTGCTTTGAAAGTTCAAGAAAAATCAACAACGAGACACATTGGAAGAAATGGGTTTTGTACCCGAAACTACGTCATAATAATGATGATCATCTGTCGAAAGTATTGAAACAATATTGTTACTTGTGTAATATATACATAAATACTCATGTTTGCAGCAAATTCAAATAAGTATTTACCAAGAGAACTATAACTCTTTTTTCTATAATTATAATATCAAAATATATTGTATGTATTTCAATTATTATCAACCTTTAATAATCACCAGTAACGATCTTCTGTATGATAATCTCCAAGAGATTTTTTAAAACCGTTTTGGTTCTAAGTTATTACCATTACAAAATTACTTTAACTAGACGAATAAGTCTAATATATTTTTGTAAGTTTCACTAAAACCTAATAAAGTTTTTAATAGAAGTTGGTTGCAAGTACACTTGGGAAATTATAAACTTAAATTTATTTCAACGTAATTACAGAAAGTTAAGTAAGCAACGTAGTAACTTTGAGATCACGGTATTTCTTGGGGCACAATACGACAACTTTCTTCCCTGGAGTGTAATTTGATATAACTTGTATTATGAAATATACTCATAGCTGTAATGTAAAGAGCATGGAGGTGGATTAATATGAGACGTTGATTAATTATACATTTTGTACTGTGAGAGGTAAAATTACCAACATTGAGTAGAGTAATGCTCTGTGGAAACATTAACAATAGTTGTGTTCCCAAACCTAACACTAACTCCTTCTTTTAAACACTTATCATTTGTGCGAATATGGAAATTATAAATGTGGAAGCATTAAAGAAAGGACAGTATTGAAAGGGTTTTCTTATTGCATCTGCAGAAATATAACAATTATTAACGACGTTATGAGGGAGTTTTGTCTCCTTCATTAAATGAAATAGACTAACAGCCTGGTCCATTTTGAGTCTATCAATTCTGTCCTTTATTCCTTTTCCCAACTGATTGACATTTCTGTTATTTCCTTTCCTAGTTTTACTAATTTTGTTTATTCCGTACTCTCTATAAACAATAACTGTTTATCACTATTTATCTTAATTCAATTATTAATATTAAATATTTCAAGATCTTTTCTTACATTTAGTTAGTTTGTTAATAACTCTCCCATTTGTAAAACTAATTATGATTGAGTATAGTACAGCTTCTACTTCATATCTTTCACGACCACATCACTTACAATTCTGATTATTTTATAGCAAATAAGTTGTTACTTGGTGTATTATTTTTTATATAATTCTTAACTAAAAAGACATACTTAAAGATTTTTATGTGTTGCCTATTTAAATGGGCATACGTTTTATTCTTTGAATATTCAGAATATGAGTTTTACAAATATTTGTCTTTTTATTTAATATTGTAAAATTTCACTTCACAAGTGTAGAATTTGTGGCAAGTAAACTTTTATTTCTTAATATCTGGGCCCCTAAATACAAATCGTCTGGAACCAGTAACACTTTACGGGTTTTCGCTAGTTTCCTATCCTACCCCATGAGTTAATTTAGTTTTGACTCAATTAATATCCTCAATATAGATATTAAATAATGTAAGTACACTCTCGTCTAACACCCATTAATCCATACTCCCTCTACCAACTTTTAATAATTTCGGTTGTATATACTTTACAGTATTTTAATTATTGGTTCTATTATTTCTGTGTACATAAATCTCTGTTGAATAGATTAATATTTAAAAATATTGAACTCTATGATTATGACAAAATTTAATTTCTGTTATTTTGGTTAGGAGTGTTTGATTCAGTAAAAGTTTCATTACATGATTGTCTTGTTGTAATATCAGATTGTTTCCCCATCAAAAGATATACATTTTTAGTTTTAGTGACCTTTCTAGAATTCTGATATATTATTTATATCATGCGTTGACAAAGCTTATACCGTGTAATTCACACAGTAAATGCATACACCTTGTTGGAATATTTGTATAGTTACAATTCTGCTCCATGTTTCTGGGGTAATTTTTATTCCTCTTCTCTGGTTTAAAAGATACAGGAGTAAACTTTTTACTCCTTGGTACTTTAGAAGTTTGATAAAATTTCATTTCGAACCAATGTTTTTCTACATAACAGTTGAAAAGATTGATTGCACTCATTTCATTTTTATATTACAAATCACCTTGTGATACATTTGTTTCATAACCAATTTATTTCGTAATTTTGTTAATATTATTTGTTTGTTAAAATATTAAATGTTTCACCTTATAACATACAATTTTCAATTAAATAGAAACACATATTTGTAATAACCTAATTGTTAATGATAGTAAAGTAAGAGTTTATAATTTGACCTATTAGTTTGTATAGTGTACATGTTGATGCAAGCATTGTCTGTATACTAAATAGTAAATTCGCTTCTTATTTGTATAAACGTTATAAGGTTTGTCAATATAACTAAATGAATGTTCTACTTATTAAACCATCATCTTTTTTCAGAGTGTGTGAATGGTTTCATTTTATATTTGGATATTTGTCCCATCTTGCTCATGATATAGTTTCGGATTTAAAGGTTACACAAGTCTGTCTATAAACAATTAAATTTGTCGCGACGTAATTTACTAAACTTTACAAGTATGTAGTGTTGTTTACATAAATAAAACGATATGTTCCTATATTTCATGTGATAGTTGATACTATATTGTGGTATTCTTGCTAATATTGGATTATATTGCTAGTTAGTACAATAGTTGCTACTATATTGTGGTATTCTTGCTAATATATGGATTATATAACTATTTAGTACAATCAACATGTTTCTTTTGAATGTAGTATAATTTTACCACGCTGGAAACATAATTTCAAGTATCTCAGATCCAACTATTTCTTGAACAAAGTTTGGTATTAGATAATTACATCATTATTGCAATTAAAATAATAAAAATAATAATAATAATAATTCCTATTTTGGTTTAACAGTTAGTACATATTTGATTGCATTTGCACCATTTAACGAACAAATAATTTGAAAAACGCAGCAAGAATTTAAATGAAGAATTTACATATTTTAATAATATTTAGATCGTATTTGTTGTTGTTTTTCTGTATTACATTTAATATTAATTAATCAGTGTGTAAAGTTTAATTCACGTTTATATTTTATCGTAAGTGTATTTAGTTTCAAAAATGACATTTTCTTTAGAATTAAATATTATAAATCGTAACTAAGGATCATCATTCTGAGATATGTATAAACTAAAATAAAGTTATGACACTTTACCAGCTATATCTGAAGAGAAAATAAAAGAATACCTGAAATATTGGACACTTTTTACAGAGAAAAACTTCGGAAATTACGGGAGTTCTGAGGTACTTTTGAGATTGAAAATGATTGTAATTTTTTCCATTGTGTCAAGTACCGTGTCAATTATCTATAGTTGTACTCTAATAATTTAGACAGATTCATCTACCACTACACGTGAAGAGAAGTTATAGAGTGACCTACATCCGTTTATTGAAAGGCTACCAAGTAAGAACTTGTGACTAGTCTGAAGCTAGAGAAAAAACTCAGTGAAACAATATCTATTTATTTGTAAGAACAATTAAGTTATTTGGTATGGTCTATATTGTACCTTGTCGTTAGAGACTTAATAAAATATTTTTAAAATCAAACAATGCAGTATCAAACTGCTGTAACAAAATATGACGTGTAGAAAAGGAGATGAATTTTGTATAACTATTTGAATCATGTTAAATATTTTAATACTCTTTACGATTAGACATTATACACATACGCAATCACTTTTTAATCAATAAATTAACCATTAATCTGATATTAAAATCTTAACGTTACTGAATATGTAAAATAAGTTTTGTTCACTTAAAAAAAAATATGAACTTTTTTTTTTGACACTTGAACTCATTTAATGTGTTACTTACCCAGAAGGGTAAAATTGGTAATCGTCAAAAATAACGAAATCCGTTTTTGAATAATCTTCACGTTTTATGACTACAGGAAACCGAACAAGTGATTTTCGTCATTCCGTCGGTCTGTCGACATTGTTAACGTCGTTTTTATCGTTGTAGTTGTCGTCTGTACGTAAGTAGCTTCTACAATAATTAATATAGGAACACGAAATTAGGTATAGGTGACTATAATGTGCTCATTTAGAAATTAAAAGTCAGACAAATCTAATAAAAATATTGGCCATTGACAATAAACTCTAAAAAATTGCGAAGTTATTGTCAAAAAAGTCAATTCAAATCCTAATCTCCACTGAAACTCTGATATTCTTATAATTACAGGATCTGATAAGGCCAAGTCCACTTGTACGAGGGTAGTGAGTGGATTCTCCGTTTATATGTACAGCTTCGAGGCTCACCAGGGCCGAAAAACTGACAAAGTCGAAGCTCCTAGAGACTTTTTATACACATCTACAATGTCCGATGGGCCAACCTGACGTCAAGAATGTAGTGACATACATAATTAAGAAGGTTTATGAGATGGTTAACTCCCATGATGGGACACCTGAAATTGGAATGTTCCTTTATATCAATATTTACATAGTTAAATGGAGCTAAAAAAAAGCATCCATAGAAGCGTCCTCAGTGTCCTCAGCGTCCTCAGCGTCCTCAGAGTCCTTAGCGTAAATTGTATTTGATTGAAAACCAGCTTTTATTGATGGCGATAAATTTTCAATTTAACTATTTCTAAAATTAAATATTTTTTCAGTTAAGATTTTCCGGTCAACATGATCCGTAATTCAATTAATTCGAAGGAAATTATGTATAATCAATTTTGAGAAATAATATATTTTATAACAGAAATATGACCGAACCTTTTATGTTTATTTTACCGATATCTAAAGACTATATATTTTTGGATTGATGGTAACCAGTACATTCTGTTTAGGTTCTTAGATGTCTACATTTGTGCAAAATTTTAAAAAATAGTTATTACTAATTTTTATATAAATTTTTTTTGTTGTTATTTCTTAGTTGCTCTACATTTATAGAAAAGAATGAAAATCGTCCAAAACATGACCAAAATATGCCTTGATACAAAAACTATTAGTCCATTCGTTTGGGCTGAAAAGCACTAAACAGACTACATTTGGCAGACAGTCATCTTGAGAAATGTAATTTTTTTCGACTCAAAAGATCTCAGAACGGATCTATCGCAAAAAAAATCGACATCGATTTTGATCCTTTACATTATTTTTAGTATATTACTTATATGTCTCAAAGTAAAACTTTATACGTAACTACTATTTGCCAAGGTTACTTTATAAAAGAAACAAGAATACAAGAACTATTTAAAACATCAATAAATGTGATAATTTGAAAGTGGGTTCTTGGTGGCTCGTAAACTATTGACTGTAAAATACTTTTAATAGGGGGACTTTCAGTTACTTTTCATGGATTAAAAAAAAACCCGTTTGGCATACTTTGAAAAAAAGGCCGCTTTTACCAATATTAAATTTAACTTAAAAATTTCGTATGCAAACCGCTATTTTGGTGTTTCGTATTTCGTACTAAAATGTGAGAATTTTTAGTCTTGGTTATTTTTTAATAACGACACTCATCTAGGAGTTAAAAATTCTTCAAATTTTGGATAATTTGAAATTTGGTGCTGTTCCATTGTTGCATCATATTCAAAATTTAATTATGCAAAGTCAAGGAAGTGTAAAACCAATATAGTTCTATAATTACAATATCTAATTTGTGGAACAGATAATGTGTTCATTCTAATATACTGTAATTATAAACATAAGTCGGGAATTAAATAGCCAGAGAAAAATAAAATTTGACTCAAAATAAAATTTAAAACAGTTGTTGCGACCACTCTCCAGATAAACGGGGCAGTTACTTAGCCATTTCACAAAGGATATTTAATTACAATAAACTTATCAGCTAGATTTTAACTGTTCCATACAAAAACGCGGTTGTCATAAGACACGTTAAAGTTGTCTGCTATATTTGAAAAGTACCATTTTTAGTACTCGTGTGTTTCCGTTTGTGTTGTGACACAATGTAAAATACTGTATATAGATTCATGACGCTTCAGTTGTGTGATGAAATCTACACAAAGGTTGTTCACTTATCCAAGTACATAAACACAATTATGTTGTTCTTATTAAAAATTTAGAGTGGAATAAAAGTAGTAATGGTAAAGTAAAAATATAAAATATGAACAATTTCATAAATTAAAATAGATGTTTTTTTTGGTTGAAAAATTAACTATTTACCCTCCGTTTCAAACTTTAAAAAACTGAAAAATATTGCTGTATAATAAACTTAAAACAAAGCAGAAGACAAAAAAAAATCATATTTCCAGTAGTATAAAATATGTATGAATTAATTAATTTAAAACTTAATAAACTAATTTAAAAACATTTTGCACCAGTATATGAATTGCTGGTACAAAAGGTAAATTGGTAATTTCAGTATGTGTACAGTTATTCTGGAGTAGTGTTGTGTACTCACAAATTATAAATTCAGTGATTCAATTACATTGCAATCATTTAGAAACGTAAATGTAGATTTTATTGGAAAACGTTGTCACAATGGTTCCAACAAGTTGTTTGCTAAGTATTTAATTTATTGTCTTATCTCTTGTTTTATTGAAATATTTAATTTAATTATAAAGATTAGATTAATTATAAATACAAGTTATTTCATTAAATTAATATTCGTTTTATACCTATGTGTTAGTTTAGTTTAAGTAATGAAAAGGAAATAATGATTCCATAATCTACCATAAATCTTTCAAAATGAAATTTGAACATTCATTATCCAAATTGAATTTCAAAAAGAAATTGTTTTAATTTTTGTAACTATGATTAGTAGATACTGTTGCATTAAATTATTTAAAAAATCCCGATATTTTATAATTAATTTTGACCCCAAGAAACGATAACTTGTTGCACGTTTTACAAGTAAACCACAATAAATCACTTTATTATTTCAAACATTGTTATTATTGGGATTGTATTAATTATTTTGTATTGGTTATTAATTTCCAATACTTGTATATATAAATACAACATGCCATTTCCAAACAAGTATATAATAATTATTAGTTATATTATAATTAAAATGTTATTATGATTATAAATTATGCTGCTATGATTATGTCATAGTTTGTTTAACATTTAATATATGTATACTTAAATTTTTACAATCCATTAGTTTATTGTTATTCCTACCGTGTAATATGTTGACCTACAATTGCTTGCCATATTACATATAATTAGATATTATCTAAAAACCTTCAATAATTTTACAAATATAGTCGTCAATTTATTACTTTTTACAAACTATTAAATTATTTATTAGTAATAACTAATGAATAGTTGAGGATTTTTAAAAATGAGCAATTTACATTCGGTAGGTTTTTAATTTATTAAAAAACACTAACGCTTCTAGTAAATTACTCACTTATGTCAGCGTGAGCTTGAATTTATTTAGTCCTAGTATCGAAAGTATATAAAATATATGATAACGGTCAAGAAAATACCACTTTTACAGTAACTATTTAATTAGTACACTTTATATTTTACATAATTATTTTTTCATTGAAAAATTACCATCTGTGCCAAACTCTTGTAGAATGAAATACTTGGTTAGACGCAAGATACGGGAACTTCTTTTTCCAGTCTGTCACAAACAAACATCATATATATATTCAGGAGAAATTCATTGACCTCATTGTGGCACTGAGAGTTATTGTAGTTAGAACTATATAACTTCATTATGTAACAGCCCCTAAGAGTACATACATGCCAGATGCCTTTTGAGTCGGATAATGTGTGTTTAGGATATTTAAATTCCCGCCGCTGTTTTTTAGCTTTATCAATAACAGTTCCCTATTAATGGTAGCTTCCTAATTATCCTCACGAATCTTAGTCATCTCCTTAAATTCTTCACCCTTCACCTATATGACGTGAGGGGACCAGGTCGCTAAATTTAAGAACTAATAATTTTTCAGCAATTCTGGTATACAAAATTCACACTGGATCAAACCCAGCTTTGTTTTATTTTTAAACTAAAACTAATAATTAATTACTAGTGTCTCTTAATATTAGCTTAATAAAATACTGTTCAACAGACACTGTCACACGAATCGCATTCGGCCCAACTAGGTCTCTCTTACATAAAATTAATCGCGTCATTATATATTAACAACCAACGGATCCACAAAGTAACTTCAGCGATGATTAATTAGCCAACAATAACATTTTTTTTTATATATATATTAAAAAAAAAATAGAAATATTAGAACGGCTAAGTACAAAAACTTGTCACCTGTTGGTAGGGAGAAAACACGCTGAGTTATTTCTCCGATCAGTTGTTTGCAGTTTTAATCAGTGTCGGTGACTTTATGATTTTTGTGATCACTCGTTTAAAAATTAAAGCAACCTGAGCTTTGAAATTAGACCAGGGAAGCATTGAGATATGGTATATCTCTGGTTGAAACATCTACAATTAATACCGTTGCAAGTAAACAAAGTATACCACGAGGAAGTAGCAACAATTGTTAAACTAGACTAACATGATGTATATAGAATATAGAAGGAGGTTTTAAAGTCCCTACCCTTCTATATTTTGGATATTATATATCAGATTGTTTACTAACAAATTACAAATCTAAACACTATATTAATGTTTTTATCGATTTTAGAGGTGTATGGTCAACTTCAAAAATATGAATACAAAAGTACTGTAGTCATGAGACATGTGGTTTAATATTCTCGTTTTTTTGTAAAAATAGGGTTTGAACCAAAATGAAAAAAAAAAGTTTTACTGTTTTCGAGATATCAATATGTTTACGATTTAGTAGTCGTCTTGAAAGTTGTAATGAGAAAGCGGTCATGAGACATATCGTTTAACACTATATTATTTTATAAAAGCTGTGGTTCAATCAAAACTGATAAAGGTTTTAGTGTTTTTAATATATCAGTGAGATTTTTTAGTTTAGGTTAGGTTAGGATAAGTTGAAAAAGATAAAACCTTTATTAATGTTGCTCCAACACTTTTTTTTTTTTTTTTTTAGGAAACAAATACAGTGTTAAGCAATATGTCGCATGACCGCCTTTTCAATACAACTTTATGGTCGACTCCTTAATCTTAAACCGACTGATAATTCGAAAACGGAAAAAACATTTCTCACCTATGATTCAACCACTGACTGTTTAAAAAAAAAAATACGGTGTTGAACGATATGTTGCATGATCACCTTTGCATTAAATTTTTGATGTTCACAACTAAGTCTTTGATGTAGAGTAATCCCTCACCCAAACTTAAAGTTAGTGTTTATAATGTGTAGTATTGGTTAAAAACAATCTCATATAAAAAAGGGGAACTAACTATAAAACTACACTGTATAAATTAACTTAATAGAATGTTAAGGGTGAGTTACTTGGCGTAGGGGTTGGCGAACCCATCGCCCAGTGGGTATCCACTGCAAACAGCCACCTCAGATCCATACTCTTCATGCTGTTCTGAGCTTTTTCCTGTGACGAGCATTACTTCTCACTTCTATTCAGGTGCATTTTTCCTAATCTATTCTGTCAACCCATTTCTAATTCCCCCACCTACAATTTTACATCGCCCATTTTTTCTGTTTCTAATGCGTTTAGTCCAGCTCTACATTATGAAGCGACCAATACTGCTGGTGTAAATGGTACCAAGATATATGTGACGTTTAAGGTGCTTGTGTAAGATTGATAACCTCTCAGAGCACGTATCATTAAAGCGGGGCCTTATCCGGGTCTACTACACTTTCCCAAGCTGTTTGAAGGAAAAACTGGTCTTAGAAATGAAAACTTACAAGCTTGTGCGGGACTCCTTCGCCTTGTCAATATTTTTTCAACAACGTTAAGGCAATACACAAAGTGGAGAAAGGTCAATTAGGCCACTCGCAGTAATCGCACTCCAGATATCACTCAACAAAGAGGGGAAATGATAGACCATACAAGTCTAATAATCGAACGAAAGACCCTCTTACGGAAATAATACTAGGGGAAGATAGAACAAAGATCTCTAAATGAATTATAACATGATCAAGGGGAGAGCATGCATCAGACTAACTTGAGATAAAACTGAAAGAGTTTTTATCTGTTCATTGTAGACTCAGGAATCACAATAGATGATCAGAATAGAAAATGACGGGAACTTCAGATTCTGCCAAGAGAGGCTGGCGACGCCAAACCATTATTAATTGATTGTTGTACAGATACGCATAAAATTTCTAGAAATCTGGAAGGGTGCAAGATTGATGTAAAGCAGATAACAACCCTTGAGAACATCCACGTGCAACAGTTCCTAAAGAAGTTGTAGATGAAGGTTCGTCCTCAGGCGGGATTTTAACGTTTTAGGATAAGTATGGGGCACAATAAATCTCTTGAGGTGGAACTAAGTTTTACCTTCATGTTACAACTACTATAAGGGAATTGCTTACTTTTACATCTATTTAGAATATTTCAGAACTATTTATGCTAAAGGACGTAGGTACTGAGTGGTATTCCATTTTAAATAAATTAAAACATCAATGTTTTTAGTATAAATCACAATACTTTAATCGAAACTTACCGACGATTGTTTCGCTAGTTAAAGCATTGTCAAGGACGTTTACAAGAATGAAACAAAAAGGTTCGGTACACAATATAACAACACAATATAACAATAGCTGGGTATTTCCCTTATAACCTAAATGAGAATGTTGGAGGAGGGGAGTGAATAGGAGGGTCAATGACCTGGTTAATGGTTTTAAAAGTGGTGAATTACTTACATCTAATTTATTGTTCGTTTAAAGCTAACACATTTTTATTTTTAACTAATCTATTAATTTCTAAATTTTCCAGAAGGTTTAACTTTTAAGATTTATTAGCTATGTGTAAAATATCAAAATTTATATTAGCATGAAAATCCCAAACATTGTGTGTTTTTAAATGATTAGCAAAACTAGAGTCCTGGCATGATGGAAGTTGGAGGTTAGGATATGAGTAATTTATTTATAGTGAGTACCAGGGTGTTAAGCCCGAGGTACACTAGCTGAATATTCACATTTTTTAAATATCTTTTTGAGTTATATCCCCTCTTTTTCATCTTCCCCATCTCTTAACTATCTCTGGGCTTTTTTACAACCCTGATGCAATTAGAACATTCTAGTTCTAGGTGTCTTTATTTTATTCTCGTTATTTTAAAAACAATAATAACTTCGACATTTTTGCTACTAAACCACACACAAAATTAACTGTAAATTATTAATTTTTACACATAATTATGAATTTTTTTTGGCTTCAATGTCTTTGTCGACCGTTTGCACCATATATATATATAAAGCAAAACGGTAAAAAGATAAGCATAATATAATTAATACGCACTGGATAATATTTATAAATAAACTTGTTTTATATTTTTCGGCTCCTAACGTTATATACAAAAGAGAGAGCGAGGTTGAGAGAGTACTTATATGACTGAATAACTTATCAATATTTATTTGGAATATGTAATTAATTCGTAAAAAAAATGTTAAAATATCTTCCACGTATTGGCAGAATCAATAATTTGAAGTTGAATGTTTGGGACCAAAATGTAGACTTGCGGCAGGACTGCAGTAACATTAAACATACATGAGTAGCGCAGTGGGGATATTTACGGCTTACGATGTATTGCTCCACGAAATGTGCCTTCGAAGTTAATTCCCATTTTATTGTCTACATATTGTATCGTGTGATTAATTTTTGTAAATTATCGAAAATATATAAAAGTGTAAAGGTTAAATTCAGTTTTTAAATGATAAATTATTTATTTTGTCAACCGTAAATTACATTTTTTGACAGTTCAGTTCAAAAAAGTATTTCTTCTACAATAACCTTGTCAAGATGTGTGTTAAAGTTGATAAGTTGATTTAAAAACAATTGCTTGATATAGTAGACCAATTATAGTTATATATTATTCAATTCAATAATTACCTAATTTTTATGTTAAGAAACTAACGCATTTAGACTGTGTAACATAATAAATCTAAATAACATTTAATTAAAGTTTACTAAAACTTTAGTTGGAATTCTTTTAAAATATAGTTTACGAAATGGAATCTATAATCTTAAATACTTAACAACAACAAAACGATCAAAGACTGTGTATCATTTTTTAAAAGAGTATTGTATTCATATAAATGTAATTATTGTATTTTAAAGTTCATCAATACAATAATTAAAGTTAAATAAATTGAAAAATTTGTAAAAATTCCAATCTTGTATTTAAGCTAAGACAAGACTAAGAGATAAACATTAAGAACCAGTTATTTTGAATTATATGCCATTTATCTACATATTAAAAAAAAAAAATAAATAAATGAGTTTTACAATGTAGTGTTTGCGGAACACTGAATGTAATATGAATATATTGTAATTTATTTGAAAATAGTTTTTTGACTCTACCGTTATTCTAACTAATTTCCAATCCAAATATTTTTGATTTCCAAAGACAAATAAATTAAACAATAATAATTTAGATAACAGCTGATTCACTGAAAATTCTCTCTAATTCCAATAGGACAGAGAGATTTTTGTTTCTATAGAATGATAAAAACAAAACTATACATATCTCAGAACGCTCTTCTACAGATGAAACTGTGTAACAGATTGATTGATAATTAATAACTCATAGAAAGATTTCTGTTGTCATAAGACCGAACACTTAAAACGAAGCTTCATCTATATAGATTATGTTTGATTTAATCATCCAAACCAAAGATAAATCTAGAAGTAAATTTTGGTTTCGAAGTAATAAGATAAAACATATTTGAACATAGAATAAAGAGAAATTAATTGAAATAAAATTAATATATTGTTAAAATTTGTACATGTTATCGTAATAGTTTTTTAAAATTTTATAATGATTTCATTATATTTATATATAATAGTGATAAACTATAAAAACAAGTTATGAATTAAATTACGCTACTTTATTGGCAGGTGTAAAAGAGTCCCCAAGACGGTTCAATAACTTCTTGAGTTGAACAGTGATAGAGTAGATATGAATTGGTATACAAAATGGTTTTGAGATCATATGGTTAATTTACCGTAACAACAAAATAGAGTTTTGGGGGGACAAATCACAATTAACATCGAATAACATCTCATTTCAAAGCATTTGTTTAATTGAATAGAACTGCGAAAACTAGAGAATGAACCAGTACAAAGTGGCGGGGAGTCAAATATTAAAATAAAATTACTTTAAGAGGAGTACATTTTAGGGTTAAATTAAAAATTTTAGGCTAATGCAATTTCCTTGTCAGAACTCAAAGAAAATAAAAGTAATGTTTTTGCTGTAATAATTTAGCCTCATTATTTTCCTTAGAGCAGATTCTGAAGTAAATAGAATTTTATGAATATTTGACCGGCCGCCATTTTGGACTCGAGTAGACCTCTCGTTTGCACAATTCTTTTATATTAAACATGACCTTTAAAATAAAGTATTTCTCGATGGGGTATTTTAAGTTTTTAAATGCTCACCAGAAACCCCATTTTAGAATGACGGTGAATTTACCATATATTGCTGAAACATAATATTTATACATTAAAAAATCGTTATAAAATTACATCTTTTAACTTTTTGTAGTTTAAACAGTTATTTAACCGTTCCGGGAATTTTCATACCTAATATATATATAGACTATACACATTGAAAAGTGGATAATAAAATGGGTTATTTTTACTACGTTGCCATAAATAACTAAATATAGGAGTGTAAATTATAAATCATCAATAACGATTACAATTCGTCAAAATTTTCCAGCTTTAATATAAACTTTAAAAAGCATAAGAGCTATAGAAAGTTATTAGAACATGAAAGAAAAGTATGCGTGAAATATTTCACCAAAACTATAGATAAGCACTTTGAAAAATAAGGCACTCCAGACATATTTGTGAAAATAATTGTGATTCACTGCCATTGTGTCCTGTAATTATCAATTATCTATAGTTACTCTATAATAGTTCAAACAGATTTTGAAAAACACATTATGTAAACTGTAAAGAGAGGTGACCTATATTTGTTTATTGGAACTTGAGCGAATAAAAATGTGTTTCTATTTTAATCATTAAGTAAACTAAAATGTAACTTTGTTTCGCTCAGGGGCCTCAGCAGCATTATTGTCGTACTGCTATAGAGTCAGCTTGTGTATTTATACGAAATAATTAATATTTACAGATAAAGGGTTTTCATTTGATAACCTAATCACAATTTTTAAATTTTTTTTCTCAAACATTTCCTACTGCGAAATAATTATCGAACATTTAATATTTAATACGAAAATAATACGTTTTAGTTCCATTTAAAATAAAACTAAACGTTTTTTAAAATTTAATGACAAAAAGACAAACAGTGAGTAGTTCTAAAATTATTAGTGTATAATCTTTTTTGGCATCTTCAACGAAAAAAACGGGGTTGGGAAACCTCAGTACTGAAACTAATAATAATCCAAACCTTTATTTTATGTGTATTGTTTAGAGAAATGATTCACTATGTGTAATATGTAATAAGAAATACTGTTAAAGATAACCTACAAACTTTTGTATGTGCAAAATTGGTAGAAGAACCGATCTTTAAACAAATCTAGGTGAATTGACATACTATTATTTTCTTCAAATGTTTTGTTTATTGTTTCACTTCAAAAATCTAATAAAAATATTTAAATAATCTTAGATTTTAAAATTTTTAATTAATTTTGTCGTTAATTTTGTATTGAAGTAACAACGGTTTAAATACAGCGTACACCTTAATGAAATTCTATTTCTTTAAAAAAATACTCTATAGAATATTAATGAATGGATGGTATAAATGAGTTGATTTCATAGAGTAATTTATATACAATGTACCTCACTTATTGAGTCACGTGACCAGAGTGTATAATCAGTTTATTTATTTTGTAAGTTAAAGTTACTTGTAGAAAACAATTTGTATTCAGTATGAGAACAATACTGTATTTTGCATAGGTTTGTAAGCTCGACTTATAACATCAGCATACTAAGTGTTGATTTCACAAATAATATGACAATATTTGTTTATTAACCGGACCATGGTATTTGAAAATATGTGTCTGATATAACATAACATTCATATAAGTTTAACACTGAACATAAACATTTCAACTCAACTCAAATATGTTTATTTTTAACAAATTATAGTTGTGGAACGTGAAGTGTCGTTTTTATTGAATGATATCGGAATTTTGGACGTTTCGCGGAAACCCTTGGTCCTATCTCCAAAACGGCTAGTGTGCCATTATTTTGGCGGTTAACATTACTAAACGATTACTAAAATCAAGCGAAGAATCATTTCAGATCCTTGGCAACGTCCAGTCTCTCCAGCAGGTGATGCTAAACTCTGCATGTTTCCATTATATGATGTTTTATCTCGGTTAATCTGAGCGCGTTGCCTAGAGTTTGGGAAGACCTATGCGCCTGCAATCTAATAGTAGACGACCCGCAAAGCAATGATGCCCGAAAAGTAATGGCAGGCGGGAAAACCGATGGCGAATGGAAGTTACTACAATAATTTATTCATACGCGTTTCAACGACTAAGTCGTCATCATCAATGATACACGAGCTAAAATAACTAAACTATAACTGGTTTAGTTAAAGTAAAATGTTATATTTTAGTTATTGCAGCTTGTGAATCATTTAAGATGGCGACTTTGTTGTTGGTATGCGTTTGAATAAATAAACGTACTTTTTGTGATAATTAATGTTAAAGTTTTACTTGATTAAATATGCCATCTCACAAGTGAAGAGGAATATTTACTTAAATGTAAGCATAATTATTTAAAGTTTTATTTTCGTTCGTGGCACATGTTTTTTAGAAGTAAAGTACATTTTTGTATTATTATTTTTTTAGTGTTATAATGTTTATTTTAATCTTTTATTCATTTACAATTCTGTTCAGTATACATTTTTCCTCTGTTGATTCTGATGTATTGAAATTTATTCAAGAGAACTTTAGTTTGTATTTCCTTGTTGTGTGTTCAGGGTAACCTTATTATTTCTTTCTCGCAGTACTTTTCAAGACTACAGATGATGAGATCCGAGTGAGAACAGTAAATGTATTCCATGCATTTACCAAGAATGTAATGCGGTTTGACAAGTACAATCCAATTTAGTAAAACATTACCAAGATAGCACGAATACTATACATAAATCAAAGCGATAATGTTTTCGTCTACCTCCAACAGTTAAAAGCAATTATAAAATATATGTTAATGTGCGTAGACTAAATATTTCAACAGCTTATTTAGAATAATATGGGAGACACATCAGTATAAGTTAAACACTGTATAACAAACAGGTTAATTACATTTTATTTAATATATTAATAAATGATTTAGTATTATTACACTTTTAGAAATCTTACTAAATACTTTAGGTTAGTTTTGGATCAATGGTCGTTTGTCCATTGACGTTGTCAGAGAGTGATCAATTTAAAACGACCACTTTTTTAAATTTGTTTAATTTATTAGTTTTATAGTTTGATATAACTATGTGTTTTAATACTTAAAATAAATATTCGAGAAATAAAACTAAAACCAATACTTCATCAACTTTATAACAAAGCTGTTTAGATTTTTTGTATACCCACTGTAGATGTAAATGTTTCTTTTCGTAAATAATAAACTCATTTCGGGCACCAATTATCATCAACTTTACACTATAGAATAAAATAGAATATTTATTTTATCCATCACAAAAAAGAAGAAAGAAAAATAAAATAATAGAAAAGAAAGTAAGCAGGGTAAGGAGGTGCACTTTCCGCACCTCCTTACCCTGCTTACTTCAAATGAAAATAAAAGTAGAATGGACGACTAATTACATGTCTTTTTGGTTGGACGACTATATATATATATATGCACATATAGCATCCATATATATATATATATATATATATATATATACACCGAATATATACACCGAATATGTATATTTATATTAATATTTATATAATAATTAAAATAGCTTTTTTCAAATGACAATAAGTATTTAAAAATGTAAGTAGTAAACAAAAGTTTTATTTATTTCGCCACAATTATAAAAACTGTGAATGAAATTTAACGTATTTATATATTTTTGTAAATTTTTCATGCAAATTTATTCAGCATAAAACTGAATTTGTATGCAAAGAGCTGTAATATTTTAGCAGAAAATATTAAAAGAATTTCAATAGTATTTGTTAATACGCAAATGCATAATAACTTATTTTTAAAATATTTAAAACTAAAGACAGGTTGAACTTCTAATGTACATCTCCTTTTAATTAACTCTATTGCGTTCCGTATAATTTATTATTGATGATAATTGACTCTGTCGGCGTAAATATAATGTATATAGTTATGACATTTTGTACTTACTTTACAAATTAAATTAAGGAGATATTTCAAGTTATTTTTAAAATTGCCATATTGAAGATCCTTTACGTGTCATCGACGTAGGAAAATCAACCATTTAAATTGACTGGCCACAACGTAATAAATGGAAAAAAAAATACTAACGTTTTCAAATAATAGGCTGATTAGTCACAAACTATTGTTAAATATTTATTACAAATAGAGTTTATTAAAATAAAAAAATAAAACTTCATCTATAGTTTCAACTTTCTGATTCATACTTACTACTAGTAAAATGTAACACATAATAATAATCTTATCTTTACATTGGAGTATCCAAAACAGGAGGTATTGTTGATAAACTAATTGCCATTCCATGTACTATGAGCAGAACATGTCCGCCCACTTCAATGCAGTGGCCTAGTTCAAATTTGAACATAATAATTAAATAATTAATTTTAGATTGATTAAGATAAATTCCATAGAGAAGTAGAAATTTTGATAATTTATATTATAAAAATGATTATTTTATAAAGAAATGATAAAATAGACATTTTTTAAGAATATATTAAAAACGTAACCTTAATTGTTTCAAAATAATTAAAACAATTCCTATTCAAAATTTTCTTTTTAAACTTCAACTCACTATAAAAAATAACTCTTTATGAAGGGACTAAATGTAGAAAAAATACATAATATCGTTACTCTAAATTATTTGTTTGATAAAAGTATATATACTGTTTAAATTTTAGGATATCCCCTTAACTTAAAATTTGAACTAGATGACTCAAAAAAAAAACTATACGGAGTAGTCTAAATAAAGATCTTGAACATCGGACATGAAACCTTGGTTTTTTACAGTGCAAATTCGACAAAATCGAGCCAGTGGCAAATTTAACTTGTGATATGAAATAACTACTCGTCAATATGAATGCAACATACTCTAAATTGGATGTTGCTGAAACACGGTGATATAATGTCCGTTCTTCTACTATAAATAGTTTTTTTGAAATATGTTTAACTGTGCTTTGAATTTTTAAGAAAAATCAACAGCTAGATACATTAGGATAATAGTCTTTATACCCGAGTCATGATGGTTGAATGAAATAAAATAAAATGCCGCAATAACAGACTTATCTAGCCAGAACTACAAATATAACTAGCAGATCTTAAAAAATATATATGAAAGTTTACATTTAATTTTAAAATCCATTTTATAAGTTCATGGCACAAAATAAAGCTACCTTTACGTATTCAGGTACATCAAATGTTTTAATACGAGATACTATTTTACTATACATTTAGTACGATAAATTTATTTGAAGTCGAATTGCGAGACCTCATTACTTTAATCCATCAAAAGAGTCACGTTTATTTTGATTAATTCATTTATAAATTTAATTGATTGAAGTAATTTGTTTGATCTGTTTCTCACCTTGGTTTATATAGGCCTACTTTGTTTTTCATGAAATTTTAAATTTAT
The DNA here is from genome assembly GCA_963513935.1 of Aphrophora alni. Classification (NCBI taxonomy): domain Eukaryota; kingdom Metazoa; phylum Arthropoda; class Insecta; order Hemiptera; family Aphrophoridae; genus Aphrophora; species Aphrophora alni. Next base: position 146,804,110 of record OY740766.1, read on the forward strand.
TCTTCCATCCTTGATGCAGTTATGAAGAAAACGAGATGCATATATTCTTTAAAAAAATTAAAATGAAAGTAATTTTTTTTTTACGGGATTTATTACGATTTATATAATAAAACTATTCTATTTCAGTATAGTGTAACATCTTAAATTGTTACACTCATTAAATAATGATAAACAATAAAGATATTTACCTAATTCTTATTGGTTGTTGTTCTTTTTTCAGTGTAATGTTTATATAAATATAACGTAAAAAAATAAATAATGTGAACCACATAATAAAAATAAATAAAATAATCGAACTAAATATACTTGAAATTAGAAATAAAAATTAATTTTAAAAATAAAATGCCCTAAACTAGAAACCCTGACAATCAAATTGAAAATTGTTTAAAATAGGATTAAATAGATTTTTAATTATGTACTTGTTGAAAACTTATAATCAATAACATAAATTATCGTATATTGTTATTTTGCATTTACTTTATGTATTATGCTTAATTATATCAAAATATAAAGGTCCTAAGCTTTATACAGTACATTTGGTATAAATTTACTTTGTGCTAATTGTTGATTAATATATGGTTTAGGTTATAAACATGTATAGATTTTGTTTTGAACTAGTGGATTTATTAGTAAGTGATTATTTATGGAACCATGTTACGTATATTAAAAACAATAGTAAACAAGAAAATTATCTAAAATTCCTCAAAAATATGATCCCAATGATCCCAATAGAGAGCCTTGGTGAAAATATTGTTTATAAATTAAATATAAGGGAGACTGTTAAATTCATCCAGATACAAACTTTGGAGCAGATATTCAGAACGTGAATATAGCCGTTTACCAGTTTAGATTCACTTCAGATAGGATTTTAAAGTAATTCGGCTTGATAATGTTGCATATTATTTTTAAAAAAATCTGTAAGCCTTTCTTGTGATTCAAAACATACTAAAATTCTCATTATTTACGATACTTTATACCGGGTTTTATTTGCCCTTAGTCAACAGTAATATATATTTATAACTTTTATCCGACATTTTGCAGACAACAAGGAAAACCTGTAATTTATCCCTATGAGAAACCGTAGCTTCTTCAATAGCACAGTAAAAATGTATTTAATGGAGTTCATTTAATATTAATAACATTTTATATATTATTATCTTGTCAAAATATAGCTTGTTTTTACTTTTAGATGTATTAAAAATTGGTTATAATAAAGTCTATGCTATAATGTAACAGGTAAATGGATGCATCATACTTACCCAGATATTAGAGAGTTTTATTGAATCTCATAACTTTGGTTTTTCCTATTTCGTATCGTGGTCTGTACTTACGCATCATTTATCGTCAAAATCCCGACGGTTTCTCAGGAATTCTAGGGTTTGAAGACGGGTTTTGAAATTATCTACTATTGCTATAAATTAATTAGGCTATTGGTCATGGCTATGAGGTATACCACTACACACTATTCACAAAATTAATATTTGTAGGTTTTTATCTCATTTAGTGTGTAATCAGTCAAATTGCTTAAATATCTAATGAAAAAATTAGGGGTTGTGTTCTTTAATTTCATCAAAATTATTCAACTGCATAATTTAAATTTTTCGTCTTGTTATTTTTTTTACTATCAAGTTTCAGGTAAATTATACTGTACATCTCTATTTTTATGTTATAATGAAATAAAGCAAAACAAAGGTACTTGTATAATTATAATTATAATTATAATCATAATATTCAGATTTAAATCAGTGATCTATTTCTTTTATAATTGACAATTTCAAGAGTCGAAATTTACCTAATAAGGTTATTGTGTATATTTATTATCTATTAAAATCTATTATTTATTAACATAACAATTTTATATATTCACCTTTTGGTGAAGTTATATATATATATATATATATATATATATATATATACTAACATACATAACACAATAATTCACCAAGTACTAATGTGTATTTGGTTCGTGTTTTTTATTCGTAATTTTAGTACTTGATTATTATTAGTAATAATTTAATTATTACAGTTTTAATGCTGTAATTTTATGTTTGTGTTATTTGGTTGTAAGTCAGGGAACGAATATTTATATACTCTTTAACTAAACCGATTCATTATTAAATTACTACATGATATGTAAGATTATATTAACATGCCAAAAGACTGAGCGTTGTTTGAATATAATTAAAAACCTTCCATAGAAGTAAATATTTCGTAAGTTATTAAATTATTATTTATTTGTTTATTTAGTTACTAGCAATGTGTAATTGAGAATATTTTCACACTTACGAAATTTTTTAATTTAAATGAAGAGAGTAAAAATGGATTCATGACATAAAACTAGGTTTGTTTAACTCTAAAATCATTATCACATTTGCTTTGTGACTTTATTTGTAAACGAATTTTATGATAAAAAATATATTAATGCGTTTCGATAAATCTGACTATATGGTAATAATAATTAGGTTTTAAATTATAAATTGTATACTGTAGAATTTGACATTATGTATGTCATATTAATGATGATCAACAGAATGTACTTCTCGTGTTTGCAACAACCGCAAATAATAGACAGTCTAGACTTACCAAGAAACTTTCATTCTCTCTCATTATGTATATCAAAATATACTGTGTATGTATTACCTTTTATATGAAGTCGTCATAGTTTTATAGTACTCCAAATATTTCTTTACTAATTTAATTACAGTTAACCTCTTACAATTACCAATACCGATCATCCGCATGATTATCACCATATTTTGTGTGTGTGTGTGTGTGTGTGTGTGTGTGTGTGTGTGTGTGTGTGTGTGTGTGTGTGTGTGTGTGTGTGTGTTTGTTTAAACATTTTTCGTGTTATTTTTACGTTATCACGATAACAAAATTAATGTTACCAGACAAATATATTTAATATAATTTTTAACATTCACTAAAAACCATTATCAACGTCTACACTTGAAGCTAGGTGCAAGTACACTTGGGAAATTATAAACTTAAATTTATTTCAACGTAATTACAGAAAGTTAAGTAAGTAACGTAGTAACTTTGAGATCACGGTATTTCTTGGGGCACAATACGACAACTTTCTTCCCTGGAGTGTAATTTCATATAACTTGTATTATGAAATATACTCATAGCTGTAATGTAAAGAGCATGGATGTGGATTAATATGAGACGTTGATTAATTATACATTTTGTACTGTAAGAGGTAAAATTACCAACATTGAGTAGAGTAATGCTCTGTGGAAACATTAACAATAGTTGTGTTTCCAAACCTAACTCTACTCCTTCTTTAAACAACAATAATTTGTGCGAATATGGAAATTATAAATGTAGAAGTATTAAAGAAAGGCTAGTATAGAAAGGGTTTTCTTATTGCATCTGCAGAAATATAACAAATAATAATGACAATTATGAGAGAGTATAGTCTCCCACACTACATGAAATAGACCAATAGCCTGATCCACCTCGAGTCTATCAATGTTGTCCTTTTTCGTTCTTCTAATTGATTGACACTTCTGTCACTTCCTTTCTAAAACAATTTTTTTTTTTACTCTTTTTGTATCTTCCGGAATCTCTGTAAACAATAACTGTATATATCTATTTAACCGAATTGAATCATAATTATTAAATTAATATTACAAGGATTTTTTTACACTTTAGTTAGCTGTTAATAATTTTCTCCCATATAAAAAAAAGAAATGTGATTTTGTACCGTATACCTTCGTTTTTTTTATTTTTCACCTTCACATCAGTGATTATTTTATAACAAATATGTTGTTACTTGCCATATTATTTTTGTACCATTGTCGTATTCATAACCTAAAAAAAATAAAAATATATACTAAAATAATACCAATAAATATATATGTTTTAATATTAGAACATTCTGGATGTTTTCCTTTTTATTTATTATTTTAAAGTTTTATTTCATTTAGGATTTAAGTAGTAAATTGACTGTTTAAAATCAGGATGGCTCTTTTCTAGAAACACAAGACGCCTGCTCTAAATATAACTTTAAATGCCTTTCCCTAGTTTCCTATCTTAATCTCAGAGTAACTATTAGTTTTGCCTATTGTCGACTTCATTTTATGAATAAATACAACTCTAGTTGACAACTTTAGTGATTTCTTAAATTAAGAGTTCAGAATTTTTGTAATATTTAATACAGTTTTGTGATTTTATATTATTTACCTTTAATCTAACTGTTTCTAACATAATATCTTTGTTAACGTGTGATTGGTGCCTTCACAAAAATTGTAGGTGTTAGAATCCATGTAAAATAAATCGAAATTGTTTGTGCCTACTGGCCGTGCAGAGGAACTGAAAATTATTTTGAAGACTTGCATGGATACTTTTTGAATGACGGAAATGATTTATACAATGTGTTCCAATCTTTATTGTGGAAAAAATTCAATTTAACAATATAATATCAGTAAAATGTTTTCATCGTTGCTTAAGGATAATGTATACTCAACATTTCATCATAGTTTGAAACAATTTTAATTATTAATTAACATATAGCAATTTTAAAAATTACTGTAAATCCTGTTAAAAAGCTAAAATATTAATAATAACCAAGATGGTTTTAATTAATTAGTTTCTATGTCCATAAACACAATTTTACTCAAACAATTGATATTTAATTTTTAATGTTATAAAATAAAATAAAATTTATATTATTTACTTTCGCTTTTATTAAACACAACCTCCATAGTGGAATTTATAACTTAAGGAAATAAAATAATCATTTTAATTTTCAACAATTATAAATCTTCTCAATAAGTTTTCTAGAATAGTGGTAAATAGATTTTCATAGCATAATTATGGACTGTTTCTAATTTAATGATAGACCTTCTTCTAAAAAAAAAATAATAATAAAATAAAATAATAATAATAAAAATAATAATAATCACTAGAACTTTCTAATCCTTTCTATTTTAAAAATTATTTTTAGCTCTCCTCTTATATAGTTTGTAAGTTTTGTATTAATAATTTAATTTTAATTTTACTCTTTCATTTTATATACGTTTATGTTTGGGTTAATGTGTTAATTTTCGATATCCCCTTCGACTGTTACTTTACCAGGTGTATTGTCTCTAAAGTATTAATTTCCTTGAATTATACATTAATTACGTAATAAATTACTTCTAAATTTAAATGTGTGCCTAAATTTCTATTATACAATAGAATCCACTAACATCCTGTTTAATTATTAACAAAAAATCATATTTTTTAAAGAGTAATCATAAAAATAAAATGAACCCACGTTTACCATTGGGTAACTTGCAGCTACTCAGCCATTGAAAAAAAATTTATCAAATAAAATATAAACAGTAGTCTGTTATTTTGTATTGAAATAATAGACATTATAGTTTATTTTAGACAATATAGTTTTTCGTAGTATTTTATGCAATGTGGAACTGTAAAGAAAAACATTACATTATTAATAGGAATTATTTATAATCAGATGTGTGAGGAGGGAGTGGTGATTACCAAATTTAACGTTTTCGTAAGTAAATAGCATAAACTAATTTTCTAATATAAAAGTTTGTCCCTCTCCCAACGATGAGAGGAATGTGATATGTAGAGGACATAAACTTACAATGTTGTTTTTCTCAGTACATGATAACACACGGGGGCAATCAATACACAGCCAAATTTTTCATCGAGTTAATATTCTTCATATCTTCACCAGGCCTTTTACCATGGATAAGAAGAAGAGAAATGGTGAATTTATATATATATATATATATATATATATATATATATATATATATATATATATATTAATACTGACTGATGGTTTGAAAAATCATAAATAGTATACGTACTAATGGAACCGTTCTGTAACAATATGAAATTTAACAAAAAAATTAAATAACATAACATCGACTTCAAAAAAGAATATACATAATTTCCATCAGCATTTAAACTCGCTAAAATTAGAAAGGATCAAAAACGGTCTGAGAGAGGATGAGTCGAATCTTTCAATAATCGAAGTTGATATTGTACCAAAATCAATTATATGTATTGAAAAGATTTCGAGAAAATTGACTGCAACTGTTATCATATTTACGTCTTGGAGAACAAGTTTATACACTACTATAATTATCTATGAATGATTTCAATCTAATAAAGAACTATTGATACCATCAGAATACTAAGAAGATATAATTGAATATGTTTAACTCCAAATAGTGTTTATAATATGTACTCCATGAATTGACAGACAAAAACTCATTGAAGATGAATAATTGCTACTAAAATATAGAGTTGTGACAGCGCTGCAGTTATATTACACTTATTTACTGCTTATGATGTATTGCTGCTTGAAATTGTAATATATAATTGTATGAATTTTTAAAATGTATTCAATATATATGTTTATTTAAAAGAAAAATACATAATTTATTTATTTAAATTGCTTTTTATCATTTATATTTATTTAGTGCATACATGTATTTTAGAAGACGTGTTATTACTTATTGCAAACTTTCCTAGATGCATTCAAGCTGAACCATTACCAAGCACAGTCTTATTGTTATTGTGGGTATGATTTTGAAAATTCAATATTGTAAATATATTATATAAAGAGTACTTTAGTAAAAACGAATAGGCTATATCAAAATTTTAAATATCCATACAAACAGAAACAAAAGAGAGGGAAATAACTAAAAAATAGAAGTTATAAAATATCAGATAACATTATCATTCATTAGAATAGAAAACTATATACATTTTTCTGAGTTGTAGTTATTATTATTAGTATTAAGTTATTAAGAATTATTATTTAATATACATAGATTCTATACTGTATACAATGCCAATATATATATATATATTTAAATTTTAAAGAAAAGCCATAGATACTGAATGAAATTGACCTACATATCTTCTGCAATAAGAGTTACCCAGGTTACAAATGGTAAACCATACTTCAAATGTTGTATATGTGAGTGACGTCATCAGGAAGGAATGGAGCAGTGAAACGAAAGAAACAAGATTAATCCGAGTATCAGCTGCGTTAAGAGAAGGAACCATGACGGTTATGAAAATAAGTCTAATTAAGGAGAGACAAATTTGATCATTTGAGATGAATATATATTTTGTTTTAAAGACGTAATTTTTAAAAATTCTAAGTTAAGTAAATTAACTTAAGCTCTTGTAAAATGTTGTGGACTGTTTTCAAGATCATTAAACTTTTCTTGAAAAAAACTTCGTGCTCAGTTTAACAACGGTTAGAAATAAAAGCAGTTATTATTAATTTATTTTGTTAAAATATTAGCTTCATTATTATAAAAAAAACCTGCTCTTTAAATAATTTTAATTTGTATTCCTAATAACGTTTTACATCATATACATTTTTTATTAATACCCAATAAAACATAAAATTTTACGTAGGCGCATAAAGAATATATCTGAAATAACAATAAATTAACCCTTAATCATTAACTTATAAAATTGTAGTACATAAATCAGTTTATTTAATTTCTAATAATAACCACAGCATTGCGCAAAAAGGAATACATTTCACATATCTGTTAGCATAAATGAGATATACAGTTTGGTTGGCACATGGAGTTTACAGATTTTATGGCTAACACACTGTATTAAGTAGAAACTCACAATTGAAAAATGTTTCTCTTAATTTTCCTTGGTACTCAGAATTTACCTGAGTTTTTTTTTTTTTTTTTTTTTTAAAAATATAGTGACTTACTTTTCTCAATTTTTCTGCCACCAATTCCAATTTTCTTATGAATAAAAATTAATAGTGTGACGTGTTTATTAAGTTTGAATTAAACAAAATAGTTATTTTCGGAAAATAACATGCAGTATTCTAAATACTATAATCCGATTGTTGTTAGGCGTAACAATCGTCAAATTGTACAAAAAATTACCCTTATACTGTATAAGCTTTCAATGATATAAGAGAGTTATGTTTACTCTTTTACATTGTAAGAAATAACCCGTTTGAAATCCAAAAATACGTTGTTAAAATACATTTTGTAGTCATTTCAACATGTAATATAACTGACCATTGTACTTTTATGGATAATAGTTCAGGTAATTTACAATTTGAAATATTACCTTTTATTATTTATTGATGAATATTATGAATATTGAAGAATAATATTCACAATATTTGTAATATTTTTATAATTCACTTCATCCTTTTATCTTATCAATTTTCATAGGGTCCACCTTACTTAATTCAAAGTACATTCCTTATATTTTACAAAATGATACATTTCAATCATCAAAGCCAGTTAAAATTGTTTCGTTTATTTATTTTTTACATAATAGATTATAATAAAAGACAACTTAGTTATTTGTATTGCATTAGTGAGTGGTATTGATTGTTTGAATACTTTTTATTAAAGATAATGTTGTGGTTTAGTAAATGTACAAAATAACTAACATAACATAAATATATTTATAATTCTGTATTTTAAAGCTTTACAGTCGCCATTTTGGTCAAACATTATTAAGATATTTTACATTTTGTGAAAGAGGTTCCATGTTCTATCACCGCGAGAGCTATAAAATGTTTCTGTCTTGACCCAGCATTGAGAGAAGATATTTAGAAGGAAATAAAGGTCGCGAAAGTACTTTTATGGCGACGAGAACTCGTTGTGTTGAACATACATCACCCGATGAAAAACCGTCAAGCACGCTTATATCCCCAACGGGCTAAGCATGAAGGTAAGGCGATAGTCTGTTTGAAAACTACATTTAAACTGTAAAAAAACAGTAAGTTTTAAAACAATTCATTTCACAATATGTATTTGATCAAAAAATCTACTAAAAATTATATATAATCTCTAATTTTTAAATCTCAAAGTTAGAACGTCAAACTAAATTCTTTATATAAAGGTACATTCATTAATTCTGTTTCCATTTTAAACTACTAAGAGTGAAACAATGAACTAATTCATTGTTTCTTACTTTTAATTTAGTGTAGTGTTTTTAAAAATTCATATAAATTTCGGCTTTTAATAAGGAATATATCTATTTTTCAATCAGCTTCCGTCGCACGAAAGTTGTTTCTAGTCATACGAGATGCTAATTTTTATGTATTAATAATTATTACTTTTTTGTGTTAAAGTAGTGTTTAAAAAGTGAATCTATCAGTAGGGCGAATCTGATTTAAGTACAATTTTAATGATTTTCAATTACTAAAACTTTCACCTAATAATTCTAATGGGTTGAATTACTAATTAGGAATTATAATAAATTAAAACTTAGCTTTCAATAGATAAATCACTAGATCACTGTAGTCTTATATATAAATAAGAAAAAACCCCAATCCACAAAATTAATTATTTTGTGATTTGGGGTTTTTCTTTGTTCTTAGCTTTCAATGTTAGCATGTATATAAATATGTTATTACTATAAGGAAAATACCTGAGTGCGTTTGTGTTAATTTAATACTCACATACCTTTTATGCTTCTAAGAAGAATACATTATTTTAATTACAAACACGAAAATATTTAGTGTTTGTTCTACTTTCCGCCGATTTCTGGACCATTTAATAATTTGAATAAAAAGGGCAGCTAAATTTTATTTCTTAGTATTTAAATCTAACTATTAATCATAAGAATGTCTGAGCTATCAAATTAGAACAATATTTCTTCACTTCTATATCTGTTTTGAATGATTTTGCAGTAACTATTACTACAATTGTATATTAAAAAATCTTTAAAAATATTGTATGATAATTAGATTTTTTTATATAGACCGGTGCATGTATTAAACAATTTTACAAAAATTAAAACCCAAATTAGTTGATAATACTATGCTGCAAAAGATTTTTTATAATTAAAAAAATCACGCTATTATGTAAACAAAAGAAACTTTAAAACTAAAAATGTTCATTACCAGTTAATAAAATGAAAAAAAAAAAAGATGGGAAAAAAGACTAGTGAAAAAACAACCATTTTTATTGTGTGTCTATATTTAAACATTAAAACATAATATGTGCAGATAATAAATTAACATAAAAAAAGTTAAAATAGTAATGGAATATCTACAAATTTAAAAAAAATACAGAATATAATAATTACTAACGGTATAAGTTACATTCTTTGACACCGTCGACTCAGATTTTCATTTTATAAATCTATGAACGTAATGGCGAAATCACTGTCCCTTACATTATATCACGACAAGCGGAAAGCTGCGACAAAATCAAGTTAATAATAAATTCAGAAAATATAATAAATAAATGACAATTTTCACAAAAAAATAATCAAATTAAAATGTCGAACAAATTTACCATTTCAAAACTAACTATCCATTACTGTCCAATACTCTTATTCATCGTATTGATGACGACTGCCTGTCTTTAGGTTATTCAGATATATGCAAGGTATATTTGAACTAGTTAATATCCTTCGTGATATATTATACATTTATACCTATAAATAATAAAAAATGTAACATAACACTATTTTAAAACGGACTAAAAAGTATAAAATAATTTTTCATGGCCCTTCCACAGTTTTGAGGGAGTATTGTTAGTGGCTATGGATATATTTGGAATACTTGGAGAGAAAAACGTGGGGCGTAGCCGGTAAATAATACAAGTAGAAAATTCACAGCTAATTTCAGTGAATCGAAAATGAGATTCACTGTAATTTCATTTATTTACTCCTCCAACTATCATAGATTGCCTGCGCCCCACGTTTTTTCTCCAAGTATTCCAAATATATCCATAGCCATTAACAATCCTCTCCCAAATTGTAGAAGGGTCATGAAAAATTATTTTATACTTATTAGTCCGTTTTAAAAACGTGGTATGTTAAAATTTATTTTTATTTGATTTATTATTTTCTTTTTTTTAGTCTTATGTCCGGGTGAAAGATTTCAATTGGTTTTGTATATTTGATGAGACTCAATATACGAAAAACATCGCATTGGCCAATTTATTTGTTTAAACAAATGTAGAGACAAGAAACCAACTGAATATTGTATTGTCGTCTAATTCTGACCTATGTTCAAAATTTCAGGTGTCTAGTTATCGGAAAGTTAGTTTAAACTCGATTGTAAAATTCCACCCGACAGACAGACAGACAGACTGATATGACGGAAACCGAACTAATATTAACGTGGTAAAATATATAAACACGCGTACACCCTGAAATTATGTCCAGTAGGGCCACTGTGGGAATAAGACTATGGGCGGTAAGTCTGAATCAAATTGTATATAAATAACAATAGTCGGAATAGCGATTAGAAATATTAACAACATAACCTAATACCGAGCATGGATAAACAGTTGGCTTCAAGATTTCAGTTTCTAGAATAAATCATTTGGTTCAATATTCCTTGAATAACCATTATTCACAAGTCCTGTTATTAATTAATTATAAAAAGTGGTCGTCCAATATTCAATAAATTTATCAAAAACCACTTAAATGGTTGAATGTTATGCAATAATATACTCTTTAGCCACAAATAATTTAACATTAACTATTTTAACTAGTAAGATAACATACAATTACGTATCTAACTACTTCCACTTTTATTATCTACGTCAAACATGGCCAGTTTAATAAAACGCAAACTCGCCCAATATTATTTGTTAATTTTATTAAAGTTTATTTTTCGAAGCTGGAAGCATCTATTTTTTTAAATTAGATTTATTGCTGAATATATCTAATTAATTCGTTACAACTATGAAAATTAGATTATATCAACAGATATTTTATTTGATTTTACGTTTCGTTCTCTAATTTTGGAAGAATTTATCAAATTTGGGCTATGCTACTTCAAATATGCGGGCGCCCATGTTAACAGAAAACATCAAGTTTTCAATATTGGTCCATATATAATAATATCGCTTTTAAGCATTCCCGTACGTCATTAGGTCTGATTTCGCTTGTATGATAAATGCTGTCTGATTGCCTGCAAACTAATGTAAAGCCTGTTATCACTCTGTTACTAAGAGTTACTCTATGATTATCTTATAATTGGATTCGTCTTTATCTAAGAAATGAAAACTTTACTATTTTGCAACGTAAATTATTGCTCTTAATTCAACTTACACCAGTTGATTTTGTAAGTTGGAAATCCGTCTCTGAACAATATTCTGAGGCTGCGTGTTTATCAGTACATAAACAGGAATGTTATTAATTAACTTTATCTATGACATTTCTTATAATTCATTGTAGATGCTGTTTTTTAGTTCTGTTACTCCTTGTAGAAATTTTTAAAAAAAAAGTACGAAAGTACACTTCTCTACTCTTATTTTGTACAGTAAAAGTAAATGAACTAACATGAATAGTTAAATGAATTGCGTAAATATTTATTTTTATGGTTCGATACATAAAAATTACATAAATAATATGCGACGTAGTAAGGCTAATTTAATCTAATAAATCAAGTGATAACATAACTTGGAATTTATTGGGTTAAATAATGCATATTTGTGTTATTAGCAAAATATAAACATGATGTAAATAATTTAATAATTACATAGACCTAATAATATTGAAGTACGTGTTTATAATTTATTTGTTCCTATCGAATACGAAATTAATAAATCCCACTGCTATTACGTTAATTTATTAATGGTGGTATTATTCCATTGGAACATATTCATCTTTATAAATTGAATATAGTGTGTTGTTTGTTTTGTGTTTTCAAATACACTGGAGGTGTAGTTTATTCGTTACTTGATAAAAGTTAAAAAATTCCAATAGCAAATAGTTGAATAAGGCCTTGAAATTTATTATTCACCTTTGCAAGCTAATACAGTTATCAGAGGCAATGGATATATTTAACATGTGTCGTGTATATAACCTGGTAAATAACCATTACAATAAAGTATAAATATAAGTTACTTTTAAAAACCTAACGCTCCAAAAACACAGAAATTGTGTTTGATTATAGGTTCTATATTATAACACTACATAGGAAAAGAAACTGATTATATATATATATATATATATATATATATATATATATATATATATATATATATATAATACACATGAACCGAAAGTATGTATATATGTATATTGAATGTCAGTAATAAAGAATCTTCTGTTAAAAAAAAAATATATTGTTTGTTTTCTAATGAAAAACGTTTTGAAATATTAAAACTTATATTATTTATCAACTCTTAATATTGAATTGTAACTTTGAAGTCTAGTACATGAGTCATTTTCTCTACTACATACTAATACTATAAGTAATAGTACAATATATGCTACAATATATAAGTAATAATACAGAGTAATAGGGTAAGTACACTAGAGTAAAAAAAATACAATAAAGCAATATCATATACACTTTCATAACCAAAGTGTACCTATGCATTATCTTGGTTAAATCCTCTTTATTGCCGATGTCATTCGTATATTATCAAGAAATCGTCCATAAGAAATAAAAATAATATACAATTAATATTGCGGAGATTGATCCATGTTTTCCAATATTGTGTTAAATCTGTACATTTGGATTTTTCTTGTAGTGGTAGTAACCCCAAACTTGATGAACAATAAAGAACTTATTGCAAATACTTAAAAACATGATATCTATGTAAATTTGACATTCACAAATTTTCGAAGTAACCGACAAAATCTTATCAAGTTTGTTTTGAAATAGATACAGATTCAAGATCCAACCAGGCAAAAATACCGAACCCAGCAAAGCAACTCTATTGTATTTAATTGAGCATAGAAATGCGTTCCTGTATAAAGTTGCAAATAGCACGATTATTATAATAAGTTAAGGAATAGATCTACCTGCTATATGATAAGATCTGATATTAAAGTAACACTATTCATCTACTCTATCTGTATAACGGAATAAAGTACTAACGAGCATTATTATATTCTTATGCTATAGAAAACCTATAATTATAGTAAGTGAAATGAGTTTTAACTTGCTGCAACTGTCATATCAGTGAAACTGAAATTACTCATGCCTAATACAGATATCACAGGCACTGGATATATTTAACATATATCCTGGAAACTTTATTATAACAATAAAGTATAAATTTATTATAAGTTACTTTTAAAAACCTAACGCTCCAAAAACACAGAAATTGTGTTTGATTAAAGGCTCTATATTGTAACACTACATAGGAAAAGAAACTGATTATAATATAAACATGAACCTAAAGTATTTATATTGAAGGTCAGTAATAAAGAATCGTATGTTAAAAGAAAAATATTGTTTCTTTTCTAATGAAAAATGTATCGAAATATTAAAACTTATATTACTTATCAACTTTGAATTGTAACTTTGAAGTCATTTTCTAACTGTGCATGAGTCATTTTCTCTACTACATACTAATAGTATATGTAATAGTACAATATATGCTATAATATATAAGTAATAGTATAGAGTGATAGGGTAAGTACCTAACTAGAGTAAAAAAAAAATACAATAAAACAATATCATATACACTTTCATAACCAAAGTGTACCTATGCATTATCTTGGTTAAATACTCTTTATTGCCGATGTCATTCGTATATTAGTAAGAAATCGTCCATAAGAAATAAAAATAATATAAAATTAATATTGCCGAGATAATAAGATAGATCCATGTTTGCCAATGTTGTGTTAAATCTGTACATTTGGATTTTTCTTGTAGTGGTAGTAACCCAAAACATTATGAACAATAAGGAACTTACTGCTAAGAGATAAAAACATGATATCTATGTAAATTAGACATTCACAAAATTTTTAAGTAACCGACAAAATCTTATCAAGTTTGTTTTGAAATAGATACAGATTCAAGATCCAACCAGGCAAAAATACCGAACCCAGCAAAGCAACTCTATTGTATTTAATTGAGCATAGAAATGCGTTCCTGTATAAAGTTGCAAATAGCACGATTATTATAATAAGTTAAGGAATAGATCTACCTGCTATATGATAAGATCTGATATTAAAGTAACACTATTCATCTACTCTATCTGTATAACGGAATAAAGTACTAACGAGCATTATTATATTCTTATGCTATAGAAAACCTATAATTATAGTAAGTGAAATGAGTTTTAACTTGCTGCAACTGTCATATCAGTGAAACTGAAATTACTCATGCCTAATACAGATATCACAGGCACTGGATATATTTAACATATATCCTGGAAACTTTATTATAACAATAAAGTATAAATTTATTATAAGTTACTTTTAAAAACCTAACGCTCCAAAAACACAGAAATTGTGTTTGATTAAAGGCTCTATATTGTAACACTACATAGGAAAAGAAACTGATTATAATATAAACATGAACCTAAAGTATTTATATTGAAGGTCAGTAATAAAGAATCGTATGTTAAAAGAAAAATATTGTTTCTTTTCTAATGAAAAATGTATCGAAATATTAAAACTTATATTACTTATCAACTTTGAATTGTAACTTTGAAGTCATTTTCTAACTGTGCATGAGTCATTTTCTCTACTACATACTAATAGTATATGTAATAGTACAATATATGCTATAATATATAAGTAATAGTATAGAGTGATAGGGTAAGTACCTAACTAGAGTAAAAAAAAATACAATAAAACAATATCATATACACTTTCATAACCAAAGTGTACCTATGCATTATCTTGGTTAAATACTCTTTATTGCCGATGTCATTCGTATATTAGTAAGAAATCGTCCATAAGAAATAAAAATAATATAAAATTAATATTGCCGAGATAATAAGATAGATCCATGTTTGCCAATGTTGTGTTAAATCTGTACATTTGGATTTTTCTTGTAGTGGTAGTAACCCAAAACATTATGAACAATAAGGAACTTACTGCTAAGAGATAAAAACATGATATCTATGTAAATTAGACATTCACAAAATTTTTAAGTAACCGACAAAATCTTATCAAGTTTGTTTTGAAATAGATACAGATTCAAGATCCAACCAGGCAAAAATACCGAACCCAGCAAAGCAACTCTATTGTATTTAATTGAGCATAGAAATGCGTTCCTGTATAAAGTTGCAAATAGCACGATTATTATAATAAGTTAAGGAATAGATCTACCTGCTATATGATAAGATCTGATATTAAAGTAACACTATTCATCTACTCTATCTGTATAACGGAATAAAGTACTAACGAGCATTATTATATTCTTATGCTATAGAAAACCTATAATTATAGTAAGTGAAATGAGTTTTAACTTGCTGCAACTGTCATATCAGTGAAAGTGAAATTACTCATTTTCATTTATATATATATATATATATATATATATATATATATATATATATATATATTACAGCGTTCCCTTTCTAGAAATATGTTTATTACTCTAGACCAAAAGGAAAATAAATCTTGATATTTTATGAAAGTTTTGAATATAATGATGAAATCATTTACATTTGTTTCAGCAGGAGAAATTGTAGCTGTTTCCTAGAAAGTAGAGATCATAAACGTACAAAACTAAACAATTTTTAGTTAGAGGATACAGGACACTTATAATAATTCAATTAAATAGAAAATATCATTACCACGATTCATTGTTAATTGTTATAATAATTTCAATAAAACTGAAGTTTTTTTTAAAAAAATAACAAATAAAATGACATACACGATACACATTACAAATTCAATAATTATACCTAGTGTAAAATTTAAATTTTTTCCAATGAATAAATCTAAACATATGTTGTGTATTTCTCATTTATTTTCAGTGATGCAATAATGTACAGAGCAATCACTCAGCGAGATTAATTAAGGTTTTAATTGAAAATGTTTGCCACAATGAGTCCAACAATTTGTTTGCCAATACTTCATTAATAGACTTCTCTTTTGATAGTTGAAATAATAATATTAGTGTATGGCTATTATTTATTTAGTAAATGATCAACGGGAAACAAGTTATTTATCTAGTACAAATCATGGAAAATGTAATTTTAAAGTTGATATTTTATTAAAATACTAGTTCTATTTTCATATAATTAATACTATTATTATTTTAACGTAATATATATAACTTAATATATACACTCACCTCTTATACAAAGTAAAATTTTTATTTCGTATTTTTTTATCCTGAATTTTTCAACAATCTTTCAGTTAGTTTCCGCATTGTTTCTTCCTGTCGTCCAATTTATATATGGCCGACGTCAATTTTTTTATCTTGATTTTTTAATACGTAGAAAGTTGATTTGAAGTTCTACTATCCCTATTAACAAAAGTTATTTAAAAGAATCCAATTTTAATAGTTTTTTTTAAAAATTTTATTTAAAGAGGGCGATTTTACAATACTCCTTCCTTTAAATAACATATTCCCCCCCCCCAGAGTTATTATGATTTAAATGTACTTAAATTGACCGTTCCACATATTATTTTAATTTGGACGAAAATCTATCTTTCACGTTTTTTTTTTTACTTTTAATATTAATATTTCCTAAATTATACATTTGATTTTAATAAATGTTTTTGTAAACATTATATATATTTCCTCTATTTACGATTTATCATTGATCTCTTTTATTTTATGGTTTATATTTACAAAAACTTTGTTCAAGGTTAACTTTTCAAACTTATTAACACCTTTAACTAATACAAATTTCAGACATTATTTTATTCACATTTGGTTTATCTCCTATTGGTTTCAATGTGACAGACTTAGATTTTAAAATTATCATTATTTAAAATTTTTGATTTCCCCCGATTTCTATTTTGAGTTATTGTCTTCACTATAATAATGTTCTTAATATTTCTTTTTAAATATCTGTTGTATGTTAGTGATCAAAAAGAAAAATTTAAGTGTTCAATCTTTTATAAACTTTTGTTCTTTCATAAGATGGAAACTTTTGCGTTTTACTTGCATGTCTATTCTGAAACTCAACCTTGGCCTTTGCCTTTTTTCATGTTATCACATCTCATTTTAGGCTTGTCAGAAGCTGTATTTCTGACTTATAATTATTCTAATATACGTATTTTCATATCCTTTTTATGACACGCAACGGGCTCTAATCCAGTTTGTCTCATTGTTCAATTTCACTTTACACGTTTTCGCTTTTCTTTTCATTAAACATATTTATGTAATTTCTTATAGCAATTGTTTCATTATATATATATATATATATATATATATATATATATATATATATATATATATATTTTAGTTTAGATTGATATTTTATAATGTTTACTCCTTTCTCTTTTATTGTTAATTTAATTTAATTTTATTTTTTAGTACGTTTTATTATTTTAATGTTATTATTTTAGTTGGCTGAGCCTAAATGAATTAGCTTCGCGTCTCTACCGGATTTCGCCCTCTGTCTTAATTTTATATTTTAAGATTTCATTCTTCAAATTTGGTCAAAATGTCACGTGAGTAATGATTAACAAGAATTTTATTCCAGCAGTATTGCTGATTTTATGCCATATTAAAAATTTTCGCTTACAATAGCAGATTGTATGAGACCGACTTTTAGACATGTTGTTTTATGTCTTAACTTTCTGTTTAACAGAATAGAGACTTTAACCTTTTTGATGTTGTCTTACTTTATTACTTTTTTAAACTTAGTATTTCCAGTGGCTTATACTTCCAAACTTATGTAAAATTGTACAACCTAAATTTAAATCCAAAGTTAGTTCAAAACAATCAGTCCACTGTTTGTTGGCTATTGAATAGTGTAAATTGTCGCCAAGGTTCTAGGCTTTTATAATATTTTAGTTTGGCGGTTTAAATTCACGTTTAACTGAATCTAATGTTTAATTAGAATTTCAAATGAAAATATAGCCTTTAATTATCACACTAAAAATATTGAATTGCAATTTCAAGAATACTAAGTGCTATCATTCTTGGAACCAGAAGTCCATACTTAACTAATTCCGATGAATGTGAGTTTACTGTTTGTTAGATTGGAATGATATGTTTTTCATCGTCAATATAAGAATTTGAACTGTCTTATCAGCGTTGTATTTTCAGTTAGATGATACATTCATACAGGAATTCTATGATGTGGGAGGGGTTGCCCTGAGTATGTGTTTTGGAATGTATTATGAATGTTTTTCTGATGTTACGAATCAGCAGTGTTCATCCTGGAAGATGTTCATTTCATGCTTGAGGAGGGGTTTTAATCTACTGTTCAAGTGTTCTTGAATGTATAAAGTTGTCTTTTTAGTCTGACTTCTTCAAGAGCAAATTTAAGTTGTATTTTTGTGAAATTCGAAACTCAAAATTTGAGTTTTGATAATGGTAATTCCCTTGTTAATATTAATAATTTGAGTGGATAAGTTTGTTTAATGGAGTATGTTTGTGAGAAATATAGGGTAATAAACTTATATTAGTACCTATAATCTTATAAATATTTGTAGTTATTATTTTCGAAAATTTTAAAACCAAATATTTATCTTAAAATGTATAATTAATTACGAAAATTTCAAAGAAAACTACTTGGATAATTATATATTATTCTGACTAGTTTTTATCTACGTAGTATTCTCTATCATAGAATAAACATTTATTCAAATAAATTTAAACAACAATTTTTTAGTATAAACCACACTATTTTAATTGAAACTTGCCGACCATGGTTTCGCTAGTTAAAGCATTGTCAAGAACTTTTACAAGAATGAAACAAAAAGGTTCAGTACACAATATAACAATAGCTGGGTATTTCCCTTATAACCTAAATGAGAAAGGTAGAGGAGGGGAGTTGAGAGGAGGGTCGATGACTTGACTTGGCTATTGGTTTTAAAAGTAGGGAATTACTTAAATATAATTGTTAATGTTATAACAATTCTGTTATAATTTCCCAAGAAAAGGTATTGTGATTGTGAACCTGGATTGAGTTATGTCGAAGACAGATACGTCTAAGGTAAAACCCAATAAAGTTGACTTAATAGCTTAATCTATACAACACTTCTAAAACATAGATAACCAATTGTTATAACAGGGTCGTTCTATCTTCAGTAATGGAAATAATCAAAGATACTGTATCTTTAAAAATCCGTATTTTTGAATAAAACTATTATATGAACAATTCATCAACATCAAATTAAACAAAAGACAATGTTCCACAATTTATTTGTACAATACAATATTTTATTTGTACTCAAATGATTAAGACATCATCTGTAGGTATTACGTGCAAAAAAACCTTGGGAAAAAAAATTGTCGAAAAAACATAACAACAGAAAGGAATAAACAAATAAAAGGTAAAATAAAAAACATTAAAAAATAATTAATCCAGACAGAAACAATATAAACTTAAAATATACTTTAAAAAACTTCAAAATAAACAATTTAAATGAATATAAATAACATACAACAATAAAGTTGTTTAAAAATACATAACACACTTATTTGTAATTATAAATTAATTATCATCTGAAGTAAGTTTTTCTTCTAAGTTTGAGCGACACAATAATTTTTAGAGCACAAGACTTGAATGCCATATTTATTCCCTATAATGTGGTTATTGTGGAATATTAGGTTTTCTTTAATTTAGTGATTAAAGTTTCACAGAATGCTGCTAATTATAATGAATACCTCATTATCCATTAATGTTAAAACCAATACAATATTCCTACATATTATAATAACAATTAAACAAAAATAAATAAATAAAAACACTATTCATATTTTCACAAAATCAAATGAAATAAAAGGCGAAGTTTTAATTTTTTATTATTTTTTTAATTATTCGAAAGACACAAAAGTTAAATATTAAGTAATCATATTTAGTTTCACACAAACTTTGCAGAATTGAATCTAAAGAAATTACGGCAGTGCTTCATGGAGAATGTAGTTGATTTAGTTTTCTACATTTTCTACATTTATTTTATATTGTTATGTCACTATATTGCCTCAGCGCTGATATCATTGTCTTTAATTTCGTTGTACAATTTTGTGTTCTGAAGATGACAAATTCGTCATTGAAACGTCAAATTTGTTGCTAATTTCACTTTACACTTTTAAAAAATCCATTCTCTTCTAAGTAAATTAAACCCTGTTCAGCGTTAGATCTAAAACCTCTTTTATCGTAAACTATTTTCGTTTCGTCTTCTTTATTACCATCATCAGGTGTAAATAAAATATACGAGAAAACCATTATAGTAACAAGCGTGTAAAACATTGTAAATCTTATTTCTTCTTGGAATTGTTCCCTGGACATCCTTTGTTTACATCCTAGCTGAGTGAGATAAGAGTTCAATGTGTTCAGATAGATGGTATGAAGATCATCCAATCGATGCTTGCGCACGTCGTCTTGCACACTGGTCCAAATAAAATGATTTAGATCGAGTCCAACGGTACCGTAAATACAAATTTGGAAATCGATTAATTTTGATCCGGTGATGTTTCCTTGTTCGTCGTATTTAAAAAGTATATTTCCCAGCCATGCATCTCCATGGTTCAACACGTTTAGTGTCGTCCTTCGACTGAACATTTCTTGTAATCTTTCTAAAAACGTATTTGAAATATTTCTTATCATATTCCCAAATCGTTCAAAACCTTTCCACTTTTCTACATTTTCTATAAAAGTATTAAGTCTTTCTTCTGCGAAAACGTTTCCGAAATTTTGTTTTAATTCAAACATATGGTTGACGCCTAAAGATTCGACGACCGCTGGATGTTGATTATGTACAGCTACTGAGCATGCGTGAAACTTTGCCAAAGTTGCCATGGTAACCGAACAATGTTCAAAATCTAACTTTTTATGTTTATCACACATTTTGTACCCTTCGTTTCCTAAATGTTCTAAAACCAAAGTGTCTTGATGTTTTGATGGATAATGTAAAGGAATAATATCAATATTTGTGTTTAGTTTGTGAATTTTCGGAAATAGTTGATTATACACTTTCCATTCTTTTTCTATAAATTTTCCTTCTTTGACTAGATCTTTCAACAAGCCTTCATCGGTCGGGGATTTTACAAAGAAAAAATATCTCTCGATTTTGTTACGTTTTGTTTTAAATGTTAAACAAATCCTGTAGGCGTTACTGCAGAAGTTTATACCAGCTTGGAGTCCTGGAAGTATTTCAAAGTCTAAAACTTCAATTTCATTTTGGGAATCAAAATATTCGTTTAGAGAATGCTGGAAGAAATCCTTGTTTAACCATTCTGGTGAACTCATAATTTCGGCCATTTTGAAACTGAAACAAACGGGTAAATTAGAAGAACGTAAATATATTAAACTTCTTCACACATTCATGCACAAGCTAAATAACTGAAATATATAAAAAATATATACCTTAAAAAGGTATATATACTTTCTATACCTGCTGCAAAAAGTAAAATTTCTAAATTAGTACTAACGATTTTGATAATATTTTAATGAAATGTAGACTCTACCTTTTGGATTTATCTAAGAACACAACCCGTAACAACTAAAATTGTATTATGAGAAAATTTACAGTAAAAAAAATTAACCAATAGACTGTCATATTACTAAATAAAAGAAGCAGATGAAACCATGCATACAAAATAATAAAAACTAATAAACTTAAAGACAAAATCCAAAATCAAAGAAATCAGCTTGCCACGCAAAACCGGTTCAGTGCTTAAGTCGTTTCTCATCCCGAAAATTAAAAATAGCAGTACTTCCGCACTCTATCTGTTTTATATCATCTATTGGATTGTTTCTTTCTACAACATGAGTTAGTTCTCTCTACCATAAGCAAAGGCAGATTGACTAAAACCAAAACTATGTTTGTTGGGGAAAAAAACGTATTTCATTGATTCCATTTACAATTAGAACAGAAAAATTAGCTCTGTATTTATCTTAAAAAAGAGAGATTAATTGATTTATTCAAGTGTATAGTAGCTTTCTTGTTCTAACTTTAAAGTGTTAGCGTTGTAGATAGACTTCCAATAAAACCTCTCTATTACCCAGTCATTCAATTATCCAGTTATTTGCCCCCATTTAATGTCACTATATCAAATGTTATATAACACTAAAAGGAACAACTTTCTGTGTCTAGTTAAGTGTACAGTGAATATTTTACTTTATGACTGCGTAAACATGTTTATAAGCTATGTATATACTTTAGAATGTACGTTAAACTACAATGTGTACTATGTGTTTAAACTGTAACTTAGGTACTCTTTCGGATAACGATATGAGCTTTATCGTGACCAAAATTTCGCTTTTTTAGTACACATTTTACTGTTGTGTACGTAGCTGTGAATCGTGAACTGAGAATAGTATTCCTTAAATTGTTTTCACGCTCTTCATACTCTTCAAGTATTCTTAAAGCATTAATATATAATTTAAGTACGTAATTGTTTTGATATAGCTACTGTATTTAGTCCGTGCTTAATTGCAAGTGTGAGCTTAAAATGTGTTATCTGTATTGTTAGTTTAGTGTGCTGGGCATTTATAATAGACTTTATTTACTCGTATGAGAAATATAGTAATTAATGAAACCAAATGAATTTATGTTAATTTAATATTGATTTATGATTTGCAAAAATATAAAGGATGGTTTTGTTAATTTTTTTATTTTTTATTTGTGAACAGACAAAACATTTTATATATTGAGTAATAAATTATTTTTATTACCTTTATGGTACCTTCATGTGACTTTGTATTTGTCTTATTACAAAGTTATTACTACGTAGTTCGCGGACCATGAAACTGTGTGGACCTAAGAAAGTGTTTAAATCAATGTACGTGTATATATTTGTGTGTTTAGTGTTTATGTTTTTATTAAGTTTAATGTTTTGACGACCTCTACGGAGTGAAATACTGAAGATGGAGCTACGACTCCGAAACGCGTATTTGTAATAAGACAAATACAAAGTCATATGACGGTACCATAAAGGTAATAAAAATAATTTATTACTCAATATATTATATAAAGTGACTTGGACACTGTTATATTTGTAGTTATTGTTAATAAAATTATACTTTGTAATTGTTACAATATCTTTATTACATGTACTATCAGACGAGGCTGTTGCCTACGACCTGCTTACACCCGTCTTGCCTCCAGGCTCTGCAGTGTCGTCAACCTAATCTTATCTCAAATACAATCATAACATCTCTCTTATTATTATTAAAAATTAAATTAACTACACTTTTAAACTTCTTTGTCTTTACATTACAAAACAATTTAATTACTTAAATAAAATTAATTCCTTGTATATCTAACTTAATCAATAACAAAATATTCATAACTTAATCTTTTTTCATTTATTACTTATTATCTAACTTTTTATTCCTGAGGATATCTTTTAGTAGTATTAACCACTCTGCCATATTTAGTTGTATATTTGTGTGGGTCTGTTACAGAAGTGTCTTCTGTACTAGTTGACGGTATGGGCAATTGTTTACTTAGACTATTTTGATTATTTAATTCATTGTAATTATCAGAATGATTATTAATGCCATGTTCTGTATTTATTGTATTGTCTGGTGAAATATGAATAGTATTACGTCTGTATGAATTTCCATTTTGATCTTGGATCGTAAAGGATCTGGTTTGTTCACATTTATTTACAATTCTACCTGGACACCACAATGATTTGGGATTTCTTTTAAACCATACATTATTGCCACTAGAAAAGTTTTCCTTCATATCCTTAGCTCTAACATCATGATGTTGTTTCATGATACTTTTGTTTTTTATCATTTTTTGTCTATCTTTCTTAAAATTAATTTTAGGTTTCAGATGGTTTATGTGTCTAGGTATAGTGGTTCTTAAAGACCTTGACATTAATAATTGAGCAGGCGAACTTAAATTTTGTCTTGGAGTATTTCTAAATTCTAAAAGCGCAAGATAGGGGTCCTGCTTAGAATCTAAACATTTTCTAAAAATATTTTTGATGACTTTAACAGCCGATTCCGCCATTCCATTAGACTTTGGATGGTGGGGGCTAGAAGTTATATGATTAAAATTCCATTCTTTCATAAATTTTTTAAATTCATCGGACATATAATAAGTTGCATTATCCGAATAGAAATTTAATGGTATGCCATGACGTGAAAAGAATGATTTAAGTTTATCAATTATTGTTGTACTAGTACAATTAGATATGTGGGAAACTTCTATAAAGTATGAAAAGTAATCTACTACCACTATGAAATATTTTTTGTTTAGCTCAAAAATATCACAACCTACATTTTGCCATGGTATTTCAGGTACTTTATGACATATTAATGGTTCATTTGATTTGTTTCTTTTGTATCTAGCACATGTTTGACAACATTTTACAAAATTTTCAATATCATTTGACATGTTGGGCCAAAATAGAATATTTCTTATTCTAGACTTACATCTTGAAATGCCACTGTGTCCTAAATGTATTTTGTTTAACATTGATAATCTTAATGTTTTAGGAACAACAATTGCGTTATTTTTAAATATGATTTTATCTATTATACATAATTGGGATTGCAATTCAAAATAAGGTTGAATCTCAATCTCTACGTCTTTTTTATATTTAGGCCAACCATTTTGAATATATTTTTTTAATTTACACATTACTGCATCTTTCATGGTTTCTTGTTTAATATTTAGTTTGTTGGTCTCAGTAATGGGCATATTGCTAATTAAAAGATTTACCTGAACTTCAATTTCCTCATCAAAAGGATCTATTTCTTTAGAAGCTATATTACATGTTCTGGATAGAGTATCCGCCAAAAATAGGTATTTACCGGGTATATATGTAACTTTTAAATTATAAGGTTGTAATCTTAGTAACATTCTTTGCAGCCTTATTGGAACATCACATAAAGGTTTTTTAAAAATTGGTATCAATGGTTTGTGATCTGTTTCTACTAGTACATTAATACTACCATATACATATTGTTTAAAACGTTCACAACCAAATACAATACTTAACAACTCTTTTTCTATTTGAGAATATCTCGTTTGTACGCTTGTTAGTGCTTTTGAAGCATAAGCCACTACTTTTCCATTTTGTAATAATACTGCACCTAAACCAAATTGAGATGCA
The DNA here is from genome assembly GCA_963513935.1 of Aphrophora alni. Classification (NCBI taxonomy): domain Eukaryota; kingdom Metazoa; phylum Arthropoda; class Insecta; order Hemiptera; family Aphrophoridae; genus Aphrophora; species Aphrophora alni. The sequence continues at coordinate 146,830,007 of OY740766.1, forward strand.
TCGACTGATAACGTACTCTGTTTATTGGGATCAAAATATGTTAGTACAGGCGCTTCTGTAATATATTTCTTGAGTTTCACATATAAATTCTCCAAAGTTTTATTCCAGACAAAAACATTATCTTTTTTTAATAAATCTCTAAACGGTTTAGTTAATTCTGAATAATTGGGTATGAATTTCGAAACGTAATTTACCATACCTAAAATACGTTCAAGAGCCCTTGCATCTCTTGGTGAAGGCATATCAACAATCGCTTTTATCTTATTTTGATCTATTTCGATACCTTTAGCACTAAATTTATGACCTAAAAATGTTACTTCTTTAGCATTAAAAATACATTTGTCTTTGTTAAATTTAATTCCAGAGTCTTTAGCTCTATCTAACACTAGCTTCACTCTATTATTTAATTCTTCTATAGTATCAGCATGTATTAAAATATCGTCTATATATAAAATTACACCTGGTATTTCATCAAAGGTTAGTAACATAATTTTATAAAAAATTTCACTTGAGCAATTTAGACCAAAAGGCAATCGTTTAAAAATATATCTTCCAAAAGGAGTTTGAAATGCACATAATTTAGCACTTTCTTTTTCTAAAGGTAACATCCAAAAACCTGCACTTGCATCTAACTTAGTAAAATACTTAGCATTTGTAAGCTTTGAAGAGAGTTCTTCAAAAGTTGGAAATTGTATATGAGACCTTTTGATTGCATTGTTCAAATGAAATGGATCTAAGCAAATTCTTAAATCTCCATTTTTCTTTTCTACAATAACAATTTGATTAAGCCATTCTGTTGGTTCATTAATCTCTTTTATAATGTCTAATTTAACTAATCTTTTTAGTTCTGCTTTTAATTTATCATATAATAAAACTGGCATTTTACGAGATGGACTTACAACTGGTATTGTGTTGTCTTTTAATTGTAATTTTACTTCAATTGGTATTTTACCGATTCCTTCGTCAAATAATTGCTTATATTTCTCACACTTAAAAATCTCTACAGTTTCAATTTTTTTTATGAGATCTAATTCAATACAAGATTTTAAACCAAGTATATTAGAACAATTAATATTTGCAACATAAAATATTAATTTATGCACTTCTGTTTTACCCTTTACTTGACAATTAACACTACATGTGCCTAATATAGGAACACAATTTTTTGTAAAAGACGTTACTGATGTGTTTGTCTTTTTTACAAATTTATGGTTAATTTTAAGTTCTTTAAATGATTTAATTGATAAAATATTAATTTGTGCCCCTGTATCTAATTTTAGTAGGCATTCTTTTCCATTAATAACTAATTTCTCATACCATTGTTCTACTTCAGAATTTTGATTACTATTTATATTTACTATATCTATAATAAAGTTTAAACTAGGATCACTTATTGATGCTAGACTATTAAATTTTTGAGTATTGTCTAGAGTACTTACTAATTTGCGATTATATCTACACATATTGGCAAAATGATTCGCTTTTCCGCACTTATTACATTTTTTTCCAAAAGCAAAACATTCACCAAACTTATGTTTGTAACCACATTTACCGCAAGAAGTTTGTATAACACGATTATGTCGTTGAACTTGTACATCTGTTGTTTGCTTCTGTTGAAAAGACGATTTAGGCCTATGTTTACTTTTGACCTGTCCATGTTTGAAGTTACTATCGTTGCTTGACTTTGATAATAAATAATGCTTCTTAGTTTTGTTGATAGAGTCAATATCGGTTGATGACGTACCCGTTTCAGTTTTAATATCTAGATGGCGTGCTCTTCTATGAGCCATTTCCTTTGTTTTACAAATTTCCAAAGCTGATTTTATATCGATATTTTTTGTCTTTAGTAATATTTCTTTTGCTGATGAATCTGTAATTCCACTAATGAAAATATCTGTTACCAGACTGTCCCTTAAATTTCCAAATTCACATGTAGAACTTAAATTTCTAAGTATAGCCATATATTGTTCAAATGATTCATTATGTAACTGTTTCCGGTTGAAAAAAATATGTCTTTCATACGTCACGTTGTTCAACGGAAGAAAGTATTCATCGAATACTGTTATGACATGTTCAAACACTTTTGCACTTTCCTTTGTTAAATTAAAAGAATTAAAAATTTCAACACCTTGATCACCCATTGAATGTAATAATAACGCAATTTTACGTTTATCTTGTACATTTTCAGTTAAAAAAGCGTCACAATATAGATTAAATTTATGTTTAAACTTTGTCCAATTTTCAGTCAAGTTTCCTTCAAATGACATTTGACTAGGAATATTAGAGTGATAATCCATTTTAAAAAATATGTCTTTTGCTTCAGGAATATCTAATTCTTGTTGTTGTAATTTAGCCATATAGACTAACACTAACGATTTATAAATTTAGCTTTGCACTTTTTTAGGCTTACGTGTCTATACTAAAACTTACCGACAATCGGCCAGCTGTTCACATGTCTTATATAATAATGCTTTTTAAAGTAGGCATTTTATAATTAATAATCACTTCACTTGTTCACCACTGCCACCATGTTATATTTGTAGTTATTGTTAATAAAATTATACTTTGTAATTGTTACAATATCTTTATTACATGTACTATCAGACGAGGCTGTTGCCTACGACCTGCTTACACCCGTCTTGCCTCCAGGCTCTGCAGTGTCGTCAACCTAATCTTATCTCAAATACAATCAAACAATGAACAATAAAAACATTTTAACATATTTTTCCTTAAACTTAAACTTAAATCTATACATTTGATTGTACACAGAATGTTTATGGTTTGTTATTTAAAAAAAAAAAAAATTCTTTGTATATAAATTTCCTTTTGATACAATTGACAATTACGATAGCTTCAAATTAATTGAGTGCAATGTTGAAGGTCTGTGAAATGTCAGCCAATTCCTGAACACAGTTATAACCTTTCTGTAGCCAATCTGTGCAACTAAAAGTCTACAATTATTGATTAAAGTTATTCTTTTTTATGTGTCCTTTAAAACCATAAAAGTAGTCAACAGTTTCAATAAGGAGCCTTAATAATCATATTGTACATTAGTTGATGCCAGAAATATCAAAACGACGTATTGCGATAAAATTATGTAATGACAGTGAGTAATCAATAGGAGCGTGATTTCGGGCAGATAAACATAAAAAAAACCTTCCTTTTATACGTTTTTCATTTAATTCATTTCTTAAAATTGCATCTACCGATTTCAATCAAATTTTACTAAAATGTGATGATTTATTTACACTAACACGTGTGCAAAATATTAGTTAAAAAAGTATTACTTTTCAGGAATAATTGGCAAAAAAACCAAAATGAACTACGACCGCTTGGTTTTAATAAAAAATACGACCACGCTGATGGCATGTTTATTGCATAAGGTATTATGGTACTTATTTAAATATGTAAGTTTTTTAAAGACTGAGTCGAAGTTTCATTTTTATGTTCGATTTACAACTACGAAATGACATTATGATTGACTATTCGTTTTAGTTTTATTAAGATTTGGAATAAGTTATTGAGAAAGTTTGTTTTTGCAAGATTTTTTACTACACGTTAAAATTTATTATTTTTATTATTTCCATAGGATTAAAACTAACCAAGTTACATTTTTTTATGTTAATTTTCCCAGATAGCGAAATTAAAGAGTCGAACGTTGACTAGTTTTAAAAGGGGTGTCAATGAAATTCCTCTAAATGGCTATGTTTTATTTAATTCGGATGTTTTAAAGCAAAATACAAATTTGTATAAACTGCAACAAATGGGGTAAAAATATTGTACAAGGAATCTAATTCATTCAATCTCAAAACAAATAATCCTCAACAATGTTATTTAGGTAGTAAGTCAATCAAAAAGTGAAAATTAAATATAGACGAAGTCTTTGACAAAACTATTTAAATAAGAGCTTAATGTTGCTTCGTTGTGCCATGGACACGTTTTCAGGGTATGAAAATCAAATCATGGTTTTATGCTGGGTCAAATTCATTTTTTATTTTTTGCAATCATTTCTGCAAGAATGTTTTAGTTGCAGTTTAGCACGCGGGGTTGATTTATCTTCATGTTTCACTAAATATTGAATAAAATTGGTAAATTTACGAAATGGAATATTTTATAACTGGTCAATGGCAGATTTTTTTTTTTTTTTTTAACCGTTATATCATGAAATGGAAATTTGGAGGGATGGTTACCAATAAATTTTGTATGGGTTCTTAAAAAAATAGTAGAGCCTTTTTTTTTTAAATAAAAATTATTTTGTGTTTTTTCTTAATGCAGAAAACATCAAATTATGAGTTAAAAAATGAAAACATCCTATGATGTGGTCAAAATCATAAAAAAAAATATTTGCCTAAAACCTTTCGCGAGTTTATGCTGTAAAGCAATGAAAGAACATCATTCCAAAAAGTACTTTTTTAAAACTTAAGAGACCCCAAGAAAAAAAACCTTCCGTTTTTTAGACCCATAAAAAACTTTTCTATCTAGGTATAAGTGGCAAGATAAAAAATGACTCATGGTTATTTTCGTTAAAACTCACAAATTTCGAGTCATTTCAAAAACCCAATTTTTAACCCCCCCACTCCCTTGAGTATTTTTACTTGCTGTTCGATGGCGAAAAACCTCTCGGTCATCATCTCCTTAAAAAATAAGTAGAAAATAAAGACTTCTAGATTGTAATATCGTCTGGGCCGGAAGTGAACAAGAATTGGTTAAGAGAAGGAAGAGAGGAATCTAACCAAAGATTACAAGAAGTAAAGTGTAAATCCAGTTATTATTTGTTACAGCCGTATTCACTAGTAATATAGATACATAAATAATGTTTGTTTACACTTAATTTTAGTTATAGAAAAAAATTTACAATGTATAGATAATAGAATTATTTCTATTTGTCGATTTCGTATACTATACTTAACACAATACAATAAACAAAATGAAAACAACAAGTTGTTCTTAAAATTAAACAATATAAAAACAAAAAGAACCATTTAAACCCTCCAAATCAAAATATATTATAAAATTGATCACTGGATAAAGACAACAATCAAACGTTACAGAACACGTTATAAGGCGATAAAACATCATATGTAGTTAAAATTACATTATCTGACCAAATAATTCTCTATCTTATAGTTTTTTGAATAAATAAACAAGGTTTAAATTCTCGCGATTTAGTAAATTTTAAACTACCATAAATAAAATCAAATTTAAAATGCTGTCTCCTAAAGTCTTTAAAAAGCGGATATTCATTCATTAAACAAAACACATTTTCATCCACTCTCAAATTATACAGAAAACATTGTGATAGTTGGAGTGACACGAATGAATATTCAAATTCAACAATAGCTTGTTTTTAATAACAAACTAAATTTGACTGCATTGTCTGTCTTTCTATTTACTTTTAAATGGTATTACTCTTATAAATAAGATGAAGTTTGGAGTTTCAAGCCTGTGTAATAAAAACAAATTGCATGCATATAAAGTTCTAGTTTATCTATCAGGGTTGTTCATCTTTTGCTTTATATCTTCCACTGAACTATTCATGAAGTCAAGGTCAACCGAATGATATGTTGCTAGTTTTCTCATTCAGTTCACCACCCCTTGCTCTGCATAATAATTGCTTATGTAAGAAGCCGAACTCATCTGCTTTCACTCAGTGTCAGTGTATGAGTGATATAATTGAGATGCAGTTTAAATGAAAACAAAAACAAAGCTACTTTTCTAGTTTGAAGATGCAGAGCATAATTTAATTTCATTTGTATATTGAATATTCTTCCTAAAACAAATCAATCCATTTAGATTCCCTTCGAATATTTTACATTTGTCTTAATGTGTTACTCTTTAATTTTTAAATAAATCGCAACAGTATTTAAACCGATTTTTGGTAAATGGGACTATGTGTCCCGTGAATAGGAAAATCGATCTAGAAATAGATTCTTTCGATGTTTACAGAGGATGGACTAAAAATCAAGTCAATATTCAGCTTTAGGTTGTGATTACCTTACATACTCTTATGGGCCAAAAAATTGACGTCCAAATTTCTTTGGATAATCCCTTGTGAGGTCCCTTAATTGAAAAAGTGGATTTTGAAATGGTTTTCGTCTCTCTTCTGTCGTTTGTGTAGTGTTCTACAGCACTACCATGTGCACAGATTTTTGTAAAATTTTGTATGTGAGCGTATTTTTAGCATATATTGGAATGTGTTTTCAAGATTATAGATAACTCCAATTTGAGAGTAGCTGCTGTAAGAAAGAAACAAAATACGATTTTCTCAAAATCGGTTGTAACGATATTTATTAAATTGTCCTAACGTGACCAAACATAACGTATTGGTCGCCATCTCTTTAAAAATACAGGTTCGTGAGATATCGGCAAAAACCAAAACATAACATCGGCTCTGATGCTGTTATAAAAGTAGTAATTGATCAAAAACAGCTAAACAGATTTCAATAAAAAATTACCTAAATATAAAAGTTGATGACCCAAAGCCGTGTGGAAAAAATTCAAGTGAATAAATATAATGGTTTAGCAATCATTGGTAAAAGTCAAAATTGAATTTTCACCGCCGTCAAACTTAATTTTAATCAAGTACGATATACTCTTTAGATCTTAACGACTCTGTTTTATTGAATCGTTAAAGTGACTACTTCTATTTTGTGTAATAATTGGAATAAACAAATCTAAACTTAGAAGGTCTTAGTTTTGCATAAAAAAAAGTTATTGTTAGAGTAAAAAATTTATGTTTGAGTTTATTACTGATATCATTTTAAGATCCCGTAAAAAAGGTTTTTATTCTGTGGAAGTCAGTTGACTGTTCAGTGCTAAGTGACGATGTACAGAGAGCACAAACTGCCCCACTCACATATCACCAAAACCAACTTAAACTCAAATGTCAGTTTCAGTGCAAATGTGAAAAAAAGTTTTGAAAGCCATCTTTAACAAAATTAAATATTAAATACATACCTAACCTTACGTAATCTAACTTAGCATAACCTAACCTCACCTACTCAACTTCTGCGACAGACTTCAGCTTGATTGTTATTTGTTTGAAATCGATCTTTTAATAACTGCCTCGATATTCATTTTTGGGTTTTCGCCTATTACTCTTGAACCATAATATTTTATTTTTAGTTTTGATTTTGCATACTTATTTGTGTCTTTATTCTCCATAGCTCACTCTATGGAGTGAAATTTGGACGAAATTTGTAGAAAAAATTTTAAGAAATTATGGCTTTTATAACGGTCTCATTCTACATTTTTTGTATTTACCCTTAAAGTTAGTACTCATTTTTGAGAAATTAAGACCAATTTGTTTGGGTTTGAATAAGCAACATTTGAGCAAAATTTGATCAAAATCATTTAGCCGACTTTTTAAAAAAAATGCATGTTTTTATTGAAGCAACTACCCTCCCTTATCTCATAACTTATGTGGGGAAGTAAAACCACTTCACATTGATCATAAAGTTACGACCTTAACACATGTATTGGACACACCGAAGTACATTCTTTTACAAAAAGTCTTTCCCCCAAAACCAACTAGAGTGCACAGATGTTTCGTAGGCTATAAATTCGTATTTATAAAAAAAAATATATTCTTCACTTCTAAAATTAGTTTAATTTAAAAAGTCCTTATTAATATTTATTTTGTTTTATTTTAGTTGCGTTTTTTATGTGGGACTTTTTTTTACTTCGAATTGTATCTAAATTGATCTTATTTTGTATTTAACGAATCTCGATTTATTTAAATTATATTCAGTTTTATATTATTTGGTATTATATTTAATCCTAAATAGTAATTTGTTTATTGTATGGTTAAATGAAAGAGAGAAACTGATCGTTCTAACTACGTACTTAAATAAAACCTTTAAATATTCTATAAATATAAGAAAATACTAAACAATTTCACTTTCAAAATAGAAATGACATAAGTATAACTTACACTTTTGTGACAACCAGAGAAATGTCTAAACTGGTGCAGACGTTGTGATTTGTAATTTTATATATGAATCGTTATCATTGTAGCACAATATGCAGACTGTCAGTTTAGATAAGGTGAGATAAGGTAGACTTATTTATTATTTATGTAAACTGGAAAATCTATTAGAATAGAGACTGGAATTCCTCTTAAATTTATAACATGTTTTGTATTTTCTTAAGGCTTCGCCACTCTTTTTATATTCTTTAACTGAATGTTTGTTTGAAACATTGACTTTTTTTGGTTGAAATTGACACTTTTTGAGTATAAAAAGTGATTTGTCCGTCGATGTCTTTGCAGTGCTCTAAAGCTCAAACAATTACAGATTTAAATCAAATTTGTTATTTGGCCATGTTTTAACCATATTGTGGATAGTTGTTATATTATCACATCAACTTAAACGATGTTTATGAAATTTGACTTAACTGAAGCTTTTAAAGGTATCAACCCACACGTATTGGTTGAAATATAAAACATATATGCGTTACTAAGTTACGAGATAAAAAAGTATCTGCCATGATGCAGTTATAAAAGGTGTAATTCTTCAAAATCAACTTTACAGATTTTATTCAAATGTGAAGATTAACGACCCAAATCTGTGTGAAAAATCGCAAGGAAAAAAAAGAGAAAATTGTTTTATCACATTGAACTCAGTTGAAACTAAAGTTGAGCCTTGAACTTAGTCAAAGATAAATTGTAGTCAAATATTTTTTAATTTATAAAATAATAAATCGACAAAGTTTATGACACAAATGATGCAAGTTTAAGCCCAATTTAAATATTTAGATATTATTATTAAAAACGATGTCCATAGTGTCCATAGTTTCTTTTTCACTTTATTCAATGAAAAACTACTGAAAAGACATTTTTGTTTACGAATTGTTTTGGTTCATTGTTATTTGGTTTTGGTGATCAGGAACGGAGAATTTTTCTGAATTGAATATTCTCCTCTCCTTTTATACTCGCACTTACACATTCAAGAGAATATTAAATGATTGGTCAAAATATCAATCTCTTGTTTTTAGCAGAGATCCGTTTAGAAACCCTCTGAGCCCAAAACATGTTTTTTTAAATCGATGTCTATATATGAATGCTAATTAATTAGACTACATTTTATGAAATAAGATATGTTGGCCTTACGCAATGCATTTTTCTTCTGCTATGCAAAACGCAACAACGTGTATCTTAACCTACAAAAATTGGAAACAGTCTCAACCACAATACACGCGAAAGCTGCTGCTATGTTAGAACAATTCAGCGTGAAGCATGGTTAAAGAGTTTTTGGCCATCAATACTCCCCTAATCTATCTAAGGACAAGCCGACATGAAATTTGTATTTTACCGATTGAAGAAAGTCTTTGGATGTCTAACATTGATGATTACTCCTTATAGCCGTGTCTTTTCTCATTGTGTAGAGTATCTGGGAATCATAACTGGAAAGGGTTATCAGATATGTCTGGACCAACATTCAGGATGTTTTGGTAATTGTATTAATAGGATGTTATTATTAGGATGTTTTGGTAAATCATTTATATCAGCCTCTGCAAAAAAGTCCCTAATTTAAGAGCATATGCAAGGATAAAACTCAGTATTTGTATAAAATACTCCTTTCAAGAACTAAAAACAGTGAGTACTGGCGTTGTTATCTCGATCTGGATCTACAACCTGTTCATGTGGTCTTAGGGTAGATCACTCTCATTCATATTTCCCATCATGTCTTTATAAGTTAACTCTAGTTCTCGTCCGATTCTCACGTTATTAGGATATTAGAGTTCTAGGGGTTTCTTCTACTTACTACTCGAAATCAAAATATCGAACTACGTTTTTTTCTCTGATGTTCACGTTTTGTGACCTCAGAAATAGAAAAAGTTATTTCAAACAGTCATGTGTCGTATTAAGTACGGAGCGGCTACAAAATACACGTTTATTCAAAAAGAGAATTTTTTAATTAACATTGTATAATGGTTTTATTCTAAAGAAAAAAATAAATAGTAACATTACAAAAAAGGCATTTCAAAGTTTTTTGTACAGTGTTATAGATGTGCTATATGAGCCCATAGGTTACAAAGGCAGACATCAATTCGATAGTCAAGTCTTGACCAGACTCTGTTAGGGTATCGACGTCAACACTCTCTATAGCTCGTGTTATGCGCTACCTTAATTCCAAGAGGCTCAATGGTAATGAAGGAATAACAATTTTATCTTTAATGTAACCGGACAGAAAGAAGTCGCATGAGGTCAAGTCTGGACTGCGGTACACAGAAGGGGCTTTAGTGAGTGTTGACGTCGATATCCTTAACATAGCCTGGTCAAAACTTGACTATCGAATTGATGTCTACCGTTGTAACATGTGGGCTCATATAAAAAATCTATAACACTCTACAAAATACTTTAAAAATATCCTCTTTGTAATGCAACTATTTATTTTTTTCTATTGTTTAAAACCATTTTACTATATTAAATCAAAAGTTTCTATTTCTTTTTGAATGAACATGTATACTATAGGAACATAAAAGTTGTTACAGTGTCCTCATACTTAATAAGATTCAGAAAAATTGAATTGAAAATGTCAAAATGGCGGCCATTTTTTATCAGTTTAATGCTCATATGTCTTGTTTTATTCAAGTTATAGCACCCGATATTTGTTACATATTTTGCACATTTCCATTCTGCATGTCATGGTAACAACCCCACACACCATGAAAAATAGTAAACTTTATACGAAAAACCGTCATTTAGAACTCTGATATTTTGAGAAGATGTGAAGTATAGTTACGAGTTACCTATACAATCATAGCGAGTGGAGGAACTTTGGCATATATAAAGTTCAGAGGACCACTACGACTTTTTAATATTTACACATCTACAACCGAAAAGGAAAATATTAAGATGTATCTCTAGTTACCGCCAAATTTGATGTCGAACTCGGAGACATCGTCACTGGTCAGTACTACAACTTCATTAAAAATTAAAAAGGAGAGAAAGAGAGATAACACTGTAAAGAAAAGGTATAGAATTATAGACGAAAAGAAATTAGAGTGAAGAGTAAAAGAGAAAAAGAAACTAAACTAGTAAAACAGAAACAGAGAAAGAGAGAGGAGAGTAAAAGATAAAGTGATGTTAAAAAGAGAGGAAGTGAAAAGAGAGAAAGAGATAAAAATGGAAAGGAATAATAAATACACCATAATACAGAGAAAAGAAAATAGAGAGATGAGTACAAAGAAAGGGAAACATAAATGTGGAGGAGAGATAAAGAGAAAAAGAAAGAAGAATAAAGGGAAAATTAGAAAGGGAAAGGAAAAGAGACAGAGGATATAAGGAAAGCCTGATAGAAGGAATAGTAAATAGACAAGAGAGGAAAAGAGGATGGGAGAGAAGAATTAGGAAAAAATACGAAAAAGAAGATGGAGAGAAAGCGGTAGAGAGGTAGAGGATAGAAAGTTTACGATTATTTATAGTTTATTAGTTTAGATCGAGGTGTTCTTGCGAAAGACATGATTGAGCCTGAATATCGAAATTTATTATTTTTTTAATAACTAAAAATTTCGGAGGAGATGTCATAGTACGCAAAGAGCAGAAAATTACTGTAAAAAAAAAAAACAAAAACAGAATGTATCAATTTTAATACAATATTACTGATATATTGTGTTCAAGGACGGAAACAAAACGTATTGCTTGCCATACCTTCAAAACGCCAATTACCCTTTTGTAAGTATATAAATAGTCAAGGGCCATTTTGTATAAGTTCAAATAGATCGAAAAAGTAGCAAACGATTAAATCAAAAAAAAATTTACGTGACAATTTATTACCCAAAATTATTGTAAATATCATTTATTTCCAGAATCTTGTTCGTATATTTACCAAATTAAAGTTTGTATGTAGCTAGTAAAACTTAAAACAAAAAATTACAATTTTCTTAAAACCGACTAACTATATGTTCAAATTAATCGAACACGAATTCAAACAACGTATTTACGCTATCATAACGTATCGATGTTGCAATATGTTACATGATTATGTCGCAATATGGTGACATTGTTATCTCTTAGTTTTAGCATGTATAAACTTGTCACAAACACAGATAACAATTTTTGACAAAACTTATCAAAACGTTTATTTGTAAAAGATTTGAATTTGTTTTAAACAAAATATTTACTACCGTAAATTTTCTTATCAGCTTTATTTGTTTTTGAATACCTTGGTATGTTTATCAGCATGACTACACGTGTTGATTTTTGCTTATAAAATATACAGTAATACACATTGAATGTAATTAGCAACTCAGTTAGACATAAGGTCTTCCAACCCCCCCCCCATTGTTATCTGTTTTCTCTCATTGCGGTTAAAAACAAACAAGGTGATACATTTTTCACACAGTTCTACTAGAATAAAACTAGTTTATGGTACTTACCCAGCCCATGCATATAATATAATACAAGTATATCCTCTAAATATAATGCCTAAAAGTGTTTTTTTTTGTAGGATATATTAAATTGTGTTGGTAGATGAAGAGGTCTTATAGAATAAGTTTGTTTGAATTAGTTGTTACACAGGTTTTCTGTACCTTGTCAATTTGTTTAATATTGCTACTTTCTTGATATCGGCTACTTATTGACTCGTGGATATAAATAAAAATCATGTCAGTGTCTCAGCCCTGGCGGTCCTCGAAATATTGTTCTTATACTTGCATTCAAAACCTCACTTTCTCTCGCTTAGCTCTAATTAACCAGCAATCATACGCTCGAATATAGGAAATTATAAATTAGATTTTATTGCAATTAAACAACGGACTGCACTTCTTTTCTTCGATACGTTGGACGATTTTTTTGGCGATTACAAAAGTTACCCCATACTGGGTAAATAAAATGAATACTGTTTATGAAAATCCTACCATCTTTCCTTTGCCCCACTCAAGCCGCTTCATAACAGTGGGCTATCTATCCCGCTTGGAAGACCTAGTAGTGAGAGCAGGGCGTTCCTGCTTCCATATTTCTAACGTCTTTCTAGTCTGTCTACCCTCTTTGTTGGGCGCTTCTTCTATCAAAAGTGCATCCTGAATGACCTTTCGTTCTAGGTTTATTATCTCCATCTTGTCTAAGAATATCTACAAAGTGGACGAATATAGTTTTATTTTCCTCTCTCCTATTTTAGTTTTAGATTTTAAGATCTCTTTATTACAATTGGTTAAAATAGTCACGTGAGTAATTTAGTTATAATGAACAATAATTTTATTACTGCAGTGTTGCTGATTTGTTGCTTTACATTTTACTTTTGCAGTAAAAATTAAACGTTGTGTGAGACCAATTGTAGGCATATGATATTGTGGGCCTTTATATTTGCGGAAGTGATGTCTGAGAATTGTAGGGTTACTTGCAATGGTAATTAATGTAAGCCTAATGCTTATTTCAATGACTTATATTATCGAATTCATTTGCGTGATAACTTTAAGAAGGAAAGGAGCGATGAGAGGAAAATATAAATTGTGAACAAAAGATCTATCACCCAAGGAGATTTAGGGGGGGGGGGAATGATTTGTAATGAGTGTCATTTAACACAACAAATCTAAATAAGAGGCGGTAATAATAGAAGACATTTACGAAATATTTAGAGTTAAGGCATCTATTAAATTTTAAATATTCTAAGTTATTCAATTGTATATATTGTTTCTCCATATGTAGTAAATTTTCTTTGTGCTCTTATAAAATGTTGAGGCCAATTTTTCAGGCAGTAAATATTTCTTGTGCACTTGTAAAATATTGAGGTTTTTCAGATAAATTAATATAAGGCATAAAATTAATATTCATTTTAAAAAGGGAGTTCAATTCTTTTTTTTTTTAATGTAAAAATATTAGATTCAATAATGTTAGCGAAAACCTCCTGAAAGATCTGCTATTTCCTGCTCTGGTTTCACGAATCAGAAATTTCTGGCAGTGTCCACTTGGAGTATTAAATACTTACAGAATGTACCTGGCTTACTCAAAAAAATTTGGAAGTTACAATTGATAGCAAACTTCGTTTAAAAAGATTAGAAAAAAATTCGAAGGAGATTTCACTGTTCTTACTTGGACATTACCCTACTAAAAAGCAATTTAGTAAGCAAAGGTTCTTCTCGGTCTCTTGCGCCATGGAGTAAAGTAAAATAGTAATATAATTTAAGCTTATAAACGTTGTTTTTTTATCAATTGACATAATTTTTAAGGACTACCTAAATAACTGTAAAGCGTAAAGTTGTGGTACCCCAAGTCACTGATGATATTACTCGAAGCGCTAGTTTCTTGTAGGTCTACTTCTTTATGAACATATACCATCACGATAAAAAAATATGTATTGCTCAGTTAGTTCCGGTAGTAAAAATTGTGCTTTTTGCTTATAAACAAACTATATATATTTTAATATAAGTTACTTGATGTGGTCTCTTTGTGCGTATACAAAAAGTTATATATATATATATATATAACTTTTTGTGAGAGATGGTGTATTTCCTATGCGTAATAAGAAGAACTCAATTTCTCACAAATTACTTTATATATACAACGGATGCCAACAACAATGCTACCAACTTTGTTAGTACATTAGCTACACCACCAAACATCATGATTATCGATTAGTTAATGTTAATTTGTTTTATTTAAATTTTATAGCACTGAGATGTCGAAAATGTTTTCGATATAGTATGACATGTGATTATAGTATTGGTTTGTGAAAGTCTGTGTGCTATTTATTATTTAGAAAAACAAAACAATAACACTGAAATTATAGAACAATGCCATTCTATTTTGTGTAAATTTAATAATATATTCGTTTGTGAGCGTGTATGTGTAGATAGATAGAGGGATAGGGTATCTAATTAATATAGTCTATTGATAATATTTAGTGTACATTGTTAGAAGAGTGCTAGTGAAATGGATTTGGTCATAATTGGGTCTAAAAATAAACGTTATTGAATTTAATTATTGAATCAAGTTATTAAAACTTGATTATTATATATATGAAAAATTGACTTCAAACTTTGTAAAACATGTTGCAAAAGCAACATAGAAAAGATTAAATATGTTTTTAGGTTTCATAATACAAAAAAAGAAGTTGTTTCCTGTCATTTAAATTTGTTACGTTACAGTAGATACATGTAAATATACATTTATATTTACAATATTTTTTGCTTTGTGTATAATACCTCAATACATTTTATTTTAGTCACTTTCCTACTTTTACTTTAAAAGAGTAATTTGAAAAAAAAATGATTTAAAACATGATTTTGAAATATATAATATTATATGAAATAATTTTATATCACTTGTATTAAGTAATTGGAATATTCCGAATGCCTAAAATAATACAAATTTGTAAAAAAATAAAAAATGTGTCAATAAAGTAAAAAATTTTGGTTTTGGATTAAATAAAGTTCATAGTGAATTGTATAGTTGAAAGTGTGTATGGTTGAGTTAAAGAATTTAGTTTAAATTTGTATAGACAATGATTCCAAATAGTGTAACAGCCTCGTTAGTCTTAATCATAATTTGAACGGTGGTTAAATTCGAATATTATAGTTTATGATTCATTATCTTAGTTTCTGAGATCCTGTTAATTATTCTTAGAATATAAATTTAATAATGATTCAAACTGGCGGATTTGTGTTCAGGTTTGATTTAAGAGAGTATTCATCTCAATTATTTGTTAAAGTTCCAAGGGTTTCCTATTCCATATTGTATGTCATAAGTTAGACAATTTATCTCTGTGTATGTTAACTCTTTATATCAAATTAATGTAACCATTAAATATGATTCAGATTGATAACAAAGTACGTTATGAGAACGTTGTAAAGTACAATAAGGCACTTCAAATTTGAATTAAAAACCTGTTAAGGCACTTATTACAACTAGTGACGGTTATAATATGTATTTATTTGTTTCTCCTTTTTTTTTTTGTTTTTACCAAACATGTATTTTCAGCGTATTAATTTTTGTTTAACTAAAATATCTTGCTATGATCTATTTTATAAATCTCTTTTTCTAAATTAACATTTTAAGATCTATCCAACTATTTACAAACAAATTTTTGAATCATATCGCCACTGGGAATAAAGTTTTATTTAAATTTTAACAATTACATTCATAATTATTTGAAATCTGGTAAATTGAAAAGTAAAAATGTAATTATTGCGGATTTTGAATCAAATCGGTAAATTACTCCAATCTTAAATTACTAATACTAAGTTTATTTATAAATTAATCTGTTTCATTGATCATTAAAGATATTTAACATTCTGCCTTTTAATAAACGTTGGTATATCATTGGGTAGTAAAATTTAGCTTTCACATAATTTTCAGTAATTGTAAAGATATATTTCATCTGTGCCGAGACAACCTAACCTTGTAATGCAGTTAAACAGTTACACTATCTTTAGTAGTTTTTAGGTGTAACTATGTAAATATAGAGCGAGATTTAATAACATCAAACAAAATTAAAATATCTTGATTTTATTATATTGAATACTTTACAAAAATTTTCCAACTTTTACCTCTTAACGGTTTAAATAAAATTTCTAATCTTTATCTCAACTATTTAATAAGTTTTTAACTTAATCTAGCTCAAACATTGAAATTCGTGTTACATCCTAACGGATCACAACTTTTTCATACGGATTAATTATTTTTTCCCAAAGTAGCTTAAAATCTTTAATTTATTTATATGTAAAGAAGGATATCCTACAGTAAAGTAATATGTATCCAAATTGTATTATGATCATACCATAACCAAAATTTTCCAGTGTTAAAAATTGGTTGTTTTTCCTTATTTTTCTTTTTATTCTAATACCAATTGTTTTACTTCATAACCCAACCTAGATTCTCTAAAAAATAATAATTAATTTATGGATTTCACTAATGACACAAATTAGTAATAAATATACAACTTGCGGTAGAGTAAGTAAAACATTCCAGAAACTCGGTTTATTATTTTGTAATAATTGAAAACAATACACCGCGGATTTTCGAATAAAATGTATCACATATAAAAAGTAAATTATAATGAGACTTTTTCATTCATTTGTTGGCATCATAAAGAGGCATATATTAACTTGGTGATTCAGGGAGACGAGCTTTCCTAATTAAGAATAACTCATTGTTTTTATTTTTTAAAGTATTAATTTTGTTTTAATTTTAACGAAGTGATAGTTGTATGGTTATTTGGTTAATTCATGTTTGGAAATATTTGTATTCATTGTTTTAAAGTTCTAGAATATGAATACGATTAGTCATATTCCGTCAAATTTGAAGAATAAAAATTTCCCATAACAATATATTTTACATAACCTAATTCATTTACTGATTTATTTATGTTTGGCACATTCGTAACCATTAACGTATTATCCTGATTTAAATGCTTCAACGCAAATTTTGAAATTCCATTTCATACTTTTCAATGTAAATGTAAATTATTATTTGTTATCAAATAATTTATGTCTAAAAAAATGAGGTTTTTTAATAACTGATTAGCTTACATTCATAGAAAATGATTTGTTTGATACATGCATTTTTATTTCTATGTCCAAAACAATATTTTTCAATTTTCCAAGTTTCGCCAGATTATTCATTTGTTAAAACTTAAATATCATCTCTTTCAAAACACCAGTTCTGCTTAGAATAGAAAAATGAATTAGGTCTGAATTATGCTTGTTTGACCATTTGGACCCAAATTATTTTATTCAACACAACTTAATTGTTTCCGCTGTCCTGTGTCAGAGTTTAGAGAAGATTTGAACAAATAGAACACGTAGATACTGTCTCATTTTTAAACAGGCAAAAAAAGATTTTTTAACTTTCTAAGGGAAAAAAAAACGAATAAAATAAAATACGATAGCTTTCTTTTATTTGATATTTTCTTTTAATGTATATAACTTATAGTTATTGAAAAATTGGCTGGGAATACTTTGTTTGTATTTTGCGACGAGCATCCAGTTAAGGGTTAGACTATTAACTAGGGAAGTTTTGTGATCGTTATATTATTTATAGGGGTTGTGGCGTGTGTATTTATGTGTTTAAATTGTTAAAAAGCTGCTCCTACTGTGAGTCAATAATTTGGGAGCATACTTTGCATGAACTATGAAGAAGTTGACGAATTGAAATTAAAAAGATGTTGCATAACAAAATGGTGGAATTGAGTATTAAGTATAGAGTTTGCTAAGTATTCCACATACGAGAATGAATATCATTTGTTGTGTATCTAATAAAAAGTAATACTAAGGAAGGATTTTTTAAATACTAAGGTAGTAGTACTCTTTTATTTATGTAGATATCTAATTTGTACATATGAGCATTGCTGTATCGAATGACTTTACATTTTCAATTCCAATTAAAGCACGTATTACAGATATTTTTTCAATGCAATTATAAAATTACAGTGGACTCCGGTAGACTTTTAAACAATTACGGCAAGATTAAGTTGGTTATAGGGTTATTGTCTATAATTTTTTTATTTTTTATTATTTCTCTATATTAATTGCGAAGATAAATTATTCTACAGATATTTGATAACAACAAGTGATATCAAATTCGAGATGAATCTTTTTTATGCAATGTTTTTATTGGACAATAAATAATAAAAAATATTGTACATATGTATATATGTATTATTTCAAATTGTTTAAAGTAGTAACCATTGTAATAGTAAAGAAATAATTACTTTAAAATAAAGAGACTTATAACAGATAACTTGCCTGTAATTAGGTAATGCGGATTAAAGGAGGTATCAACAATTATTTAAGACTGTGTAGGTCGATAAAATTGTTGAAAGAATTTACGCAAGTAGTTTGATTAGTAACGTTATTATCGATCTGAGAAAGATTTTATTATACAATGGTGTACCCCTAAATCCGCATTCACGTTAAACATATAAATTAAATATTCAGAGTTCTTGCTCTAATCTCATCATTTGTATTCAGTAAAATATAATGAGATTATATTGAATACACAAGTAAATACAACCTAGTTTTATCTTTAGAAGATTTTCTCGTATAAATTTGAATGCATTAGCAGCAATTGTAGACAAATAAATAACAGAATTGTAAAATATGTATATTTACGAAAATAAATAAGTCAATAAGAACTTATCTTAATAAATCTATTTAAATAATTGTTTAAAATTATTTACATTTAAACAAATTTAAAATGACATAGAACACATCATAAATACTTACACTGAAATTTTGGTACAATTTTTACACAAATCAGCAGTAGTTATTTTAGAATAATTCATCATTCAAAGTGGTTATACTCTTTCGCCAAGCATCTAATAAATATAGTATTTAATCATAGGTACCAATATATATATATATATATATATATATATATATATATATATATATATATATATACTGAAATGAAATAACACAATAATTATAATCCAGTTTGATGGTTTGTTTTAATAACTCAACTTCAATTAACTTACACGGTTATTATAAACTTTAATCAACTGCAAAACATTATAACTTGTATCACTAAGTTGAAGTGATATGTCAACATAATACATACAGTGAAGTACATGGAACAGCAATTACCATATCGTGATTAATAACTCGTACTTAGTTTTATTGGTATATAATATTACACATAAATAATTAATTGGACAGAAATTGTTACAATTAATCTAATATAAAATATATTACCGTGCACATGCATAATTCCCATGTCTTTGTTTTATTTGATTTATTTTCAATAAAATGTATATATTTCTTTATGTAAACTTATTCTGTTAGATATTGAAGTATATATTTTTTAAATTTTTAAATATTTAATCGTACGGTATAATCTTATTAAATTAATTTATTATTAATTATTAAATTTGTTAAGTGGTTGGTTATATCAGAATATTTTCAGTCATAAATACTTGCTTGTGGTATTCACTAAAAGACTTCGATTATAGCATGTCGCAATTGAACTGTGTAAGAGGTCGAACGTCAGCAATTGTTCCAAGTTTTAAATTAGGTGTTTAAATTAATTATTGTTGCTAAATTTTGGTAGAGAATCTCAGAGATTGTATATGCTGCTCGACCAATTGCAACAACAAAACTTTCTCTGCCCACGGGTTTCTACTAGTTGAGGGTTCGAAAATTTAACTTTGCTAACAAACCCTACCCACACGTATTCAAAGATATTTATTTATCTGACTAAAGGATGATTACTGGTGAGTTCCAGGCGCCCTAAAATAACTGGGACAAACTGCTATGGTATGGTAAACCTGAGATAAGTTTCTCTGTTCCTCCAGGATATTGATTTTGCGGCAGAATTGATTTATACGAATCTAAAATAGAAATAACTCATCAGCTTTTAACAAACCTGGGAACAGAATAGGTCGGAAGAAGCAATGAGCCTAATAATTTAAAAACAAAAAAAAAGAAGAATCTTATTAATATGAAGATAATAAGATGGAGATTAATAATAATAAACGCTCATATGAAGTCATGTGCTCTCTAAGGACTGTTATTTGACTGAATTGTGTTATTTTTCATAACACAGTTATTGCGCGTGGAAATAGCAAGGAACGTCTGTATAGTCCACTTCTTTTTTTCTATGTTTAATAAATTTAAATAAAACCATAAATACCGGTTAGTACATGAAGCTAACAACGTATATAAAAATGTCTTTTTAGAACCATTCTTTCTTTCTGCCTTTATTAGCCTCCATTTTTGGTACACACATGTATAGAAAGCTGCAGTATACAATTGAGTTTTTAATAATAACAGTGCATTCATTTGAGTTCAATTATAAAATATAATTAAGGTTATAATAATCAGTAAACATAGCACATACAAACAATATAAACAAATATCTACAACTAACTACAGCTCCAAGTCCTCTTCCGCTTATTAAAACGCTCGTTGTGCCGGGTAAATTCTGAGACGCTTTTTAAACTGCACAATACAGCTTATGTCTCTAAAGAAAACCGAAAATCCATTATGAAACTTCAGACCTGAGTAGTGAAGACCATTCACAAAAAATCTAAGTCTATGTATTGGGTATTGGAGAAAGTTTTTATTGGCCCACTGTCATCAGTACAGTTTAATATAATGAAAAATAATGAATAATAATAATTATTATTATTTATTTTAATGCCTTGAAAAATAACAAGACTTTTAAAATATTAATTCTAGGCAGAGGTAAGAAGATTAATTTCTTAAACGACAGTTTACATAATTGATTAGATTTTAAATTAGATTAACTAATACATTTTTAGATGACGTCTGCAACCGAAAATGTATTTACATTTAATGAAAATAATCCTTTATCAAGAAACTTTTTCATATTAAACTAAGATATACATCAAAAAGAACTACATTCAAATAAATCCAGTTTATTTGTATTCTAAAACTTTCATTTTGGACAACATACTATAAACCAAAGTAACATCTTTCAATTATATTCTTGTTTGAAGTTTCACTATTACAGAACATAGTGAAGGTATATTGAAATTATTGATTTATTTTAAAAAAAGATGGATTAACAACATTGGTAAAGCTGTATAAATCACTTTGAAACGTTATGAATGGAGAATAATTTTTAAAACTCTTGTTTTTCTCTTCTATTCAAACGTAGTAATTACTTTGGTCTGTATGTTGCAATATGACATACATGCGATGACGTCAGTAATATATACCTTTGGAATTACCTTTAGGAGAAGAAAACAATATCGAAAATATTTAGCAGTATTTATGGGTTTGTACACTTTTAAGCAATACATTAAATATTAAGTGTAAATACAGTCGGTATATGGTGAAATTCCAAATGAAGGTAAATAATAACTCGCATGTAAAATTTCACAAATCAACATACACTGTGACAGCTGTTTCCAAATTATGCATCTTCAGGCTAAAATTTAGTCACAATATATGCTAACTTGTGAAATTTTATATGTGAGTATTTTTTACCTCAATACATTGAACTTTATGTAAATAAATATATTATACCCAGTATTAGCAGTTGGTATTGTGTTACATAATTTGTTAACCCGGGGTGTATTGAATCGACAATGAACTATGTTATATATTGAAAATTAAGATTGCATTATTCCTATGCATTTAATGTACATAGGGACATTTGTGAAAAAAGTAATTATCCCTAGTTATAATACTTATTTATAAATAAATAAAATAAATTTAATTCAACCATCTATATTTGATTTACATTAATATACAATATTAATAACAATAATTTATTGAAACTATAAATAATAACTTTTTAATATTTAACAAAATAATTTCTAAATTTATTCCAATTTATGTTATAGCATAATTTTTAAATAACATATTATAATTGCTGTATATTGTGTTACAAATAATAATGAATCTGTAGATTGTGCATGTTAAATTTAAGGAAATTGACTTATAATTTTATAAAGTTTTTAGAATTTTTAAAAAATAAATATTATTGAAATGTTTCAATGAAATTTGTAATTCAATTAAGAGTTATTAACGTAATGTCTAGTTGCAATTGTTTATTACTTTCAAAATTCTGTAAACAAAGTATGGGGTTAGTTGAAATACTGTATGTGTGTTTTTGAACACAGATGCTTTGCTGAATATTAATGAATGAGAGGTACAAGAGTTGATTTTGTTTCACAAATTTGTTTAAAATGTATCTCGAATAGTAAGTTACGTGACCACGTGATCAAACTGTATGATCAGAGGGGGTTCATTTTGCATGAACAAGTTCATTTCGTCCGGAATAGTATAAATTTATGTTATCTGTTTTAAAGTATTTTCCATAAATATAACAAAAAAAATAAATTAAAATTTTTACGTAAATGTATTTGTGTAGGAACCTGACATCAATTAAAAAATAAGAATTGGTATTTTCTCCAAAATACCAATTTTGGTATTTTAGGCAATTTTAGGATACCAATTTTGATATCCAAAATACCAATTGTCCAAAATTAACAAATTTTGGTATTTGTCCAAAATGACATTACCTTCATATAGTGGGCTCAGGAAGAACTATATGTATATATATATTTCTGGTTAGTTAACTAATGAAATCTCTCAGTTATCATTGCTTTATATAAAGGAATAAAAGAAAAGAACAATAAATGACATTTTGAAATACAAAATCTATATCAGATCAACTACTTAGCACTAACTCAGCTACATGTTTTGCTATTTACAAAAGGCATCTTAAGTCTGTCGTATATATAAAAATTCAAAACACTCACATTAATTTATAATTATAGTACACAGTACTCGACATAATTTTTAAAGTTCTGTTGTCAGACAGAGGCCACATGTCTTGTCTGCCGGCTTCAACAGTTGACTAATGGAATATCATCTATTTAGTTCATGTTGGTGTCTGATGTAGTTAACTGGTTTTATTGAAACTGTTGAGTTAGTCGAATAAACTATTTGAACTATATCTCAATCGGTCATTCAAAATTTTGTTTGGATGAAATTTGGTATGTTATAAATTTCATATTCCTCCATGACATTTGGAGCATACCGTGACCTTTGATATGTTATGCAATATTTCAAGATTTTGTTCAATGTTTCTCTATAGGTGACAATGGCGAATCAAATGTTCCTCAAAAGTAGATTTGGAAGTTGCAACTGTGGCGAGGTAGATGTTTTTATATTGTAGTTTAAACGTTCTACCTGTTTGTCCTGTGTTATATTTATCACAACTAGTAGAATTCAGATTGTATATCCCAAGAGTAGACACAACATTTCTTCTTCGAAGTTAACCATTTCCATAGGAATGCTTAATGCTCTAGGGATGAAGGTATTATAAGCAGCCATCTTGGGTGAATCTGGATGGTTTGAAGTTGCATGTATGGTATAAAAAGTCTGCGTGGGTTTTCTATAAATTTTAAATTGAAATTTTCTATTAAATTTAGTGATAGTTAGACACAGGTAATTGATACTTTTATCAGATTCCATTTCTGATGTGAATATTAAAGCCGGGTATGATGTACAAAAAATATTAAACAAGTTTACTTGTTAGCTCGAAACATTAAAATAGACAGGGAATGTGAGAGACAGCCTTGAGATTTCTAGGAAGAATTCAAGGTGGGAGTCCAAGAAGTGATTTAGAGATGTTACATCCCAATTGGTTTATATAAATTTACAAGATTAATTACTATTTCACTATAGTTTTTTCTTTGATATTACCAAGATAACCATAACAGGTATTTTTGAATGATTATCATGCTGCATTTCCTCTGAATGTAACAGTTTCTCAAAATGTTTATAGTCTAGTATTAGTGATCTTATTTGTGGCTCTATAAACATTCCTTTATTTAATTTTACATCAATAATTTTGGGAAATTTCGATTTCAGACACATAAGTGTATCTGTATCTGTATGTATAAACTTTTATAAACATTACCTTATTAAGAAAGTTGGGGTCAACAATGAATTTTATTATTACGATTAAAAAACGCAATTATTCAAAAATATTTTAGTTTTAAGCTAATTTTGGATATTTTAGACAATTTTTAAGAAATTATGTTTTCAGTTTATTGACAATACCTCTGCTATCCTTTGAGATACAGTAAAAATATATAAATAAAAAAATCAAATGTGTTGAATTCAAAAGAAAAAGTTTTTATTTTTTATATTGTTTTATTAACTTAACGCTTTCTAAGACGTTAAAAATTTCAAACGACCGTCATTACAAAATACTAAAATACAAAAGAGGGTATTGGTATTTTTGTACATTATGAAAGATCACAATGAAAAATAGGTGTACCAAATTTTAACTTGATATCTAATTTATTTCCAAAAAAAAAATAATATTTGTTTGTACAAAACCCAAAATTAGGGACAGATAAGTTAGTTATATACAAATGAACGCTCGTTCTGAAACACTCTATATCAAGACAAGAAACCTTGTTAGTCCATCTACCTTGGTTTTTAGCAAAAGCTGTTTTTCCACTCCTAGTGTCATCCTCAGAGTAAACAAAACATAATACTTGATCAAATTTGACGTAAAACGTCTATTAAGCATCGTGGTAATTTATATTTAGTGATTGATTTCACTACTGTTACTAAAATGAGTATAAATAAAACTGATTTAATGAATCAAGAGTAATATAAATTCATTGATTTATTACAAATAATCAAATAATGCACTAATATTACTATTATTATTCTTATTACAATGTATTGATTTATTTTAATACCTAATACAAATAAGTTTGAAGAACGAATGAAGACCAAAACATTTCTTATAACTAGGTAATTTCGAAAAATGAAATTCTCATATTTTAATTATTGAATAATATTAATTATAGGCAGCAAAATTATTTATATAGTTATTGCTTGAAGTATGCTCCAAAATGCTACAATGCAACTGTTCGAAAACGACATCATTGAAACATTTTGCGTTCTTAAAAAGTATATTACATTCGTGATAAATATACAGAATATATTTTCAGGTCTTACTTGGATCTCATCATTTGTATTCTTGGAAAGTATTGAGAGTAAGAAATAATGAGGTTAGCTTGAAAACACAATAAGAAAACACAAACTAAAGTTTTCTCTCTAAAAGATTTTCTTGAATAAATTTGAATAGATGAGCAGCAACTGGAAACAAGTACACACTAAACACAATTGATAAAAAATATATATCTGTGAAACGAATAATGAATAAAAAATCAATATTCAGTATTATTGTTACCCTAAAAAACATAATACCTGAATTAACGAAAAAAAATTATAGAATGTTAAAGATTTTATTAGACACATACATTTATAAACTAACAATATTAATGATTAATTACAGATATTCATAAAATAACTTTTTTTATTACAGGCGTTTCAACGGGAAGCTCGTCATCCTCAGTTGTAAATAATCCACAACAAACAAATTATATTACAACCACTTTAGTTGTATGAGTAAAACGAATTTATTTCCCCGCAATTTTTATTATTCTAGAGGGGGAAGGGGGCAGTAATTTTACTGCCCAAAAGTGTCATTTTTTTAAAATATCAGAAGCATTTTATTTATTTATTTATAGGCATGAATTTGTATAACGTATAAGAATCCTAATTATATACTGTCTGTGACAATTTGTGAACAATTTATTATTTCTATATAAGTTCAAGAAGGAAAAGATCAATGATGTTATCCTGTGATACTTCCGAAAGATTAAGATATTTTTTACTCCTATGTAAATTGCAAGTTTTAAGTGGGGATAATTTCACTGTTTTTTTCAACAATCACAGTTAAAACAGTTCTTCTGTATCCGTATGACTTTGTCTTTGAAAACTGTTAGTGATTAAGTTATTTTGTCATAATCTGTGTTTAGATATTTTATGGAAGATTCTCACTAGTTCAGTTCTATATTTATTCGTAAGTAGCAATTGTTACACTGCTTTTTTGATAATACGTTACGTAAAACTCAGTTATATACAGTAATTTAATATCACAATAATATGTTAAAATTGGCGATCTTCATTTAAAGCGTTTAAGCAAGTATTTAATAAACATAGCATCAAAATTATAGGTAACATAACTGATTAAAAAAACAACTTTAACTGTAAACCAGTATCATTTAGGCCTGTATGTACAGGTTAATTGCATGTGTTCACAAAAAGTCGAACTAACTATGCCACATATCATAAATGGACCACTACATTGAAGTGATGTGCGAACATGTATTGCCTGCAGTACATACATCAAAGTACATGAAACGGCAATGGCTTTCTCATGTATAGGATACTTCGTGGTTTGGTTTAATGGTACATGTTACACGTACTTATGATTAGTCGAATTCACATAGTTACAAGTAAAACAACACACTATCGTTCACAACTATAGTATTTTATAACTATAGTGTTATGTTTTTATTTTATTTATTTCAATAGTATTGAAATATTACTTTTTACATATTAAATCATTAATGTAGTAAATATTTTATTTTGTAATAAAATCTGTATTTGGTATTATCTTCCATCTTTATATTAAATGGTTCGGAAACAATATCCTTTAAGTATTTGCTTTATAATAATCGCAAAGCGACTCATATATTCAAAATAGTCCTGTTCGATTGTAATTCGATTGTAGTCGATTGTAGGACACTGTGGGAATGTTTTAAGTTATATGCAACGTAAATAAATCAGTTGATAGTGGTATATTCAGTGACTCGGTGTAGTGTTTAAGTAGTGATTATCAAGTAGTTCTGTCGATATCCACTCTTCCAAGTTTTTAATTGATTGATAATTTTTATAAACATGATGGTCAATATGACCAAAAAACACAATAGAAAAAACATAGAATATGTGTACAGAAGGAATACATTTATGGTTTTATTTCTCAAATTAATTTGTAAACATAATAATTTATTTCTCCACAAATACATGTATACAATAAATTGTAATAAATTACATAATTTCCATTTACACATAATATATAAATAATTGTATAGATGTAGACTTAAATAAGATAATTCTCTATGTTTTGTTAATAAAAAGTCAATCAATTGAAATATTTATTCATAGTTGGAAGAAACGATGTGAAAATATATATTTTTACTATCACATTGCATTATAAATGATATAATCTAAACACTATAATAAATGGTTTTATAAATATTGAAAACAAGTAATACAAAATAATAGATATGATGTTTCTTTTCATATATCCATTGTTTTGAATGAAATAAATTATCGTATAAATAACAGTTATACTGAAATTTTTAAATCTAATTTATATCTATGTATGTACATTATGTACAATTGTATCCGCCGTTAGTTTTATCGTCGAGATTTTAATTGATATCAATTTTTTTTCCAAATCACAAGCTTACCAGTATAATTGTTCTTTCATTTACATACAAACGTCAATTTAAAATTGATATATTTGTTTTTTAACATATATTTTGCTAACAAATATTTGAAGTAAAAACTAATAAAATCACAGTCGAAATCAATCCACTTCGTGTACTACCCCCACTGTCTGGAAAAGAAATAGAGTGGTTATAAATATTGTGACATAAATAATAATAAATTTAATTGGAAAATATTAAACTGAACCTAATTTAAACTAGATGTTAATTATGAATAATTAGAGAGTCGAGAAAAAAATTGTATTTGATCAAATTCTTATCAATTTAGAATTTTCTTTATGTCTCTACGTGTCATTTAAAAGTTTGATTTCTTGGACCTTTTTTTTTCCTGTAAGAAAAATTGTTGGAAATTGTAGATTTTTTTTATTTAATTTTATTTTTTTTTGATATTCCGTTCTGAGAAACTTTCTTTTTTATTCCGTCTACACCTCGACCATTAGTAGAAACGTTTTTTCTTATGTATAATAATATATATATATATATATTGGTACTAAAATGAAAAATTATAGGTAAATAAAACTTTAAATATACAGTCATAAAACTAATAGAATCTCAATCGTTACGTTGTAAATTTAGGTACGAAAACTGACGAACAGAAACATACTTTTGTATATTTTTTTCAGACATTACTCTACGTAATACTTATTCATAATTGTTTCAACTATGATTGAATAAAGCTTGTAAAAATTCGACCTTATAGGGCATTGTTTCAGATATTTAACTATAACTTTAAGTTGGAATTTTGTGGTTAGAAAAACACTTAGATTTTATACATGAGCTATAGATTGTGCGTCTATAATTTTCCTTAATGCGTTTTACTACTACAGTATTAATTTTTTTCCCAATTAGTTATTTTTAAAACTTGTTGTTTCAATAATCTATGTACAGATAAAATTATTAAAATAGTGAACGTATCCCAAAAAAATCAGAATATCGACATTGAATGATACTTTTTTTATACTGAAAGTAATTTTAAAGAAAAGTAAATATAGAATATTTGTTAACTTACATTAATTTTTTAGAATAAATAAATCTACGACACCATGTGAAGTAAATTTGAATATTCGCGAATTTAGGAACATGAGTATCATGAAACAATTTATTTAAAGATAAGTTAAGGTACTTTAAAATATCAAAACTCTATCATATAGCTAGATTTATGTTTTTTTAGACAGGGGGACGACTGATTAAATACGTATATTGTATATAAACGTCATTATATATATTACAGTATAAGATTGTAAATGTTTATATGAAGCTAATTCTTAGCCTTTTACACAAATACAACTAAATAAATATACACGATTATAATATGGTAATTGTACATGGATAACTAATACATAATTAAATAGTAAACACTTGCAGGCGTATTTATATCACCGTTTGGTGCAAGCAATATTGTTTAAGTTTCCTTTTTCCCCTGTAACTAACGACTGTTATTTTTGTTTTAAATTGTGACCAGGTGAACTGATCTATAAAATATTTTCACCGGTTATAATTACCGTAATATAAACTTTTATAAAATTGGAACATTAGGACGTAGTAGAGAAAGTGGAACAATTAAAAGGAATGGTGTTTCATTTTTTAAACTTTTATTTAGTTATGAATTTGTAAATAAACCAAAGAAAAATCAGTATTGATTAATGCAGAACACGACATTCTCATTAAAAATTAGTTCATTAGAAAGTTTTTTGACAGGGGATCAGTAATTTCTTATACATAATTAATAAATTTGTGAAAAATAAAAAAGTTTACTAATTTTACTAGAAAGTATTGAATTGTAATCGACAATATTTGATTTTGTATTAATTAAATATTTTCTAAGGTGATGTTTGACACAGCGCAGTATAAGTGTTTGGCACAGTTTAATTATTTATATAGTTGCTCATTTTTACTTTTGTGACATATACTTGTAAACATCATGTTTCCTGCATGCAATTTAGAAACAAAATATTTAACAAGTATAATAAATAACATTTTAAAAGTTGTTTTAAACACGTTGCATATTCCTTTTAAACATATTTGAATATTTAATATGTTTTAAGTATACATCAATAGAAATTGATGTTTTGAAAATTTAATTGATTATGTCAAGGCGTTGAAATTTTATTGTGATACATCGAAAAAAATTGTTCGTTCGATATATAATTTAAAATTTACAATACATTATTATTGGTTATTATTGACAGTGTGCAAATTTTAATAATACTTCATTTATTTATTCATGATAAATATATAATGTAACCAATAAAATTGTTTTATACTTAGATGCCTGTGCTTCTATGTTGAAGTAATGAAATATTGCATTTATATTGAAAATGCATACACTAGACTAAACCATAAAGGATTGTATGTATATTAAATGTATATTACCTGTCCAAGGTAGAGCTCTTCCTGTGGAACAAAACATTAATCATATGTTAATATTCTTTGTTGGTTAATAAGTTACAAATTTAAAAAAACTAGCATTATTTTGACAACAAACATAGAAATAAACTAGGTATACATAATTACACAAAGAAACCAATGGATAATCGTGAACTTTCTAATAAATAAACCCTTTACACACTATTATTAAAAATTATGAAAACAAGGAATCCTTAGTAAAGTTTTTTGTTATGTTTTTTTGTACATTAGAAGATTTTTTTTCTATCTAATTAAATACAACTGATTTTGAAATTATTTTTGACACTAAAGATATATGAATGAATATTAACTAATAATGATAGTGTTGCTCTACTGGATTCGCTCAGTTACATAAGTTATCTTCCATACTTCGCAGTCTTTTCCTTTATATTTATGTTTGAATGAAGAGGCAAAAGGATGGTTACATGAAAGAAAACTATGGGACATGACCGTGAGTTGTGGAATTAATCCAAATTATTTGCTCTGCCGATCCTGTCTTATTATAATATTAATTTAATATTTTTTGAAAAAAAATCTACGTAAAAACTTTGTTATAAGAAGGATATAATTATGATAAGTATTATAGAGAAAATTAGACCCACAATATAAATGTAGCAGAAGTCATTACAAAAAGTGTTTTTATATCCATTACAGTAGTTAGGTACTATCATTTTTAATAATGTTGTAGCATCTCGAAATGTCGTGTATTGTTTCTTATACACAAATGATGGCAAATGTCCTAACAAACAATAATATTAATACAAATATTCCATCATTAAGTAATAATTTTAAAAAATATAACAAATAAACTTTATCTATATTTTTTTTTAAACGCACACATAAAAACCGTGACTTTATTTATTAATAATATTATAACAATATTTAAGTATTCTGCTAAACAGTTTAGTTAATTTGGACAAATGTTCAACAAAGTAACAAGTGAACGTTGGTTACCTGGATAGTAATGCAATGTTTTCCTTTTAACATATGACGTATCAGGTATCCTCAACTCGCAGTCCACTATTGTCTTTGCGTTTAATTCCTCTTCCTGGAGGATGCCATTAGCAACGATGTCGTACTCTCCAGAGTGCATTGAAGTCTCCACGGATACTCCCTCCATTGGCTCTCTAAGTAACATGAATTTTGTTAAAAGCAAACTTCAAAATATTTTATGTAGCTTTTACGATGGAAAATCATAAATAAATTGTTCTTATATCTTATAATAACCATCCTTTTTCTTTGTTTTGCTCTTTACTAACTTATAGTAAATATTTCATTTATTTAAAACTTTATAATATTACCTTTTACGCCTTATTTTGACTCTGTGGCGGGAGAAAGTATGTGTAAATATGTTATTCACATATTTCTTAACATCTTAACTTTATACTCGTTACTATTATGAAGACGGGTGAGTAGGTGATATACTGAAAAAAGCTACGCCATCAACCGTTCAATGTTTAGTTTAATCTTAACTATTCCTAATTGCGTCGAGTAAGCGTACGTGTAAACCAACTAACTTGTTACCAAAAACGTCTTTAAATTAAAAATCTGGTTGTATCCAACTTGCGGTCAGTCCAATTTGCGGTCAAGGGTAAAACCGTCCATTTTGCGGTCACCCCAAAAATGTCGTGGGCTAATCGAAAGATATTTGTCCAATTTGCGGTCACATATTTGAACCCCATATAGTGAGCCTAGTGCGGCACTGTCTCAAACACTAGGTTGTAAATCGTGTCTAACAGGTTTGGCCGGAGTATTTTAAGTATTGACATTTATTTATGTTTGGCCTCGTCCCCCTAAAGTCGTGTTGAAGATTTGAAGTGGGGGAAACGTTTACCGAAATTCGTCGTATGCCATTTGTTTTTTTGATTCAATTCAATGTTTTTTTGAGTCAATCCAAATTTATCTATAGTCTTATTTTAAAAATGTCTGGGACTGGCGAACCTTTAGTACGAAGTATGCTTGTAATGCGAAAGAGTATATTCTATAAATATTAGTATCTATTTTTGTTGTAGCTCTCTCCCTCTCTATTTATATATGTATACAGTGTTTGTTTATTATTCCCCCTTTTTTAGGCTCTATTTAAGTGAACAGAGTCGTTTGTTCGTTCTGACTGACTATCCTCTCGTCAAAACAGTGAATTTGGTAAGTAAGAATCCCTGTGGATTCTGCCAACCGGGAACTGTAGACCGGCACGTGAAGATGGCAAACGACTTGATTTGTGATTAGTAATTAACTATCTCTCAAGATGTGACCGCAAACTGGAAACCCTTCCACCTCCAGAACCTTGATCATCCTTCATAAAACTACACTTGACCGCAAATAGGACTGACCGCAAATAGGACTGACCGCAAGTAGGAGGACACCAAAAATCTAAGCATCTACGTGGTTATCTGACAAAAATGAAAGTGTATTTATTGTAAGACGTAAATTTTGTTCAGCTTTGTTGACAATAGACACGATAACAAATTTTAACTGGAATTGAAAACGCTGAATTGAATGAAGATATATTATTTTATAAATTATATATGATTTTTAAAATATGTTAATACTAAGCCAAAACCAACTATAATGAGTAAATATTTTGACTAATAGTAAACAGTGTTCATAATATTTGTAAAATTTCTTTTGTAATTCAATTGATTAATAAGGAAATGTGTTTCAAAAAAATCTATTTTGACTGAATTCTTTTGTTAAAAATTCGTTTAAGACTTCTCAATGTGTCTTGTAATGATGACGTATTGATCCATGTTAGAACAATGTCAGGTATATAATATAAATGATGAGCATAATAATATCTTATCGAACGCAAGGGGGAAGTATTTCGTTAAATTCCAACAACAAACATATCAGCCTAGTACGTAAATGAATGAAATTTCTCTTCATAATAATTTGCCTTGAATTTCATTCGATTTATTATTGACGTGTTGTATATCTGCAAAACCCAAACTTATTTCGTTCGAGTAGAAATATTATTTTATATGGGTTTCATTAACTTTAGGTCTCAAATGTTTAAATATTTCTATCGTTAATAAATTTAAAATCCCTTATGCTTAAAAATAAGAACACACTGTATTAGACGTAACAATTTGTTAATAACATATGTTTCAATTATACTTAATTGGTACGAATTACCATTTTAAATTATTTTTATTGTATAGGGTGTGTCAATCTCTGTGAGTGAGGAATGTGAAGCTATTGGTTCCTTCAAATACAGACGCACATTCCAAACGGAATATAACACAATCCTATGAATAGAACATGTTCTTTATTTTTTTGTCAAAAGTGTTTAAAGTTTTAAACCCTAACCACAAATGCCCATAATTGTGATAATATATTTTGAATTGGAGTCTATTATGAATTTATGTTAAAATATAACTGGTATGTTCAAAATATAATAAAAGCCCAGACACTCCCTTCAAAACTCCAGTAAAGAGCGACGAGTTATTGAACGGTTGATTGATTTAAAACACAATCGGGTCCATTAGGAACTAAGCAGAACTGGTCAAGTTGGAACTTCAAGGGCGCGATTCCCATCATTTCAGGAGGACTAAAGTTGAATTTATGTTTCTAGTTCACCTTTTCATCATATCAAAAGATATACAGACATTATTATAAATAACGTTGTAAGTAATGAAATACAAATTCTCAAAAATGTAAACTACAACTTCTACTTTTGCTTAGGTAAGATGAATAATAATGTGTTCGTTTATCTTAACTTACTAGTAAACTTACTGATAAAATTAATAATTATTTTTGGATTTAATTCTATAGAGAGTGATTCCAAAATACATTGATAAACTTTAGGAATTAATTATACGTATTTCAAAAAGTAACTATAAACATATTTGAAAAGATATGTTTTTTCGAAAACAACAAATTATTGGAAGAGATAGTGAGTACGCTTATTTGTACGTAACCTCTCGCGAATTAACCAAATCTAATCCTTTGTTTTGTGAATTTTATAACATCAATGGGCTAATACATTATTTATAACATATGGTTTATTATTTCTGTCATAACATATGCACTTTGGTGAATTATCTATTCCACCTTTATTGTTTCTAAAAAAAACAATACCTCAATATTTTTGAATTTGAGAATGATTTTTTTCTAATCCTTACCCTAACTAAGTCAGTGGTTACTCTAATCGTAAGGTGTAACATGTAATTTTCCAAATAATGGTAATGAATCACTGGTACGTAGTGAGTTATTATGAAAATCTTTTACTTAGTAAAATGTACAAAATACATTTTTGACTTTTAGTGTACTGGTGAAAGATTACATAATAAAACCTATAGATATATTGTAGTACATCTGGATTCTATATCTCATCCATTTATTAATTTGTACTATCTCTTTAAAAAAATAGGGGAAAAAAGAATCTCAGGCGGATAAAAATGATTCTGGACTTGTGTGTACAGGAACTTATTTTCCTTATTTTTGTGAAAAGTCCAGAGGTTTAACAATATATTTTTCCAAATTTATACATAAATTTAAAAATAAAAATCTAATAATTAAAACGGATATAAAATAATTTGTGTAGAATGAAGTGGAACGAACATTGTTAACTGTAAACCTAAATTGTTCTTTATTATATAATAGTTATAATGCATTCCTTTTCTTAGCTCTGTTATGTCTTTCATTTATGATTTCTAACACGCTCTCTAAACAATCACAATTAATAGGTTTCTAATAATATACAGAAGCCAGAACAAAATTGTGTTTTCTCACAGTGTACAGTATTCATAATATTACAAAAAATAAATATGATATTTTAATAAGGAAATGTGATATTTCTGTATTAGAAAGTTCGAATGTGGAAACATACATTATGATAATGGGGTGTAACATAGTTTACCTATGTTTTCAACAATTGTTTTCCCGCTTTAAATCATACCAATATCATATAACAGTGTTCTATACAAATACTTATTAAAATAAAAGTGTAATATAACATATAATAACCAAACGTAACATATATGAGTTTATAATCATCGACATAATGTTAAAAATGTTTGAATTGAATGTAAGTAATTTACTTATAGTCGTGCTTAATAAGTTAATAATTAATCATCGACGTGTTTATTATTAATTTCAAATAAGAACATAAAAAACAAATATTGCAGTAAAGAAAGAGAAATCTACCTATAAAATACCCATTTAATACTTATTCTAAATAACAGGAATAATTTTACTACCCCTAATATTTACACAAGGTTTTATATTTACTTAAATGTACCATATATAGTCATACGCATACATACAAGTTCTTCGGATCAGTTCCTTTGAAAAGAAACATCTTCGGTTCAGGATACACTCCGAGTGCTCTACAAGTGATGTTCACTCCTTGTATGTCTGTTTTGGTCTGGACTTCCAAACGCTTTTCTGGTGCTACAGAATTACAATTTTGTTAGCAATTAATTATCAAAACTAAAAACTATTAAAAATTAATGTTTCGATTTAATTAATTAATGTTTTGATTTAACCCTACACAACATACCCTAATTATATCACCACACATAATGTAATGCAGGAAATACAACACATTCTGTTTCAAATCAAGATATCATGCCACAATAACCTCCTTAGAAACACCCTGATGACTTTTGTTAATAGCTTTGCCGATACAAGGGTTTAATATTGTTGGCAGTAAAAAAGAACAGGCAAAACAATAAACTTGGACCATAGATTATTATCCAGTTTGGTTACAATTTGATCTAAAGTCTTGGAATTCTAAGAACAACTGTAAATTAAAAATGAAATAAACTAGAAAAATATTTCTTTAAACAAAGTAAGGGTGGGTGAAAAATCTGACATTTTTATGAACGACAGTTTTAAGGAATTTGACAGGTAAACATTTTGAAATGGAAAAATGCTAAGTAGTTGCTTTTGGTAAACCAATTTATCTTATGGTTTAGTATAAATATGGTGTCAATAGACTAAAAATTTGCTTATATCCGAAAAATGATGATTTATGGGGAATATATGACGATTATGGAAGAAGAATTCGTCAATCATGTTGTCAAAAGGCTAGCTTAATAAATGTAGTATTAACTTGTAAAGCAAATGTGATTATTCTTGGCCGAAAGTCGTACGGCAACTTAAGCGGGACCAAACTAATAAAATATGCCAGAAGGGTATTCACAGTAAATAATATGATGTAAAAAAATATGAAACAAAACATATTAGCAACACTCCACCATTGTGTGTCAACTGAATCTCACCAAAGACACTTACAAATGTCCTCAATCTTAAAATAGGTGTTGTTTTTGGCAACAGGGTACTCGTTAAAGGACAAATTAAACAATGTAATATCTCCAATAGTTTCCCTCCATATTTACATTTCTTTTTTACCAGCGTGTCACTTCCAGAGCTTCTGGAGAGGCGCCAGAAAGAAAGGATAGAGAATGCACATTTGAGCATACTTAATCCAACTTAGCAGAAGTCTCCAAAAACTAGGATTGCATTGCGAATTGTCGAATCTGCAAATTCGGAAGCCATATGTGAATAAAACGTTGGGAACAGATCACAAATCAGCCTTATGGAAGCTGTAGGAATATTGCCAGGCAAATCATAAAATAAAATTTTAAAATCAAAAGATATTAGAAGTAGAGATCTTTATTCATGTAAGAAGAACCGTCAAGAATACAAAATTATAATTGAAGATAAGGAGAAAGAAAAAGCAAGTGTGACCTATGGACTTGGACTTTTTAAATTTGAAAATAAATGTTGTCAACAATTTATAAGTGTAAGTAGTTCTCAACAATGTATTATATGGATAAAATACACATCTGTTGTTTTTTGCTGTTTCCGGAATATATATATTGTTTCGGAGACAGCTTTAGCTGACAAACTTTAATATTTTTCAAACTAGAGAGCGCAAGTTCCACTCACTTGTACCTTGGTATGCTGGGCATAAAACTATTTTATGGAGAACAGAATCAGTTGAAAAATAAAAATTGCATTATTTCTGTAGTTTACGATTTTTTCTAAAAAAACTAAACATTAAATTAATCTTCCCAAACAACCAAGTCTAAAGTTAGGAATATTCATACTATAGATTGAAAAATATTTTATGGAATTTAAAATAAAGGAAAGTCACATTATAATTTATCCATTAGAAAAAAGTTACTTTTTTAACCGTAAACACAATTTTTGTTTTACGAAACACCCCGTCCCATAGATGTAGAGATATAGGTTGGAAAAATTATTTTTTCAGCAACGTTATATAAATATATTTTGAAATAGAATACTTTTTTTACTGTAGCAAATATAGATTTTCATGTTTTGGGGTTTTCCCCCTTAAGAAGCAGAAGAAACAATTACTACTCAGATAATTTTAACAATATAGGCTAATAATCATAATTTTGGCTGAAAATAAACTAATTTCATATTGTCTTTAAACTCAATATTTTTTATTTAATTAAAAACAGATATTGAAGAAACAAACACGAAATTATAATTTGCGTTATGAAGTTAACATATATTTATGTTTGTCATTAACATTTACATGATTCCTAAACTTTTAAAAACTACTCTTAAAGTTACTAGAAATTTGGGGGGGGGGGGGTCATTGATTTTCTGTATTATTGATATCAGTTACACTAAAATGTAATATCACCTATAGTGATAGTATGAAGTTAAAAAAGGGAATTGTGTTATTATTGTGTATATTATAAAATATTAAAATTAGTTTAAAGGCAACGCCCCTACAAATGAGTATTGAGAGACCTGAAGACCTCAATAAAGTCTATTGGTCCAAATCTATACAAATGTTTTTGTAAATTCCCTTAAACATACTAATGAATATTAAATGTTGAGCTTGACTTATGAGAAAAATTATACAGTATAACAAACACACAGAACACAATTCTCACAAAAAATACGCCTAAGTATCAGACGCGTTTCAACGACGAGGTCGTCCTCTTCAGTGATACACGAGCTACACCAATCAAACTATAACTGTTATACTGTTAGTTATAGTGTGATTGGTGTAGCTCGTGTATCACTGAAGAGGACGACCTCGTCGTTGAAACGCGTCTCATACTTAGGCGTATTTTTTGTGAGAATTGTGTTTTGTGTATTTGTTATACTGTATACTAATGATTAAAATATAATATCTTATAAGAGTTTACCATAAACAATCATTTTTTTGTTCATAAAATCTTCGTCAGTAAATGTGGAAATAAAGCACTTGTACTCCCCCGAAAGCTCTGTTGTAGGGTTACGAATGTAGAGTGCGCGATGCATGGTGGCACTATTTTTGGATGCTTGATAATCGAGTTTAAGTCTACCACGAAGCAGTCCCAAGTCTTGCGGCTTCTTGCTCGGAATCCACTGATAGATTGGATCAGGGCTGCTGTTGAAGAACCATTTGACGACAAGCCCAGACATCGGGTTGAGTTCTTCTGGTTTAAGTGTGTAGTCACAGTCCAATATGACACCTTTACTTGTTCCGTTCTGCACCTCTTGTGGCACCCGCAAAGCGGTGATTGTAACCCCATAACCTCCTGAAAAAGTGCCAATATTTTTATTATAACTGCATCTATAAGAAAAAGAAGTGATTAAGTTAAATCAATTGAATATAAACATACGTCATAACTGAATGATATATGTGAAATAAATTGAAAAAAATGTAAATGTAAAAATTTAAATTCTATAAAAACTGACTTTTCTTTCAAATATACGAAATTAACCACTAGAGTTATCAACTTATCAATTTTCTCTTTAAAACTTATTAAATAATTTGTGTGTGTGAAATATCTACAACTATTTGTTTTCGCAATATAGACACATAACAAATAAATAAGTAATAATAATAATAGAATTTTATCACTTTAAATATATTTTTGTTAACACTACATGGTAATGAAACGATGTGCATGACAAAATAAAAATATTTGGCGCCGAAAATGACAATGAGACTATCCTTGTAAGTTCAAAATTTCGAGAGATATTGTTTTATAAATATAACGTGAAAATTGTTTAAAACTCTAAATATCTTATCTTAGTTTTTACCTTGATAACCATTTGGTCACTTCATTCAAATTTCAGATAGCAATTTAAAATGTCCATTTACACTTTACTTTTAAAGTCAAATAGCTTGTCACAATAACGAAAACGTTAGAGTTATTAAACTATTTAAAATAAGTTAACCTAATTTTGAAATCCTGACCGTTTATAATAACTATTTTTGAAATAAAAACATATTTGAGAAATTTTTACAATTATATAATACTATATTTATATACTGATTTTCTTTGTAACAACTTTCTTTCCAAAATTACACAAGTAATAAACTTAAAAAATAGAATCTTAAGATTTATAAATATATTTTGGAACAGTTTTAACTTACATTTGTTGGGCTTTAAAAAATTAAATAATAGCAATACAAAGATTTATTAAACTTAAAAATAAAATTTTAATATTATATAAATATTTGAACAGTTTTACATTAAATTTTTTGGGCTTAAATACATGAAATAATAGCCATACAAAGATTTCTCTCTATACTTCATTTTCTCTCTCTTTTAATAGTTTAGTAGTATTTTCTCATTGTCATTTATTATGAAACGAGTTGTAATTAAAAGTATAAATATTTTAATTGCTTTTACTCCCAACCATGCATTAATATGAAAACCATTTAAAATTGTATAGGCTGTTTAAAAGTACCAATTATCACTTCTTGTATATATAGTGATTGACACCACATCA
Source organism: Aphrophora alni (assembly GCA_963513935.1). Lineage (NCBI taxonomy): Eukaryota > Metazoa > Arthropoda > Insecta > Hemiptera > Aphrophoridae > Aphrophora > Aphrophora alni. The sequence goes on from OY740766.1 coordinate 146,869,927, forward strand.
CTGGGGGAGGGGGGGGGGGCTAGTGGGATCATTTCACTAAATATTGTTTCTGAATTAAATTCACTCCTACTTTTCAACGTTACTTTATTTAACAACAAATGTAGCTGATAAATCTAATTTTATTACTAACTCCTAATTATTTATTAAAGTCCGTTTTCCTAATTTTTTAAACTAGATCCTTACAATTTATATAAATATTATAACATATTCATCCAACAAATTCCATCAATATCATTGACTCAAGTAACAAATTATTTTTTGTAACCCAATATGAACAAACAATTGTATATTACACCATTACCTGTAACTCAATCTATTCTTGTGGACTATTCCTATTCTACAATAATCTGTTGTAGATATTTTAGGTAAACTGTTTATTAATTGAGAAAGTTAATTAATAATGTTTAATTCACATTAAAGATGTAAAAATAATTTCTGCTGAGAATTTAATTCATAAACGAACATAAAACAGACATTAACATTTACTAAGCTTTAACATATCATTTTAAAATTAAACACGCTACAAATTAACCGTTGCAAATAATCTTATAATTAATTGTAAATTTATATGCAAAGTCTTGTCTTAGTAATATGTTACTTATAAACGAAAATAACATAATAGGAGATGAGAAATATGCTTTGCTATTAAATAAATCTTTCATTATTTTAAAATTGTATGTGTTATTTTTGAATTAGATTATTTTACATTTCCTTGTAAATACATTGTGTAATAATGTAAGTATAAGGATCCCACTACATAAGGATTCACGTGGTTTAAAATGCTTAAAATTCTGCTTATATCGTGTAGAGATAAGTATTCTATTACAATTTAATTTAGTTTATAACCTCGCAATTTTAAAAACACTGATTCTAATTTAAAAAAATAAAAATATTATGGTTGATGGTTGAAATTGATATAAGAACACACAAAAATACGAATACTTAAATTAGTTATTAAAACACCTAACATATTATATATACTACTTTTAATTAGTATCATAATCCAAACATTTCCCAACCACTGAACTGCGATAAAAATTTGAGCAAAATTTACAGAATAGTTGCTTTTATTTTATTGTAAAGATATAGTTTAGACATTCTAGTTGAGAAATGTTTATTTAGCTTAATGATTAACGTAGATATCAGTATAGTTGATTATTAAAACATAAATAAAATTTATGTGTAATTAAATTAAATGACCTCTTTATACTATTATTGACAACTGTTAATAACATTCACATTAAATTTAAACAGCAATCATTTGTATCTTTAAGTTTTACAAACATTTTATTTCTTATAATCATCCATTTGACAGTGTTTTAAACACTGAAAAGAAACGTGTTTTGCTATTCCTAATTACAAATACATTTCCGCTTATTTTAGTGGAAACGTATTTTAAAATATATAATATTATATTTTTATAAATATTGTTGTTATTTTTTATATTCTAATATTTAATAACTGTTATTACTACTAAATCGTTATTGTATTGTTTTACATTTTATTTCATACATTAAATTATTTATTAATAAACATTAGTTGCATCAATAAATGCATGTTAATATTTCATTGAACATTTCATTTATGATATTATTAAAACTTACGATTTAAATTTTCAACTTAATGATTACAAAAAAAAAAAAAACACCAAACAAACAATGTGAGACATTTTATTTCTTGTTAACATCAGTTATTTAGAAAAAAAATGTTTTTAAAATTAAATATGTAAATATGTTTAGTGATTGTTGATCCCTTTAAAAAAAATCCTGGCTTACCTTTAGTGATGATCAACGTAAGCAGCAACAGGTGTGTAATCATGGTCCATCAGTCGGACATTGCAACTATTTCTACTGTACGAGCTCTCAGTAAGTCTTCAGTTTGAAGTTCATCTGCAAGTTATTTACATTCATCTCGTATTCTAGGCTTAATATTACAATGAAAAACCTATGTTTTATAACTCGAAATAAATTACTGGAATATATACAAATAAGTTTCCTGTCATTGTATTCTCATACATGTATACAATACGGACATTTTTACAATTAACCCAGGCAAATATGGTAACATTTGAGGCAGTAATGTTAAAAAGAAAATTTAAAAAACACGTGTCATCTGGAGTTTTTGAACTATTATATATAGGCTACTCTATCATTAAAAAACACATTTGTTTTAGTGCAAACCAATTTTTTATTTGAACCTTGCCGACCGTGGTTTTCTTAGTTACTGTCTGACTCAGTTACAGACAATGCTGTAACTAGATAAATCATCGTCGGGAAAAATAAAAAAAGTGGTGTATACTAAAATAAATGTGTTAGTAAATTATTAAGACGAAATTGTATGAATTACCAACGCCGCATGACATAAATAGTTATATACATCAATTATAATACAAGCTACATTGCATTTATAAATAGCTTATTAAATACTTTAATTTTTGTAATATTTAAGCATATTAAAATAATACCAATTATTTAATCCTAAACTTTAACTAGTAAATAAGTACGCCAATCCACATCTATTATAGGTTTGGATATATGTGACGAAGAATAATGGGGGAAAATTTGAAAGTAATTCTACTACAATAAATTTTTTTTAACTCTTGGGTAATAACGGTACCGATTTTAAATTTTAAAAACGTTTGAATATTGTGCAATAACAAAAAAAACATTGATATTATTTAAATAAATAAAAAGAAATTATAAAAAGTTTACAATCGGTTGAATCGTCACAAAGATAAGCGCTTTTCTTAAATTATGATTGATTATTTTTTATGTTCTTCATATTGTTCATACTTTAAATTTTTACCCTAATGATATTCATAAAATAAAGAACAATAATTTACAAGTGATTGCACTAGATGTGTGTGATCAAACTACAATTTAAACGGGGAAACTAAATATTACTCGAGACTCTGTAAACAGAAATGTTATTATTTTTTCACAAGTTTGTTTATAAATTAGGTTCTTTCGATATTATTTATCAAGTGACTATCAGTAAATAAATGATACAAATTATTGAAGTGAACTGATTTCATGTCTTTTAATAATAGGCATTGTTAATTTAAATAGTTTTGTTCTTGTTTTAATAGTATTATTTTATAAATATTTATATTAACCATTATATCTTAACAGTGAGATTACTACTCACATTAATTTACTTTAAAATATTTCAGTATACGCAATTTGAAAAATATTTTACATTAAACTTATATTTTTGAAAAAATCATATGATTATAGTAATAAATTCTAATATACGAATTTTATAATTAATAAAACACAAACATTACAGTGCACTGTAGGATAGTTAATGAGTATCTCCATTGTTCACGATATAACTTATTTTCACTAACACGCGAACATACATGATATTCGAGTACTGTACAACTTGTGTTTGTTGGAACGCAGACGCCAATGCACTGAAGACTCGAATCCAGTGTCTCTCTCCTCATGTCGTACTAACGCGCAAGTACCAACCAGAGCAACAAGTGCGTAACATGATCCGAAATTGATTTTTTACTCCTTAACTGTAATTGCTACTAGTTCACAAAGTCTGTCTTTGGATCATATTTAATGAGTTTATTAAAAGTTAATGTTTAACAATGCAATATTGAATTGTTGGATTAAATTCCGTAACTTTTTATATTTGTAAAAGAGGACGACTATTTTGTTTTTCGTACCCCCAAAATATATATGTCAATAAAAATGATACAGTGCTTCCTCTTGTATTTTATAATTACTCAACATCCATGCTATATTTGAATGCAAGTAAACGACATTAATTGTAATTTTTTGAAAGTTTATTAATTTAAAATTGTGTTTTCATATTAAATTGTGAATTACATTAACAGTAACAAGTAGTATCATATCATGTAGACTACCTAACCGAATAAAATAAGTTGACGTATGTCATTCCATGATCTAGGGGGGGGGGGATAATTTTAATACCTTTGAAAGAAATTAAAGATTTCTTTACACATTTAAATTTTGTTTCATTACATGCGAGTACATACGTTGTAAAAAAAACTACAACGCCATGAAGAAAGTATAGTGATAAAATGACGTGTAAATTTTAAACGTGAATAAATAGATTTGACGAATAACTTCTTTTCCTTGTTTGTTTTTAATCTCAATGTTTCCAAAGTGTTCCTTGAAATAATTCGCTTACAATTGCTTAGTTTATACTGGTATATAACGTTTTACATAACTTTAAAAAGTGACACTTTTAATAAAACCAATGCTTTGATGACTGTATAGAAACAAGTATAATATGGATACTTGTAGTGTTTATTATAAATGCAACTGGAGAGATTATTAGTTTACGGTTTGAAAAAAAAACTATCTGACAGTTGCTGCTATATTATTATTACTCAGTTTGTTAAACAAAAATAAGAATTATTCATAAAATATTAGAATGAAAAGAAACATTTTTATATCAAAAACTTTTCTCAGTGTTTTTAGAAATAAAGTAGATTATCACCATTAAAATATTTTACATTAACAATTTTGAATTATATAATTACTAATATGTTTTAAATGCAAATAAAATAAAACAGATATATACCATTTATAATAATCATGGTAAACTTATTTCAAATACTAAAAACAATTCTTAAAAAAATCTCTATAGTATATATACCCCCATATTGTCATTGCGTATTTGGGGAACATAGCGATGGTATGCTCATTGCAATTATAGACCGAGTGAAAGAGACAACATTTACTGTCCAAAATATAAAAAAATTAAGGTATTGCAAAACAGCGTTTCACCAAACGTTTTAGGTAGCACATCAGTAACAACTGGAAATGGCGATTTTATTAACACAGAAAACAGGAAAGATTTTGTAATCTTCCGAAATAAACGTTATTTTCCACAAGATATAGTAACGTTTTCAAATCCTAAATATCTCTAATTTGATGGGGATTTTATTATTAAAAAATGGCAAAATTTTAATAATGAAAAAATGTTATATATTTGTTTTACCTTCATACGTATACTAAAGGGGTTTTCTCTCTTTGGCAGATGTTTCGCGAATAATCACATTGTCAAAACGCTCTACACAAATAACTAAACACTAACCACAACACATAATAAGTTATATTGTCGTTGTCAATTAGGACAGTGTCACAAAATATAAAATACACGTAAACTGCAAGTTCATTATACCATTACATGGTCTTAACATGTGTTACGATTTGTGACGCTGTCCTAATTGACAAGGATCATATAAGTTATTATGTGATGTGATTAGTGTTAAGTGATTATTAGCGTAAGTCTACGAGAGATAACACTTTAGGATACATGTGACGGTTAGGCACATATGTAACATTAATTGTATACGTTATAAGAAGCTGTAATTAATAAATGATAATTATATATAGTTATATTAATTTTTTGTTAACTATACTTAAAATATATTGCTTGCGAGTTCCTATTAATAATAGTCGAAATCCTTTATTTATTCCTATTGATTTTTACGTACGTATGCATAAAAAAGAATGAATACCAATCGCATTAACACCAGAGGCAAACTGAATCCAATTTACTACCGTAAATTTGAATCAATTATTCCAGAAGTGTTACATACAGCGAGAGCCAGCCTCGTCCATCGTTTTAATTTGTGCATTTATAACACAGATTTCATTGTGATGATGTTATTTGTAAGATCAAATAATATCTCCCACTGCAGAAAATTTAATAATAATGGCAATTGCAATAAACTCAATTAGAGTGTAATTCATTTGAAATATTTTAAAACTCCTTTTACGAACTGTATTCTGTACTGATTTCAATTTTTCAAATTCTCTGGTGCCATTTTCATACAATGTGTCGAGACAGAATATGTATCTTTAAAAATATATTTGAACCACATTACGTTTTTGTGCAACATGTATATAAACTAATTAATTTCGGATTCTAAACATTATTTGATTATTACTTTAAAATGTAAAAAAAGAATGGACAAAATAAATGTAATTCTTTTTCATTTTCAGACTACTTTCTCAAATGTGAAAAGATATAAATATATAGTGAGCCAAAGTCATGTGTTAGTAACTTAAACTGATATGTGCTGAAGATAAATCTTGTGAAGGGTCTTTCTACTTAATAATTAGTTGCCTTCTTGAAATGGAAGAAATATTATCATTGAGATAAATTAAAAAGTTGGCAGTCATATTAGGAATTGGGAGTCATTTTATAGAGTTTTCAATAAAGATTTTTAAACTATATGAAAAAATGACAACAATCCCCCATTTAAAGTTTTTGATGACGTTAATAGTGCCCACAATAAAAGAATCACTGTGTATTCGTTTGATAAATGTATTTGCCAAACGGCTCCAATATAATATATAGTTTCAACAAAATATAAACTTTACTATCTGAAAAAATATAAACACATTTATTAATATAACAGATATAACTCTCTATTTTTTAATTTATTTTTATGTTCATATTTGTTGAAACCATATATATATATATATATATATATATATATATATATATATATATCAGAAAATTGTTGACTATTGGATTGCCAATTTGATAAATTGCTGTAATCTCATGACCTAGATACTACATCAATCTGTTCACCTCACAGCAATCGATAAGGTACGGTTCGCTAGCCAATAACTTAATCATGTTCAATGACGGGAACTAGATCTCCCATTTAATGATTTATCTAATAGACATTCATTAGACTAGTGTCAAAATATTTTTAAATAATCAACATATAAAACAATGACATATGATATGGTTTATAAGACGCATTTTATGCATTTTAATTATTTTTGTATATTTCCGAATTTAGGTAGTCAATAATTGAGGTGGACATATTAGAACGATTAAAAAATTGATTACATTTTTTTTTTCTTTTTGGCGTATATCTATTAAAGAAGTTTAACATACCTCAGATATGGAAAATTTGAAAGGTCTTCCATTTCCAAACATATATGAAAGTAAGTATATGTATAATTTCATGTACAATTTATTTATTTATTTATTTTTTTTTTTACAAATAGATGTACAAGTTTCTTTTTTATTATTTTATGTTAACACATTAAACTGCAACACAGATTCTACTGTTTCACACAAATGTAGGTTTCTGTTTGAATATTTTCCAAGCGTTAATCCAATTTAAATTAATAAACAATATATTTAATTCACAATCTGAAATAGAGTTAAAAATCAGTTGCAAATATCCCCCTCAGTAGCTCGATTTAATGATTACGGTCTCGGGGGATCATAGCTGGATCTTAACCATTCTTCATCAAGTATCGGGTTAGATCCCGCTCTTTCATTTTTTCTATCAGATCTCTACGAACTCTTGTTTTCTTCCCACCCTGAAGCTATTAGAGTATTTACGGTCTAAGGGTGTTTTAGTTCATATTCTCTTCCGACATTTTTTAATGGATATTTTTGTTTATTGATAGTAGTGATAGCGGAAATTATTCCTCTGAACTCTATAGCTTATTGTGCACCTCATATGACATTACTTATCTTTTCTTCTTCATTTTTCTTTTTTTTTTATTTAATTTTTTTTTAAATATGAGATGCTTCGGATGATTTTTTACTGTTTCTCTATCTTTTTCTCACTCCATAGACCTAGGGAATACAAATAGTTTCCTGTTCAAAACTGAGCAGCAAAAATTACGTGTTGAGCCCACATGCAGCTTCCCCAGATATACTACTTAAAAGGTCTTGAATGTCAAACCTAATTTTATATAGATTGTTCCAGAATATTTAGTGACTATTTAGGAATCCATTCACTTTCCATAGATCAGTCCTGTTCATTAAAAGAGCTTTCTCTCTGTGAAACTTTAACGCGCCATTGAACATCCCCAAAGACTCTACTTTGTCCTTCGCTCACTTCCAAAACTTCTTGTTCCCCTTGAAAAACCATTGGGAGATACAAACGTGCTAAGGTGTAGGATACTCGGTAAGAAGATTATGGGTCAATTAATCTATACTAAAGCTAGCTAAAGCAATGTCTAGGACTTGCTCTCTCAAAGTCTAAATCTTTTTGTGCTTAAACGTAGATTTACAGCCCTGATTCAATTGAACTAAACCTGATTTAGGTATAAGATTTAAAAGACACTCACCTCAGATGTTGATACCATTGTTTTACCACTATGTTTGGTATGTGTTAGCGTTACAACCGAGGATCAAGCGCCTCGTCCTCTCATCACTGAACTGCATAATCCGCCTTACCTCAAGTGACCGAAAGGCTTCAATCGGGGAGCCTGATATTGTCACCAACTGCTTCCAAGTGTAACTCACTCACGGCTCTGTCTCTGCAAAAGAGTTCAGTCATTTTCAATAATTTTATATTGTGACAAACATAAAACCCCTAGACCTACTGAGGCGGTTTGGAAAAAGCCAAACGTCTCAAGTCCATTTAAAACAAGTTAAATTGCCGCGCTAAACCTTGTAGAGTGGGGCGATGACGTCACGCCAGCTCGAGAGCAAACTTGCTTGTTCAGACGTGAAAAGTCAAACTGCCTTAGTTCCTATTTTATTAAGAAACTAAATTATTAATATAAATAAATATTCAATAGAGTCAACCGACCAATAATATCGAAGAATAAATTTAAAATCACATAAAACAAAAAAGTTATTCAAGTTTTTAGAAGGGCTCAAAAACCTAAAATTTGGAAAAAGAATAAATTCAAAATTCAAAAATCGTAGAGTCATAACCAAGTGGGGAAGTAACAATAATCACAAATAAAAAATATGAATTAATAATAATTAACAGGTGAGAATGGACTTAGAAAGTCATTCTTGGGGAGTTTTTTGGAATTTTTGAGTTGAAGGGGGGATCATTTAAAAAATAATAATAAGTACTATTGTAGAGACCACAATAGGGCACAATAATAGGTACTTAGAATCAAATTTGAAAATAAAATAAGGGAGATATAATAATTACAAAACGTAAAACTTCAAAGCCCAAAAGCGGGTAAAATAAACGTTAAAGGGGTAAAGTAACATGATAATTATATGTATTTAGTATGTAAAATTGTAAAACACCAAAGCAGAAGTAATAATATATAATGGGGGGGTTTTTATGAACATAAACTCATACGACACAAACTTAAGGACTTCAAAGGCGAATAACTCGACAACCAAACGAGTTATGGGAAAAGTACAAACATAGTTTCTCGTCGTAGTAGAAGAGGAACAAGATTTCGTCAAAAGAATTTTGAGAAAGGACTTATCTCAAAATTTGAAAAGGGGAAAAATCAAATTTCAGGAAAAGGCCGATAACTCGCGAACGAAGCGTAGTAGAGCGATGAATCAAGTTCCACAAGACCCACAAGATGGAAAGGAAGAAGAATCCGAAAGGAACTTTAAAATCGGTTCGAGCGTTCGAAAGTTATAGCGAGTTGAACGAAAAAACGTCAAAAGTAGAGATTTTCATGCCAAAACATGAACAGTTGCGCGCGCATCTTCCAGCAGAGTCTAAAGTCAGAATCATCATGTTGCCAACATGGATCAAAGATAACGTTAAAGAAAAAATACTATAAATTATTAATTAAAAGGTGTTTTAATTAATAATTAAGGAAGAAAACTATTCATTAGTCAAAAAATAGGACTAATAAAACATATAGTGTAAATATTTCAGACCAAAAGGGCCTGAAAACACATAATATATGGAAAATACCTTTTTCCCAAAAAGGGAGGAAAATTGGCTCCAGAAAAGTGGATTAATTCCCACTGACAGGGAGACCGAGTTTTAATCGTCGAAAGACGATTACTTTTGATTTGGAATCGACGCTTAAAGGACGTTTCTTCTGCAACCGACTCTGAGCTGAGAGGAAGATTCAACTGTCACTCTACTAATTGGACTTAGAATAATTTCAACTTTAATCGATCTTCAAGGCGACTTAGAAGAATTCGAGACCAGCATTCAACTACATAGCAGCTTACAGACTCTGGATAGAAAACATCACATCACTATCATCCTAATAATACAACAAATTCCAAATCCAACTAGAACTTCTATTAAAGTGTGAAGGTATCTTATACTTAAGGAATAATTCGCAAATATTAACTTCTTTTCAAATATAACGTCATTAGGGGAATTATTAAAAATTAAATTCATTTTTTAAACCTCTGCTTTGGTGTTGATAATAATTAATAATTTAAATACGACTTTTTCAGTACAGGAAAAACTGTTTGTGGTTCTGTCTGGAAAGTCAAGCGCTTTTTATTTTTGTTTAATATATAGATAATCTTACATTAATTAATGTTGTTAAATAAATAAATAGTTGTGTTATTGTTCAATTAAATTGTTTTGTGTGGTTAAAAAAGTTTTGAATATAAAATTTTTCTGTGGAAAAGAGGAGATAATATACAAATAATTCATTTCTAAATTTTGTTGTGTTTTTTAATATAAATCCATTCTGTGTATGCTATTAACTTTGTTTTAACATAAATTTTATATATACGTGCTCTGGTAATATAATTTGAAAATTTTAAAAAGTTATCATCAGAATTTAAGAGCCGATTTCTCCCAAAAGGCACGACCTTGGAGAGAGAGAGAGTTAATCTTAAAAAAGTTAAATAATCGAGCATTGAGATAAAATTCAGGGAATTTTGCGTTAATTAAAATTTAGTAAGTTTATGAGGACAAGCTCATACTTATTAGAGCCAAGAGTTGCAAAATCTTTGATTTAAAAAAGTAAAAGTGAGCATCTTGGCCTTGCCCGCGTCTGCTCTGAAAAGAAAGGTGGTTCGCCCAGTCGGTGGTGATCGTACAGCGAGTTTAAGAGTTCGTGATAATAGTGTTCCAAAAAAGGGAACAAGAATCTTAAATTCGCGTGAAGTCAGACAAGACTTTCGGCGTGGCAAGTGGCGCCCAACGTGGGGCAAGAAGAACCCTACTCGAACTACACTAACGCGAAAAGAGGCGGCGTGGCAAGTGGCGCCCAATAGCGTGGAGCACGAAAAAGCAAAGTTTTGGAACAAATTTTCAAAATTTTGAATTTTTTAGTGTTTCATACGAACGAGAATATCTTAAGTTCTGATATAATTTATATGTACATGTGTGTTAGTAATAAGTTGTGCTGGTAATTACAACGACAAATATACTAAATTGCAAACATAATAATAATTAAAAGTAGAGTCCAAATTAAACCGAAATTTAAATTTTTTAACTAATCAATAAAATCAAGTGAATAAGTGAAGTGAAAATGGGACCAGCGAAAGATCCAGCAAAACAGGAGGGTTCAAAGGAACAGGAGACAGAAATGCAGAAAATGGTGAGGTACCTGAACCAAATGGAGGATAGAAGAAAGCAAGAGAGGGAACAGGACAAAGCGGAACAACAGAGAAAAGAAAAGGAGAAGGAAGATAACGAACAGATAAGAAGAATAGAAGACAGAATCGAGAAAAATAAGGAGAAAGAAGAAATGGAAGCCAAATGGATCCAGATGGAGGAATTACGGAAGCAGGAGAGAGAGGAGATGGAGGCCAAGCAGTTGAAAAGAGAAGAAGAGCTGGAAGCCAAGCAGAAGAAGGAAAAGGAAGAAGCGGAGGCCAAGCAGATCCAAATGGAAGCCAGATGGATGAAGAGAGATGAAGAATTGGAAGCCAAGCAGAAACGAGAGAGAGAAGAATTGGAAGCAAGATGGAAGCAAGAAAGAGAAGAAGCAGAAGCCAAGAGAATAAAGAGGGAGGAAGAAATGGAGACAAAACGGATCCAAAGGGAAGAAGCCCGTAAACAGGAAATAGGGAAATATATGGAGGAAATTAAGGAATCAATAGATAGTAATATGGCTGAAAATACGAGGCGAATAGAAACATGTGAAGAAAAAGTGGAAGAGTGCGTAGGGGAAATAAAAAAAATGACGGACAGTTTAAAGGAACAGGGAAAGTCGACTATAGAAATTGGGGAGAAAGTTAAAAAATTAGAAGTTAAAATTAGGGAAGTTGCCAAAATTAAAGAAACCGGTGGTAATGCTAAAAATATAATTTATTTAGATAGGGCAAATTTAGAGTCAAAAACTATAGAATTTTGGGGAAATTCAAGAGAAAATCCTGTGCAATTTTTGAAACAAATTGAGGAGGTATTCCAAGAAATAAATCCCGTCATGGAAGAAAATGATAAATTGAAAGTAGTGGAGAAAAAATTGAAAGGAGCTGCCATGGAGTGGTGGGAAATAATCAAGCGAGATACAGAAGAATATAGCCAGTTTAAATTGTTATTTTTGGAGCATTATTGGGGTTATCAAACGCAACAAGTAGTTAGGAATCAGATAGAAAACCATAGATATAATCCTAACGGAAATATGAGTAGGGTTGATTATTTTTGTAAAATAGTGCGAAAGGCCGAATATTTGGAACCCAAAATTCCGGAAGAGTTCCTTATATACCAACTAATGAGGCATTTCGACCAAAAAGTTCAATTAGCGGGTATTGGTAGGGCTAGTGAGCATTTGGAGGACGCTATCAAGTTTTTGAGGACCATTGAAAACGTAGACGGAATGACGAGAGAAGTTCGCCGACCAGATAGTTTCGAAAGGAGGGACGGACCACAAAGAGATCAAAATTTCAGGCAAAGGAATCAAGACTACTCAAAACCATCCCAAAACCCTAACCCTCGATCCTATGGTCAAACCCAGAATAAACCTCAACCACAAATACCTCAAAACCCTGGTCCTTCAAATCAAAAATTCCCGCCCAAGGTCACAAAAAACTAAAATACGAGATCTCAAGGCAAAATTTTTGGCAGAAAAAGGATAATACAAACGGAATTGAGATCGACGATAAAACCAAATTTAGCAAACTTAAAAGGGGGGATCAGAAAATAAATAAAATTAAATTGGGGATTTTAAACACAGAAATTAAGAAAGATTTAATGGAGGAAAGAGATAATAAAATTTTAAATAGTGAAGTTTACGAAAAATGTCCGGAAATAGGGATAGAAATCGAAAATATAAAAGTAAATATGTCCATTGACACCGGAGCTCAAATGTCCTGTGTGCAAGAGGATTTTTATAAACATGTGCTTAAAAATAGGAACGATAAAATCATGGAATTACCAGTTGTAAATACGGAAATGGTGACAGCGATAAAAAGCCAACGACAGAAGATTAAATTACAGGCATTATTGGAAATTAGAATAAATAACCAAGCAATAAGAGGGGTATTTATGGTGGTACCAAAGCTGGAAAGCAAAATTATAATGGGTTGTGATTTAATGTGCAAATATCGAAGTCGCATTAATATGGAAAAGGGTTTCCTACAACTGGTAAAGGAAAATGAATTTATTGTTGTAGATTTTCTTAAGGAGAATAGGAAATTAAGATTGAGCAATAGAGACGCGCAGACCGAACATCAAAATGGCGGCGAAACCGGTAAAATGGTAGAGTCGTCAGCTGCAAATAAAGGAGGCTCAAATTCGTATAAGCGAGTATCAGGGGCTTATACGTTGTCTACCAAAATGCCGGTAGACATAAAACCAGAAGCAAAGGACGTGTCTAGACTGAAATGTGACTATACCGGAGGTGACAAAGAGTGTAAGAATAGGGTGAGCCAGTTTTTTGCAAAAATTAATAATAAAGTAGTGCTTAGAAAAGCGGGGAATAGGAGATTAAGATTGAGCAAAAGCGACGCGCAGACCGAACATCAAAAGGACGGCGAAACCGGTAAAATGGTAGAGTCGTCAGCAGCGAATAATGGAGGCTCAAATTCGCACAAGCGAGCAAAAGGGGCTTGTGTGTTGGCCGTTAAAATGCCTACGGACCTAAAACAAAAAGCAAAGGACGTGTCTAGACCGAGTAGTGACAAATCAGAAAGTGGTCAAAAGCGAAGAAACAAGTTAAGTGCAAGGAATGAATCAACGAAGAGGAAAAATGCAAATTTTAATAATGATGAAGTGCTGTTAAAAGCGTGGGATAAAGGTAACCAAGTAATTAATAAAGATGAAGGGCTGAAAGGAGCGGAGAATAAAGGAAATAAAAATGTGCCAAAGGCAATAATCGACGAAAATAATAAAATAATAAAATACGACGAAAATTTGCAAAATAACTCTGAAAACGATTCGGAACTTACACAAGACAGATTCGACGCCAGAGACGAGAGTGATTGGAGAGCTATAATACAAATGGCGGATCCGGAGAGACAAAATGGACGAAATTTAAGGTATCGAAAGAAGAAAGTTAAATTCAAAAATTCTACGAAGTGTAAGATGAAAGAATGGAGGCCCGAAGGGAAAGTAATATTTAAATGTGAAGGACTAAGGAGATATAAATAGAACGTAAGAAATTTCATGAATAAAATGTATAAGTTGTAATGTTTAAAAGTTGTAATATGTAAAGTGTAGAAGCGAGTGAGGTAAAAGGGAAATAACGGACTCTCAGCTGATTTAAAAGAATGTAACCTAGGTCAGTGAATAACAGGAAAAGTCCCGAATAAATTCCTAAGTGTACAAGGTCAGGAGCATAGCAGTAACACGCATCTGCAAGCCGCACCTGAATAAACAAAGTATAGACGAGGAGGGGAAGCGGTGAACCGGACGTCAATCAACAAATATTGACAGACTGCTTGTCAAGCAAATTAGCAGAGGGGTGATGGAAATGAATGAATGGATGTTTAAATGTGTACTGTTTTGTTTTTTATTAAAGGGAGATTTCCAATAGCCTAAATAATTTTTTCTTTTTAACTACAATTAGGATAATAATCGTTGTGGTTACCAAGTACGTTATATATATGTAGGCATAGTTTTAAATTCAACCAAAGCAGATAAATATAATCATATAAGACGAATTATTCCTTATATAAATGTAATATGTTTTGTGTGTGATAAGGTGTTTATTTACAGCAAGGACGTTTAGATGAAACGGCTGTAATGGACTATAAGAACGCTTAAGCAAATTTGTATGTATACCATCATAAATAACATGTGTTTTGAATATATAAATATTATACTATCATAAATAACATGTGTTTTGAATATATAAATATTATACTATCATGAATAAAATGTGTTTTGAGTATAGCAATATATGAAATGATGGAGGAGATGTTTTTTGGATATAAATAAATGTGTTTATATAAGTTGTTAGGTTAATATGTCAAACTTTATGTTGATGATTAATAGAGATGATACATAAATAGTTAATATGAAATGTGATATGTCGAAAAAGGGGTTTAATACTAAAATTTTAGTTTTAAAAAAAAAAAATGAAAAATAGGATATTTTCATTTTAACCGAAAATTTTAGTTCAAAGGGGGATTTTGAGGCGGTTTGGAAAAAGCCAAACGTCTCAAGTCCATTTAAAACAAGTTAAATTGCCGCGCTAAACCTTGTAGAGTGGGGACGAGGTGGGGCGATGACGTCACGCCAGCTCGAGAGCAAACTTGCTTGTTCAGACGTGAAAAGTCAAACTGCCTTAGTTCCTATTTTATTAAGAAACTAAATTATTAATATAAATAAATATTCAATAGAGTCAACCGACCAATAATATCGAAGAATAAATTTAAAATCACATAAAACAAAAAAGTTATTCAAGTTTTTAGAAGGGCTCAAAAACCTAAAATTTGGAAAAAGAATAAATTCAAAATTCAAAAATCGTAGAGTCATAACCAAGTGGGGAAGTAACAATAATCACAAATAAAAAATATGAATTAATAATAATTAACAGGTGAGAATGGACTTAGAAAGTCATTCTTGGGGAGTTTTTTGGAATTTTTGAGTTGAAGGGGGGATCATTTAAAAAATAATAATAAGTACTATTGTAGAGACCACAATAGGGCACAATAATAGGTACTTAGAATCAAATTTGAAAATAAAATAAGGGAGATATAATAATTACAAAACGTAAAACTTCAAAGCCCAAAAGCGGGTAAAATAAACGTTAAAGGGGTAAAGTAACATGATAATTATATGTATTTAGTATGTAAAATTGTAAAACACCAAAGCAGAAGTAATAATATATAATGGGGGGGTTTTTATGAACATAAACTCATACGACACAAACTTAAGGACTTCAAAGGCGAATAACTCGACAACCAAACGAGTTATGGGAAAAGTACAAACATAGTTTCTCGTCGTAGTAGAAGAGGAACAAGATTTCGTCAAAAGAATTTTGAGAAAGGACTTATCTCAAAATTTGAAAAGGGGAAAAATCAAATTTCAGGAAAAGGCCGATAACTCGCGAACGAAGCGTAGTAGAGCGATGAATCAAGTTCCACAAGACCCACAAGATGGAAAGGAAGAAGAATCCGAAAGGAACTTTAAAATCGGTTCGAGCGTTCGAAAGTTATAGCGAGTTGAACGAAAAAACGTCAAAAGTAGAGATTTTCATGCCAAAACATGAACAGTTGCGCGCGCATCTTCCAGCAGAGTCTAAAGTCAGAATCATCATGTTGCCAACATGGATCAAAGATAACGTTAAAGAAAAAATACTATAAATTATTAATTAAAAGGTGTTTTAATTAATAATTAAGGAAGAAAACTATTCATTAGTCAAAAAATAGGACTAATAAAACATATAGTGTAAATATTTCAGACCAAAAGGGCCTGAAAACACATAATATATGGAAAATACCTTTTTCCCAAAAAGGGAGGAAAATTGGCTCCAGAAAAGTGGATTAATTCCCACTGACAGGGAGACCGAGTTTTAATCGTCGAAAGACGATTACTTTTGATTTGGAATCGACGCTTAAAGGACGTTTCTTCTGCAACCGACTCTGAGCTGAGAGGAAGATTCAACTGTCACTCTACTAATTGGACTTAGAATAATTTCAACTTTAATCGATCTTCAAGGCGACTTAGAAGAATTCGAGACCAGCATTCAACTACATAGCAGCTTACAGACTCTGGATAGAAAACATCACATCACTATCATCCTTATAATACAACAAATTCCAAATCCAACTAGAACTTCTATTAAAGTGTGAAGGTATCTTATACTTAAGGAATAATTCGCAAATATTAACTTCTTTTCAAATATAACGTCATTAGGGGAATTATTAAAAATTAAATTCATTTTTTAAACCTCTGCTTTGGTGTTGATAATAATTAATAATTTAAATACGACTTTTTCAGTACAGGAAAAACTGTTTGTGGTTCTGTCTGGAAAGTCAAGCGCTTTTTATTTTTGTTTAATATATAGATAATCTTACATTAATTAATGTTGTTAAATAAATAAATAGTTGTGTTATTGTTCAATTAAATTGTTTT
The DNA here is from genome assembly GCA_963513935.1 of Aphrophora alni. NCBI lineage: Eukaryota > Metazoa > Arthropoda > Insecta > Hemiptera > Aphrophoridae > Aphrophora > Aphrophora alni. The sequence continues at coordinate 146,887,106 of OY740766.1, forward strand.
GTGTGGTTAAAAAAGTTTTGAATATAAAATTTTTCTGTGGAAAAGAGGAGATAATATACAAATAATTCATTTCTAAATTTTGTTGTGTTTTTTAATATAAATCCATTCTGTGTATGCTATTAACTTTGTTTTAACATAAATTTTATATATACGTGCTCTGGTAATATAATTTGAAAATTTTAAAAAGTTATCATCAGAATTTAAGAGCCGATTTCTCCCAAAAGGCACGACCTTGGAGAGAGAGAGAGTTAATCTTAAAAAAGTTAAATAATCGAGCATTGAGATAAAATTCAGGGAATTTTGCGTTAATTAAAATTTAGTAAGTTTATGAGGACAAGCTCATACTTATTAGAGCCAAGAGTTGCAAAATCTTTGATTTAAAAAAGTAAAAGTGAGCATCTTGGCCTTGCCCGCGTCTGCTCTGAAAAGAAAGGTGGTTCGCCCAGTCGGTGGTGATCGTACAGCGAGTTTAAGAGTTCGTGATAATAGTGTTCCAAAAAAGGGAACAAGAATCTTAAATTCGCGTGAAGTCAGACAAGACTTTCGGCGTGGCAAGTGGCGCCCAACGTGGGGCAAGAAGAACCCTACTCGAACTACACTAACGCGAAAAGAGGCGGCGTGGCACTACCACATTTAGTAACATATATCAATTTATCGTTTGCCTTAGTCTTTGGCATGACATTCCCTTTGACTCTCTATGTTTCCTGTATCAAAGGCTCTTCTTTGACCTTTGCCAAGATCCCGGTAGAGTTATTATGTAGGCCCCCTGCTATTATGAGAATTAATTTGGAACACTCCCGTCATCTACCACTAAGAATATTCTTCCCTTTCCTTTTGCAGTCCAGGAATGAATGCTTTCAGTTATTTAGGGAGTCCCCCTGAATATTATTTACCAGGAATGGGCCAGCGGAGTTTCATTTTTAGACGACAACCGGCCACTGGTCAGTATTTAGTCAGCTCTGTTATGAACTGTTTTGTTATGAACACACAAAAATAAAAACAATCTGAGGTAACTTTTTTTTTTATATACAATATTAAAATCTGCCTTTAATGTTTTTCTTTATATAACGTGTGGTATAATAAGCAACTAATGTTATCAGCGCAAAATATTGTAAACTCAGAAGTAGTTGTATTGAATTATTACAGTTACACCATTACAGTTGTATTGAATATTCGATTAATTCTGTAACGATAAAGTCTTTATCCGATATAATAGAATTGTATGTAGTAGAAGATCCACATATATTAACTCAATTTTATAAATTTTTAATTGTTTAACTTTTTAAATTATTTTTTACATGATATTTTTAATAATAGCTATGAACACTAGAAGAGCCTGAGTTTGATATACTAGACTCGTAAACCATTCACTTGAATGCAATTAAACTTCAATCACTATTCAAGGAATGCACACACGTTTCGTACAATGTTTTAGTCACTAAATAATCATAATTCATAATCATATACGTATACAAACTTTCAGCAATTATTACAAAATATTTGTGTTAACATTATTTAATAAACAACACAAGGCTAGGTTAGATTAGATTCCATAAGGGTAATTCGTTGTGAACACGTGTAATTATCTGAAGTATTACTTGATATTCGGATTAAATTCCTGGTTATTAAAACACTAACCTACTCGATATTGCTTTCAATAGATCTCAGGAGGAAAACATTAAGTCGAAGTGTTCCATGCTTATGTAATATGTATTAGTAGTTCGGTGATCAGTAGACCTAAATCCAATAATACATTCCATAAATCGTGTTTGTAAGCCCCCGACATCTAATACTATCACTGTAGGATAGTACAATTAATTTTATTACTTAGAGAGAAGAAACACTTCAAGTGTATATTAAATAAAAAATTGATGATTTTAAACTCTGTAAAACTCTAAGAAAATTTCTGTTCATATAAGACGAAAAATAAAAAGTACAAGCAAGTAATTTTTTTATCAGGTGCACATTTTCTTTTCAATTTTTGCGAAAATAATTCAAATTAAATTTTTCATGTGAAGTATTTTTGTATGACTGCATGTTATTACTCGTCCACAAAAATATATTTTACACTTTCTAAAGTACTTATATAAAGCACTCTAGTGCGCACTTTATCGCTTAGTAGGAGATCCCTTGTTCAAGCCTCAGAAATTCACAGTATTATTATGAATATTTTTTTAATGACAGCAATTACGTTATGTAAAATTAAAATTAAAAAATTGATCAACTTTAGTCCTAGTTGAAAGGAACGTTATTATTTTAATTATTTCAACTATAATGTTTTTAATTACTTATTTTGTAGATTTGTAGACGGGTTTAGGTTGTAATTGAGAATCAAACATATCAACACGAACGAAATTCCAAATAGGTGAGATAAAACAAGATTTCGCTTCGCTTGGTCACTTAGACTAAACATTTATATTTTAAAGGGAATAATAAAAATGCTCCCTTTAACGTTTATCAACATCAAAGAGAATTTGTAAACCTTATTACGTTGTAATTAATTTTACATTGTAGACACAGTTTCCTTTCTAAGCATAACGGATGTACGGAACCTCATATCCTCTTAAAGTTACTTATAAATTTACAAAGTCCTTGATCTCAATTCACAGGGGATGGTTATTATTACTTTGTTTTACGGAACTATTTAACGCATGGTTGCAAGTAAAGTTCGTAAGCCGCTGGTTAGCTCTAACTTTCATTAACTATGGTTATTTATGCATTTTTAATTCCCTCTATCTATATATTTTTATTGTTTGAATGGGTAATCTCTCACGTAAAACAATTAATTAATAATAAAAGTTGTGAAAAAGAAAATAGAACTCTGAAGATGGGGCGTACCCTTCGAAACGAGAAAGTGTATATAAAAAAGAAGTCACCTGGCGGAAACCAAAGGTAATTTAATTGTTAGTTAAAACAATAGTGACTTGGATACTATCAACATGATTCTTAAAATAAAAGTAGTATTCTTGATATTTATTTTAGTAATAAAATTTAAAAAATTTAATCAAACATAAAGAGTTGTCAATTGGATCTTGGATATTGTTTATTATTCTGTTACAAGTAAACAAATACATTATTTACACATTATTAATTATCTTTTATAAAGTTGAAGATAAAGGATTTATTGCTGTTATTAATGAAGTTAGATCTATCATAAAACAATATTTAGACAAAAGGCTTTCGAATATTAAAAAATGAGTTTAATACAAAAAGTGTTATAGTTTAATACGACAACAAGCTCAATTAATCTGCCTTCTGAAAGAGAAACCCGAGTAAGTTTGAATAAAACCACATTCTAGTGTCAAAACAGTGAAGTTGAATATTAAATCTCAACTTAAAAGTATCAAAAGGAGTTTTACATGTTTCTTTCTAAACTGCACCGCTAATAGTGACGACATTTCCCTTATGTTAGAATTGATATAGGCTACTGTTAAATAGAAGAAAATATCCACTTCAAAATACTGTAAATTTTTAATTCTTTTAAATATATTAAAGTATATAGAAGTACATGACTATTATTAATGGGTACGTTTTGTTTGTCCCTTAACGAGAGCTGTACAATTATTTTCCATTCAAATGGAAGTGTAAGTTATTTATGTAAAACAAAGTAAGGACATCCATCCAATACTGTTAAATTTTGAATTATTTATACACAACATGGATTTAAGGTGTAGCAGTAATATTAAGAAACATTACTTTGAATTTATTTTGATTTAATATTTTAAAGTAATTTTAACAATTCACAAGATCCGTGTTTCTTAATCTTTACATATATTCTTAATATTCCAGTAGTTTTATATTCTTCTGCAAAGGGAATATAGAGCGAACTCATTTTACATTTGACTGAATAAGAGAACATTTAAATATGTAGAATGGATTGCAAGCACACATTATATGTCAAAATTATAACCTATTTATGAATACAAACGTTTCAAAAGCTACATCTCTTCAATTGTTCAGAGATTCGTTTTACCGCTACAGTATTTCATCAAACATTTTATCTTTTCAGTGAATTTTAAAATATGTCTTTTAAAGAAGTATTTGTATTCTCTGATTATAAAAATAAATCTTCAAAGTAAACTAGTCGCGTCGCAATACGGGTAAATTGAAAACGTAATTGACATGTTAAATATTTATGAGGAAAATATAATAATAAAATGGTGTTATAAAATAATTTACACTGAGATGATTGGGAATTTTAAATATGTAACTCATGAAACGGTTTTTGATAATAATTCTATTTTCTTTAGGAAAATTGGTGATCTAATCAATTTTATAAATGGATGTAAAATTGTTACATTCTAGAAGGTACAATTATAAAATACACTAATATATCAAGTGAAAAGTATACGACATAGACCGGGAATCGAACCCCGATTTCAATACCTGCTATTATAAATTATAAAATGATAACTAATATGTTTTAATAATTTTTATTTCTATATTTCATCAACGTTGTTTACCGGATTATGTTTAATGCATGAGTAAAACAAATGATTTAAAAAAATCAAATGACCAATAACAATGTTAGAGGTTGAAGCTTTGTTTTTTCGCTGTGGTTAATAAACCTAAGCGATGAATTTTCGTAGTTAAATCTGTGTTATTTTCAAGGTTATTATACAGATGTTAATGTTTACTTATTTTTATTTTATTAGTTAGTGTTTATTATATATTTGTTGTCTTTGTGGTATCTATGCACAATCACAAGTGTTGTTGATCTTAATAAAGTTGTATAAAAAAATTGTATTTAATTTTAGTTGTGGTGATGGATACATTTGTTGAACAACATAAATGACTTTTTCCATTCTCCTTTAAACTGGGTCTACTGCCAAAGACATACCTAATTTGTTTTCCTTTCATATAAATGTCTGTGTTTTTGTTGTTGTTGTAAATAACTAAAATCAAAGGACATTATTACATTAATTTATTATTGATTAATTGGGATTCTTCAAGCTGCAGAAAAGAAAGTTCAATTGATAAATTAACAAAAATATTAATATAAATTAAATATAAAGCTTTACTGCAACAATAATCCTTTCTTTTATTATATTGTTATGGCAATGATCTTAGATTTCAGTTATTTTTATCTATACAGAATGAATCTAAATAGAAGATTGTCAACACCATTTAATTGGACTCCATTATTGAAGGTAACGGAATGTTTTATTTCAAATCTGGGCGCTCAAAAATATAGTAAATAAGTCAGACTTGAAGACCTGAAGAAAAAGTAAATAATTAAAGAATCTTCCATGCTGAGAATAATTCATTTGAATAATATATTTTATATTGTATTTTATTTTTAATTATGTATTATATAAGACAATAAATTATGTCAAATGACGTTTCCAACACATTTTTCATAGTTTTAAGTTTAAATTAAATCTAAGAAGGTAAAAAAGAGGTATTTATTTTTTTAAGCAAGTTGTATTATTGAATTGTGTATTATATGTGAATATGATTGAATATTTGCCAACAATGTCGTTTTGGCAAAGGAATTTCCATATCTTACTGAATAAAAACATTTTCATATCATTTTGTCTATGTTATGACAGATGTCATCGTGAAAACACATCTTCCGAAAACTAACATAGGGTGACTTTTAATATCGACAAATAATGTCTCAATCTTTGGGATAAAAATAACATAAGAGAAAATATATTTGAATCAAACCTTAACTAAAATGTGGGCATTATTGAGTCTATATAAGATAGTAATAAAAATCAAATGAATTAATATAATATATATATATATATATATATATATAAAATTTTCTCGTAAAATTTCTCAACTTATACAAATTAAACAAAGTGACAACAAAGCTTAGCAGCTAAATGGTAATTTTAATATTAACTTGTATGTTAGACGTTTTCCTGCCCATAAATTTGACTCTCACAACTGTATTAATGGTGCAAAAATTACAATTATTTAAATATATATATATATATATATATATATATATATATATATATATATAACTGAAAAGTGTCCATAAATAGTTATAACTTTAAATACCCATTTATTTGTCAAACTGATTTATTAAACCACAAAAATTAGTTCACAATATAAACAAATAGCGTTATTACCTATAAATGGTCATGTTTTTATCACTAACCCGATATCATTTTATGATTCAATTTTAATCATTTCCTTTTCTGGTTAAAAAGTCAGTTCCATACTGGCAGTAGAATAAATTTATTCCACGGGAAATAACGTTTAAGTTACTACGAAAGCTGAGTTTCTTTAAAATCGTCGATAAATTATTTGATTAATATATTTTTTAATGTCAAATCCATTTTTTTGTGACAAATAAAAGAGTTTAGTCTTTGTGAGCTCCGGTCTTTCTATTACTAAAAAACATACTTTGTGTTAAACATTTCCAACTAATATGATAATCTAAACACTCAATAATGTTCGATAATATATCTCCAACATTCATTCAACAGTAAAAATAACTTATTAATGTTTAAGCAAATAATGCTCAAAACGATAGCTCCCTTGTAAAACGACATACAGCCTAATTGCTAGGAAACATGTAACGAAAGGCTACTCATGTTCACATATCTGTACGTACTACGACACAGAAAACAATTAAAAGGTGCATCTCTGTTGCATTGATAACGAACTTGTGATTAATTTAATTATCAAGTACACGACACAGGGTTAAAGGGTAAGTTTGTGAACTCCCTTTTTATAAATAATCTTTATCGTATCATGGACGTATGAAACAGAAAATATGATTTGCGACATGGCAATCCACATGTCCGTCGTCGTTGTCGCTTTCGTCTCTACGAAATAAAGAAAGCGGCCACAAAAAAAATAATATAAGAACAAGATATTTTTGATAGGAGAGCGTAGTGAGCTCATTTAAAAATAAAACTGTATTGAAATTCAGATAACTCCAATTGCAATATAATAATGGTAGCCATTTTTAAAAGTTGTTGTTCACATTTTATAATTCAACATAAAATATAACAAGTTAGATTCAAATTTTACATTTCAATTATTCATGCAATGGTACCAACCCCATATCTATGATGACAAATATCTAAGTTAATGTAAAAAATATTATTTACAAGATTGTAGTCTTAAGAAAATGTGATATTCCTATAGATATGAGAACTGAGAGAGACTAGTCATTGACCTTAGATAAGTGGGTGCACGCGGTTTTATACATATACATTTAGGAGGTTCATTATGGCTTAGATAGTAGTGACATACAGAATTAGGAGATTCAAGAAACCTGTTTTGAACACACCTACCCTACTCTATTACCCTTTATCTACCAATACAATGTAATATCTTTTACAAGATCCAAGAAACCAGCTTTTAGGTAATTAGGTTCAGAGTATTTACCTACATTACATTCTATGATGGATCTGAGTAAATGCAATAAAAGGCCATCAATTTATTTATACATACAATATTTATACGTCTAATAAATTTAAAAAATAACAATCATTGACTGGATAAAATAAAACTTTTTTTTCTGTGAAAAAAGTCATTGATAATAACTTAACTTAATAGTAATCATCACTGTAAACCACCTTAAATGATTACTTTCATTACTAGCAGAATGTTGGCACCACTGTTTAAACAGTGTTTATTAAACATTATTTTTGGACTTGTTTAAACCCAAAACCAATTACGTCGAAATTTTGTTTTTTTACCACATTACAGTTCGTGTTTAGTAAAACGAGTATTAATCAGCTTATTAATTGCATTTTTGATAATTAATTTTGTAATTTAATTAATTTTCTTTATAACTTCAATAACTGTTGCAGTTACTTGGAATAACGATGTCGTCTTTAGAACAGGTTATAATGGCATGTTGGATTTAGTATATGTAAACGTTTTGGCGATACATTTATATTTTGAGGAAAACAATATTTATGGAATCTTTATAGTATAAATACATAAGTTTTGGTATTTAGGTTCATTATAAATAATTTTGTTTATAAAGACAAAAATATTAATAGCAGAAAACATTGTTCGAAAAGTTCTTATTCTCTACATTTATTGTACATATTTTAGAACCCATTAAAAGGCATTATACCTAAATCGGAATACGGAATATCTGTTATATATAATAAAAATAAAAAAAGAGCTTCGAGTCAAATTAAAAAAAAATAAATTGAACAAAAATTAAATCTTAAGTCTAGAGGTTTAATTTCACTTTTTAAAAATCAAATTTATACTATTCCGTGAGTTAAGCAATTCATATATATATATATATATATATATATATATATATATATATATATATATATATATATATATATATTATATTCATATATATATATATATATATATATATATATTTCAAGAGTTAACATCAATAAATTATCTATGACTCTACACAATATTGTAAACAAATCACGTTTCTTCTTAGTTCTGCTGAAACGATTTTTATGCAATTATTATTTCAAGATTGAAAAAGCCTATCGGCCAGAGTCGGTAATCGTTCTAAGAATCAAGCAAGGCATAACACAGACATTTCACAGTATATTTTGGACTTAAATGCCTTCATTTTTCGCAGTGAAGTTATAGATAAAATAGTATCGTATATTTAATAATCATAATTTACAAAAGTATTAAATATTTACAAAAAATGTTCTAAGTTTAGCATTTAGAGTCTGTACTATTAATGAGTAATATTAGGAATGCTATTAGCATTTTTTTTTTTAAGTAACCAAAAACAGAATAATTCAGTACAGTAGAAAATTCAGATTCTTTCTACCTAATTGTCCTATAAAATTTTTAGACAGTAGTTATAGATGACTGCAAACAGCTCATAGGTATATCGTGTTTGGATTAATTTTCAATTTAAAGTTACAAGGAACTTAATGACACGTGTACATTATTTAAAAAATACTCACAAAGGAATACATAGCCTATCTCCTAGAAAAAAACAGCAGGTTATAAATAGATCTTTATATATACATAAATAAAAGAAAAAGTAAAGAATAGAGTATAGAAAATGTTTTTGGTAAAATTTAGTTTTTAAAAATTTATTCGTAGGACAAAAGAAGATATCAATTTTTGCAAAAAATAAAAAGACAGTTAATTTTTATTTTTGGAATAAATACATTTTATTTCTGTGATAGGAAAATATAAGAAATTATAGCAAAATATTTTCTATACTTTTTATTTTTTTATATATACATAAAGAAATAAAGAAACAATCTTTGTATTAAAAAGTGACTAGTAGCTGAATAACCGCTGTCAGTAGTTGACGCAAGTATGAGTGATCGTGTACGCGAAGGTTAGAGACATTTAGAGGTCCAATTCTAACCACCATCAACTTTTGTACAGAATATAAATACCAAATATATAAAATATCAAACAATAGTTTTTTTCAACAACTCAGACAGTTAAACAAGGAAGCCTAGCGAAATTGGATAGAATTCGAAAGTTGACACGAAAATTAAAATCGCCAGTTATTTTCATTACTTTTGTAAAAAGTTTTGAAAAAAAAAGTACAAACCTTTTCTCAGCAATACAAACAAGAAAATAAATCAACCTTGACATTTTAAGGAGAATCTGATATAAGTTACAAACTACACGATTTTTCTAAATCTAAAAGGAATCAAAAACGATAAAACGAAATTTAGCCGCCATCTTCTCAAAATGTAGATTCTGTTTTGAAGGAAAAATAAATGTGTGCCCTCATAAAATCTCACAAAATTAAATTTCCATATCTCAATCCCTTCTGGAAATTGGATTGAAATCGAGTTGAATGGCCGTTTTATTTATTAGCAATTGTTATACACCCTAACCTAACCTAACTTAATTTTCGTTCACTTTAAATTCTGTACACTGGTTTGAGCTACTAATATTCACATTTAATCCAAATGTATTCTTTTAGTTCACTTCAAAAATATGTCTATTATACTTTAATACACGGAGATAAAAACACACATTTTGTATTATGAATTTTGTCTATATATTTTTTACAGGGGACACGCTGGTTTATACAAATGTATACACATGAATAGGTAGCTGTTATCATTTATCCTCTGTCCGTCTCTGTGTAAACACAATGTAGCACTCTATTCTGTAAAGTTTGTGTTGGTAATGTGTAGTTCACCTGAGGCTTCTGATCAGGTGTGGTTAGGTTAGGTTAGGTTAGATTAGGTTGTATGTATTTAATTTTATACCGGGTATCTCATGAAGAGGTCGCTATTTTTTAATTAATTTGCCGGACATATGGAACACTCTACACACTTGACACTCTATAGTTATGTTACGTAAAGTACACTCATGTTTCATTTATTTATGGCAAATCAAAACAAAATTGTGAAATGACAAAAGGAACATTTGACCCAGTATTTGACCAGTGAATGTCGATGATTTTCTAATTAGTGATTTTCTCACAGTCATTCTATATATCAATTACCCTTAATGGTGATTGGTCACACTAATCGAGACTGATCCGTGATTTCATTGCTCGCTTGAGCTTTGACGTGACATCATTCGTAAAATTTTATAGCCTACGTTTTAAATTTAGGAAAGTGAAGCATGTGAACATTTACAAATCATCTAAGCTATGACTAATTATATACCTTTTATTATAAATTAAATAAGGATAATGGTGTTATAAATTTGTGCAATTGATATTTAATTAACGTTTGTTTATATACAAAAAAAAATAATAAATAAAAACAAGTCTCAGATTTATATTAAAAAATTCCTTACTGTAATAGTAATGCCTGAATTAATATTCTATTTACAAACCCCAAATATCCATTGATTATTACCGATTAGGGACATGTTTCATCTATATGAACATAATTTATTCCTATATTATCCATTTAGTTATTTAAACCGGTATTTCTACAGTTTAGAATACTTCCCTGATTAATAAACCTTTGAAGTTTTGAATAAAAAGCAGAACTAAATTACACATCAAACACATTATTTACTTTGTCACAATTCACCTACACCAATAAGTTTTCCTCACCTATACAATAGTCTATGAATTAAATTACTTCTATTTGAAAGCAACAACCAAATAAATCATGTAGAGTAAAATATTACATTACAGTACGTTTCTCGGACATGAGAACATAATATATTATATTTAATAAGTAGTTTCTCGGTTACTTGAGAATAAAATTTGAGATTGAAACTTGATCGTTTAATTGATTGTTAAGCCTAATCATGGTGAGTGGTTGAATGTCCTGGCTACAGATAATCTTGTACCTCCTTGACAAGCAGATAACAGACGACTAAATTATATTATATGAATTAGTAGTCCATAGTTACATGTTTTGATAATATTCAAAATACAACTCTAAAATATTACACACTCAGGAAAATAACAAATTTGTGATTAATTATAAGTTATAAATAAATGCAAGGATAAATAAAGCAAAAGCTTAAAGTTTCAAATATTTTAATAGTATGAATGAGCTACAATTGTTTCGCCTTGCGGCATCATCGGGCAACTGATATTACTATTAAAATATTTGAAACTTTAAGCTTTTGCTTTATTTATCCTTGAATATGGAGTTTCAACAAGAAATATCTGCTATTACATTAAAGTTTATAAATAAATGTATAACGGAAATAAATTAGTTACTATCTTTTAAATAATATTACGTTTTATCACTATAAACTTGCTGTTAATTCAAGTCACATTTGCATAATTAAAACTAATATCGTCTAAATGCAATTGTAAATTTTAATTCAGTGGTGGTGAGTTAATTTACATCTTGTGAGTTAAACATAAACAGTACCATCGGGTAGTTTTAAAATTATGAGTTTCCAATTTATTGAAATTATAGGAAATAATGTATACAGTATGGATTGTATGCAAACATCCAAAGGTGCTTCACACTGATATCTATTTACCTTTATAATAACTTGTGTAACAAAATTCGTTCTTAAAATGTTTTAAATTGGAGGCTATGGTGACTTTTAGTGAATTATAAATTTCTGATGTATTTTAGCTACAATATAAGAACTTAAATTTTGATAATTAAAATAAACAATGGATCACGATTATGGTTAAAGTAACTTTTGATATTTTTGAAATTATAATTGTCTTTATTGTCTAGCAGTTTGGAAGGTTAAAGATAATATATCGCTTTAATATACGTAAGACAAGCAACAATAATATTATTGTTGAAAAACGTTCTAAACCTTATAATGTGAGTTGAAAAGTTCTGATACATTAGATCTATAACAGGAAGTGATTTATCTACGTAAGTGGCACTTTGATAAATAAAATAGTCGTCCTTTTAGAAGAGGAGATTTATATGAACGACAATATATTCTCAACAATATAACGTAACACTAGGTTACAACTAATATCGGTATATATGACAAGTATTATCATTTATTATACATAAAGATATATGTAACTGATATAATTGTTTTCCTTTCCAAAATGCGATTTAAGAACGAGTTAATTTCAAATCTTAAGTTTACCGTAATATATAAATGTTCGATTCACACATAAACCTGTTGTGGGGCCGTTTAAAAAATATTTTACTCAGTTTTCAAATTTATTTGTTAAATAGTATTAAGAAGTTAACAAAATATCTACCGTGACATTATTAAACAGGTATTATTAATATGCTTTACTGCTAATGGGTTCTGTTTTGATTTTCACTGCATGAGTCTATCTTTATTTGCAATTTATAAAATATCCAATTCATAAGCAGTACAATATTTTCAAATCACAAGTCCATGAATCAAGATCGGAATTTAAAACGTCTATTAACAATGATTTTTCTCATTAATTATCCACGTCTGGGTACAAATAGTTTTAAAATAACTTTTTTTTCTTTTTTTTAAAAATTGAATTCATAAAATAATAAATTAAGTTGGAGATTAATAAAGGAAACTTCAAATAGGTTCAAAAATAGGTGGCCTGAGTTTGTTTTAAATTTTCCAAGGCTGTAAACTCTGGATTGTAGTGAGTTTTGATTTTGTTTAAAACATACAAATAATTGAAAGCTTTTCATTTTCCATCGAACGTCTAATTAATACAAACGTCTCTCAATCGACTTCTTGAATATTTTCCATCAAATGAAAAGTAGTCAAAGAGTAAGAACCAATTAAGGAGCATTGATTGAACTCTTTTAATTATTTATTAATTGAAAGAAGATAATTATGTATTCCTAAATTTGTACTGAATTCTTTAATATATCTTATGGTGTTGTTTTACATTATTTTTACACGACTTTACTTATTTTAAAAGTAAATTACAAATTTAATCTATTAATTTAAAACTCTCGTAAACCTAATTGATCTGCTAGGCAATATAATTAAACGGTCTTTGACCTGAATACCTCAAAACGAAATGCATACCATATGATGGACTTCTAGGATGATAAACGTATTCATTTACAAAAGGTTCACCTAAACCCATCTAAAGCAAAAGAAATAAGTACAATCGTTTGAGTAGGTTTTTAGGATTGTAGACAGTATATTTAAGCTATTTTTAACTCCGTTATCATTTTTCCTTTTCTAAATATTTCATTATTCTACTTTGAAAGGTTTTAAATATATATAGTTGTAATCTCAACTGCTTAAAAAGTAAATATCAAACTTATTTTAAATCTTTTATGGTACTTTTTTAATATCAGCTTCCATTTATTCAGAATTTAAGACAATTTTATTGTAATACAAATTTTATTATTTTCATATTTGTAAAAATGTTTAACAAAATTATATCAAATACTTATTTAGCTTATTGATAGAATATATATTTAGCCACTCCAACAATTCTGCAATGGCATACATTACGTGTTTTACCATTCATTGTTATTGCATATGCATTGGTTCAACAACAACAACCGAAACATACAAATGAATCGGTCCAGTATTAACAAAGAGTTTATCAGTTTATTTATGTTTCATACAATTGTCTGATTATGATGATGATATTGCAACAGCGATGATAATAATTTCTTTTATTAAACACGTAATTGAAAAAAGTTCGTTTCAAATTGAGAAAAGAGTGGCATGATTAAAAAGAAAGTGTCACGGAATTTGTAAAATACAGAAGACATCTCTACCTACCACATCTTTCAAGAAACCAAAACTCAAAAGTAAGAAGAAAGTTAGTAACAAAATTTAGGGTTCTATATTTTCTGGCTACATTATCTCTTTCTTATGTTTGATTTGTTTTCCATATATTTGCTGCTAAACTGTTAAATAATACAAACTTCGACGAAATCAGACCAGTTGCTCTCCAGATTAATTGGGATTTATTTAGCAGACGACGTCTAGTGTGTTCATCCAAAATTATTGTTTCCGAATTTCTAGAGACATTAACTAGCGACAACAACATTCACCAAACATTGTCCACCATAGGTGGAGGATTAGATTATTTATTTTAAAATTCCCTACTACACAAACAATATAATTTTTCAGTAGTAACATACTTTTATTGTATCTCTTCTGATTTGTAAAAATTGTAAATACAATTTAAATGTATGAGAGCAGTGTACTTACTGGAAAAAAAACCATAATTATTATGATTTTCAGGTTGTAATTAATTTGTGAAAACTTTTAACAACTCAAGTAAAAATTAACCTTTTTTGCTCGCTAAAAAAACAATAACGAGCATTGCAGTCATATACAATTATTACACAAACATACGGGACGAATTTCAATAATGGATAGTAAAATTCCACTTTCAGTCGTGAGAACACAAAATATTCAATGAAAGAATTACTCTTTTATTTTTTATAATAATTTAACCTTGACTGTTACGTTATACTTTAGTGTAAAGCCTAATCGTGCTGAGTGCTTGAGTGTCCAGACTACAGATGTTCTTCTGTCAACTTGACAGATTGATTACAGACAACGAAATATAACACTTTATATGTAGTACAGTCTTAATACGAATAAATAACATATATAATGAGCTTAGATTATATATTGATTGTAATAAAGATTCATTAAATGTTTAAAATTATATTAAACTTATATCATTAATACAATTTATTAAGTTTTCTTTAATTGTTAATTTTATAAATCGCCGAACAACGATTTAACTTTATTTATATCAAAATATCTACATCTAATTTTGATTAAATTGAAAGATTATGTTTCATAAGTGCAGGAGTTGTTAGTTAGAGTAACATTCAATGGTATTAAAAAAATTAAAGCTATCATTCATATATAGTGTCTTTTTATTAAGTAAAATATATGCGTTTTTTAGAAGGCGTATTTAATAATTACAAGAACTTCTTTGGCTGGCCCATACTGTAATAAAAATTTATATAAACTACATTACTTTTTAATATATTGGATTATACTACTTAACATTATTCTTAAATTTATTTCACAAATTAAAAAAACTGCCTTACTTTAAAATTTATAAAATACTGACATACAAAAATACTTTTTGTCAGGAAAGTTTTTTACGTTAATATTATTTTGCAGTCCTTCTTCCATAGTGAATTTTATAACCCTATTAATAGAATATAAATACTGAAAAAAAACAATTCAAGCTGGTACACTGAACCTACAAATAAAAGATCTAAACCTCAATTTTCTTGTACTTTTTAAATTTAAATAAACTACCGTAAAAATAACTGAGTTGAAACCAACCATAATACTTTATTTTCATCGTAACTAGGTTTTATAGAATAATAATAATCAACAAGTTCTTGAATTTTTTCATTTATTGATATTTGTCCCTTAGTTTAGATTTACGCCATTAATATGCAGGGTGTGAAAAAGTTTCGGAACCTTTCAATAAAGGTAGAGAGAAAACTTTAGAAAAATTTTATGGTGTTAAAATAAAACTATTTTTGTTAACATTATGACTTAAATTCCTCCCGCTATCTCAAAATGTTACGTTCTATTAAAAATTTTCAAATAATAAGCATCACCGTGTGATACCATATTAAACTTCTATTTTATTTGAAAATAACTTCGCATATATCAGGCCGATAACTCATTCCAATCTGATCTGATTTCCGGTGAAATATTTTAAAAATGAAATGTTCTTCAGAATCTGCTATAAGGAAAATAATAATGACTAGTAATATTTCCAATAAAGTAAAATCGGGAGTAAGTTGAATTTTTACAACATTTTGCCATCCGCGATTTTGCACTGGAGTCAGATAGAGAGCTCTAATTTGCAAAGGTATTTTCTATTAAAGTACACTTTTAATGAGGTATTACTCGACGGGGCTTACATTTTAATCCAACCCCCATTGAGATGAATTTACCATATTATTACATAATGTTAAAAAAATATTATAATTCAAACTTAAAATTTCTAAACCCACCAGGGAATATTTTACACCCTTATCATTGGTAACTATTATTAAAATATAGCGCGTATTAGCGTTACTCTTATCACTATGTAGGACATATGTTTATTTATAGTTATTTATATCCATATCACCTCTTGAAATTAAGTAACATATTTTATGAATTTTCTCTGTATATATATATATATATATATATATATATATATATATATATATATATATAGTGATTCACGAAGAAACGGATTATCTTTCAGAACGTTTTATACTGGTAAAAAAGAAGCAAAAAATTTCATATAAACATACGTTTGAAAAAACTTAGTTTCCCATCTACCGGCCAATTCATTTTTTTGCCAAAAAAAATGTATAACTTTGTAAATAGATAAGATATTGATTTCAGAGATTTGTTACATTTATGTTTGTTTATTTCTCAAATAATCATATGCTAACAGAAAAAAGAAGCCTTAGTTTTTTTAAGTGAACTATTACATTTTATTCAACATGCAATATACATTCTAAAACAATTCGTTTCAATGAACATCTTAGAGATTGGATTTTTTCTTTCATAAAGTAATACAATGTTTGAATTTTGTTAAAAGAAACTACAAAGGTTTCCATCAAATCCATACACTAAATAAAAAAGTGTGAATGTTTCTATTGAAAATGATGGTTGTTTGAAATATACAAATAGTTTCAATACTCTTCATTTTATATCTAACTTCTAATTAAAGCAGGGTTCTTTCAATCACCTCCTTGAATATTCACTTCAAACAGGACGAATTAATTAGGAAGCTTTGATTGAACTCTTGTAATTTCTTATTAATTGTAACCCGGTAATTAAACAAGGTCTACAAGGCGCTTCTAATTTATGAAATCTACCTGTACACAACATTTCTTTCACATTATTTAAAACTCATTTCAAATTTAACCGTAAATTAAAACACAATTTTAGGATAAATGGTGTATAGAATTCAATAACGAGGTAAAAAATTTAACCAATGCGTAAGTGTCTGTCATCCACTGAATTGATTTAAACTCTTAGCAATTTTAGTGTTATAAAAAATATTTCAAATAAAGCTTCACTAAATAGAAACATGACAGAACTTATTAAGGCACTTTCAGTATATTTTGATACTAACTTATTAATGCTCTTCCCGCTTTTACACATTTAATAAAACTTAAAAAATGCCAAATTTATAAATATTGTGTTATTAAAAAAAAGTATTAAGGCTTACGAGCACAGATATCATCCGGTTGGGCATGTAAATAATTATAAACAACATGTAATTAATATACATAATTTGGAAAAATAAACTGTACCGGTAAATAAAAACAATAAACAAAGTACGGAGATCGTGGCGAAATATTTTTTCATTGCTATTTATTACCACTACCTGGTCTTCAATTACAAGAGAACATTATAAATAAATATAGAGATTGACTTGTGAGATAATATTAGATAGAAATGTAATTTTTGTGAGATCTTGTGTTCCAGTTTTTTTCTATCTACAAGATAACATTGTTTGGAAAAAAAGGAACTTTGAATGTTAATTACAATTTTTAATTTTCATCTAAATATTGTTTTAAATGTTTTAATTTTAAATTACTTCAAACAATTATATATAGTTATATATGTATACAAAACTTGATTGGTAGATTTATTCCCCCCCCCCAAACATTGGTAGTAATTTGTTCAAAAATTGGCACTTTGACTTGATGTAGAAATGTTATGATGGATCAAAATTTAAATACAGTTTTATTTAATGACTATTTTTACTAAGATTTTTCTTTTTATGTGCAAATATGTACAACATTTTTTTGACCGTACGGCTTTAATAGTCAATTAGTTTTGGGAATAGCCTAAGAAAAATGACTGAATTTATTAAGTTTTTGTATACTCTTGACTATTACTGGAACGAAAACTTTAATTCTACTTGAGTCATGTGTAAGTTTATGTCTGTGGTTGTAGTTTGTGTCTGTGACAGTGGCTTTCAGCAGTAATATATAAAAAGTTAAAATCGAACGAATGGACTAAAGCCGTTCTTAACCTCATCATGAAGAAAGGCCCCAAAATTGGCCCAATGATATTCCTTTTTTTTTATTCCCAACTCCTGTTATATATTATTTCTACCAAATAAATCTGATTGCTTACCTAATTTGTCAAATTTGAATGCAGAATAAATACATAGATAAGACAATATTATGAGGTTATGTGGTGATTTTGGAAATCTTGAGTAGCTGACAAATCAGTTAAATACGAACTGAATAATACGAATAAAACAAAACGTTAGAACAAACGTTTGCAATTTTTTAAATTTATTTTATAAATTGTAGCGTAATTTTGAATGGTTTCGGTTTGTCTACAATACAAAATTATACATGGATAGGACGATTGTTAATGGAAGCTTAGTTTTGATTCGAAACATTATTTATCTAAAGATAGACTCATATAAAAATGTCTACTTACATATATACAAATTGAATTCTAGCTACCATAAAACTGAATTGTTAGAAGCAAAAAGCATATTTTATTAATTTACTATTTTACTATACACTAAATACTTTTAATTTTACAAACTCTAAACATGACATATTCGATTACACATATTAAAATCATATTTTTATATTTGAATTGTGTTCTTTTATAAATTACAAACTAAAATGTAACATTACATTCTATCAAAAATTTCTAACATTTTTTCCTATTTATAAAAGTCCTACACTCTAATCTAATGTTAATAATAACATTTTTGTATTACATTGTTAGAATAATTCAAACATTACATTGTGAGTTACATTAGATTGCCCTCCGGACGAAGTAGACACTTGAAATATCGAGCTGTCAATAAGACTAAAGTTTAGATATATCTTTAGGCATCGTTTTACCATTCGTAACCATTTCCGATACACTTACACAGTCACTTACACGAAACTGAACATTTTAACTCTTTGTTGTGGATGCTTCCTCAACGATAAAAATAATCTTTTGTTTCTTTTCTTTGTTAAAACACTGAGTAAGATAGGCTTAACTTATATTTGTCAAAAGTAAAACTATCTTGTCTTTATTATTTATTAGTACGCATGTTGATATTTTATTCCTTATATTATCTTTACATTGATCGACTCATTTTATTATTTATAATTTGATTAAGTTTATTAAAATCGTGCACAACTAATTTATTACATTTATTTACGGATGGTTTTTAACTTCTGTCGAAAAACTCTTTCCACGAAGCGCAAAATGTGAATCCAGGAGTCCTTGTCTTACAGGTTCTTGTTAACAATAGTGACAGAAGTCACCCGGCCAGCTACAATCTCCAACTGTCGTCTCCGTATATAGCTACGAAAAATAAGTTAGTTTAACAACTTTAAATAACACATAATATGTCATATAGGACCGAATATTAACAAGATCGATTTTTATAACCGTGCCACACAATCGAATATAATAAAATCCCATGGTTTACAATAGTTTTAGGATGTAAATACCCTATAGTTTTATTTATTAAATCATTTTTAACTTCAAAGTAAATCTCACATTTATAAGCAATTAACAGGGGGGGGAGAATGGGTCAAAACATACTAATCCATTATTTATTCATGGATTCATTTACTACATTCTAGTTTCGACAGTTGCCCAGTTCACGTTCTCTTGCCGACAACATTGTTATCATTCAACTAACCTAACATATCCTAATCTAAATCATTATTTCGTTTCTATACCCCTAATACTCTGTCTGGCTATTTTATAAATGGAAAAATTATGTAAATGTGTAAATATTGTTATAAAAATTAGATTATTTTGTTCAGTGGAAGGCTGAGATCCAATCCCCCCCCCCCTCTCTCTCTCTTACTGTCGGCTACTTATTATCTTGGTGTCATAACTTCTAAAAATTCCCGTGTTTGTGCCACAACTCCCAATTCAATATATTTGAAACTGTGAGGCACATCCCATTTTCGGTTGAGTTTAACATTTCTGTGATTCAGAGCTATGGCTTTCGCAGCTATGAGACCACACAACTAAGAAAGTGTGCTTCGCGTCGTAATGAATTGCCAAACGTTCCTACGATATGTTACCTCATTACTTGTACGATAATATTTTTTAAATAAATTGATATATTACAGTTATATTACTATCTTGTGCTTTTGCACCGAATAACCAAATTAGTTTCAAGATCTGCATAAATACTACATGATTAAGTAATTTGAGGCAACATTTGAAGTTCAATAGGAAATACAATTTAGGTAAGTATGCAATCACTATTCCTTAATTCAAAGTTGGAACTCAATATTTGACCAGTAGCTACTAAGTTATTGGCTAAAACATACAATGTTTTAATACATATTTAAAAATATCATATAATGCATATTTTTATTATTATTTTTTAATTAAAAGAAAGTTTCAAATATATCACCTATTTAATAAAAAAATGTTAAGCTTTTAAAATATTTTTATTGAACTGTCAAAGTAGTTTTTTCGTCTTAAGGGGTAAAAATACTCATTACATACAATAAAAAACAATCTCAATTTCGTTTTACGAATGTAGTTAAGACACATTTCAATTAAATAAATTGAATTAGTCTTTACAACAACTCAAGTGATTTGGAAATTAAAATGTGAGATACTCCGTTTATCTTTATAGAAAGTGTTTGATCTTAATTGTAATTATTGCAACATTTTATGTGATTATACATTAATTATTATAACGATACTGGATTCCGATGGAATGTTGAGTAATTAAAAATAATGTAGTTATTAATATGTGTAATGGCTGTATATTAAATAAAACAAAAGTGTTTGGAATTGAATAATAGGTATGGATTTACAATTTAAAGTTTAATTTTCAATCTGTGATAATTTGTCATCCTACCTTTCGAAATTATCTAGAACGTCTATTTAAGTCTTGAAACAGTTCTTAAACTTGTTCTTCACCATTTAAAATCTTCTAGATTAATATTGTTTAACTTATCAATGAAGATATCAAACTATATACATTATACATCAGTAGTATTATACTCACAAATTATACTACGTATGGTAGTCGCATAGCAAACATTTTAATTTTGTGTAAAAAATTACTACATTTAAAAATAATGTTTTACATGGCAGTTTAATAATATGTACTGAAGGCCTAAATACATTAATAAATCTATTTGCCATTTTTGATTTTGTAAATGTAAGTAAACATTATATAATTATATTAATTTTGATATTAAAGTCATCAGTTTAAGTCCATCACTACACAAGTAAGTTTATTTTAAGTCATAGGATAAAATTATAATAAATTACTATTAAAATATAATGAAGAAATTTGAAAAAAACAACAACGATATATCGCATCGTTTAATTGGAAAAAATAACAAGCTGTGCATAATTTAATCAGATCGATATTGGCGTTTACGTCACAGCCAATATATTTGCTAGACAAAAAAACTTTAAATAAATATAGGAATTGGTAAACATAAAAAGAACACGATTAGGCCTAATTGATAAATCGACAATAGCTGAACATATTTGTTCCGAAAGTCATAAATTTAATTGGGAAGAGGCAAAAATAATTCACCGGAAAAAAAAACTTGATCAAACAAAAATTAATTTAAGCTTCATGAATAAAGCTATCGGACAATTGTAACAGTCAAACCAGTTTAGAAATAAGGCCATTATGGGTTCTTTTCAAGAAGTTGAATGAAAAATCAGAGATAAAAATTCTTCTACTTTAAATAAGGGTTAAGTTTTGACGCTTAAAACAAAGATGAGAATAATGATGCGATCGCGGAATAAACCCTTGAAAAAGGGGGCAAAATATTGTTTACCCCCATAAACAGTTAGGACAACTTCATCTTTATCTTAGCTTCATCCCTTTGACAATCAGTTGTTTGCCGCCCTTTGTATAGTGTTGGATTGTGTGTGTTGTATCTGATCACCTTTGTATTTTGTCTTAGCTTTTTTTAGGTTTGGATTCAATTCTTAGGTTATATATATATATTTCTATTTTGGCCCCAGGCAACAAGACTATATTGGTGTTTTTTTTACTCATTTTTATGATCAAGGTTCACCAAGTGTAACAAGAGATGATTTATACTCTAAAAACCTTTAATTACATTTTATATATACAAATGACGGGAAATGTCCGATTAAACAACATGACTAATTACAATTTGTTTCAAAGTTGAAGTATCATATTTTCTATTTATTTTAATTGTGTGGCGTTTATTTAGACAATACTGTTTTTACCACTAAATGGTACAGGGTATTATTTTTTTCTTGATATTTAACAAACAATTGTTTATTCGAAAAAAAAATCAGATGTGTTTTGTTACTTAGAGTTTATATGTCAAACAATACTTATAAAAACTAGTCTGCAATGTCATTCACATCAAAACGGGAATCACCTGCAGCCTAACGCTAGGACATTACATTCGCTGTTGCAATTTGAACAGCTGCATATGTTGACTAATTTTGTTTATGTGTAGTCCTTTAAATTTAAAAAATATATTTATAACAAACACTAAATTATTACTCATATTAATACTATATAATCTAGGATATTGAATACCATTATTATATTATTATATCTATATGCATATTAATTATGTGAAATTGAGTAATTTTTTTTGTTAATGTATGAATATTATTCTTAATAAATATGATTGAAATAACTCAACTAAATTCCAAAAATGTTAAGTTACAAACAATATATCTAATAAACATAAATTTAACGTATGTTAACTTCATATATACATTAATATTTATAGTTAATTATTATTTAATAGAAGTTATAGCAAACAACTAATATTAGTAATGTATTTCTTAAAATGTGTTAATTAATTAGAAACAAAAATCATACTCTAATACATTTTGAAAATAAATCTATCTAAAACATAAAATGTATATTTTATTTACAGCGGATACAAATACTCCATTATTTCCTTTTTTTTGGATTATTATATATTGTCGGGATCGATATTTTCCATTTTATGGATCTGGTCTTATAACAAAATTTTATTTTGTTATAAATAAAAGCGATAGCATTTTACTTTGAATATATTCTATTTATTGTAGTTTCCTCAAGCAAATAATGCTCTTTTGTGTGAATGGTCGTTGTTTGTATTGTAAATGGTGTTGAATGAAAAAAAGTAACCAGGAGATATTTGTAAACTTTAGTTTTATTGATGGCCTCGTATTTCAAGTGTCTTCGTTTTTGCCGATGGGAATCCACTTTAACTCACATCTTAAATGTGTGGAAATGTTATTCCAAAAAGCTACTACTTCTTGTAAAAATTCGAAGAGTATTACACACTATGAGCCCAGGTATTCATTGAACGATTTAATATTTATTTGGTTTCCATATTATAACTTAAGTTGGATATTAATCTATAATAATTTTACTTCTATTAAAATTTTGAACGTAGACAACGTAATTAATATATATTATTTAACTTATAAAATAATAAACAACAATGTTTTTAATGCTAATTCATCATTATCAAATAACTTTAAAACCAGTATATATTCCTAACGATTCGACATCCGGCAGGGCTGACATATCGATACACACGTATCGAATGGAAGCTCTTTCACATATGCACACCATTGTTACTGAACTATTGACACAAGCAAAGCGAGTGGAGGCTATTTGATATCTTCAAATACCGAGGCTCGTTACGGCCTAGCCGATGTCAATAAAATAATGAAAACACAATTACGAGGTTCATAAAATCTGTGAAACAACAGTATAGTTACTGTGTTTTAACAAACTTAATCTATATTACGTGTACTATCGAAACCCCGTGGTCTAACAATGAAATTTAATATTTTCTATTCAGCCCAAGAAACTAGCAATTACATTAGATTACGATAACCTGAAAATATTACATTGTATGATGGATCAAAACAAAAATGATAAGGTACTTATAATTTCACAAACAACAATTTATTGCTACAGCTTTAGGCATCGTCAGACAACTAATAACTAAAAACTAAAATACAGGTCAAATTTAGTTTTTAGTTCTTAGTTGCCTGACGATGCCTAACGGCGAAACAGCTGTAGCAATAAATTGTTGTTAGTGAAATTATAAGTGCCTTATCATTTTTGTTTGGCCTTATTATGGAATTTCACCGAGTACCGACTGTAGTCACACTTAATTGTATGATGGGTTTGGGTAAGTACCCAACAACTACTTTCATACCTAATATAACTTTACTTTAAACCAAGTTTATTTGATGAAGCGACCAATTTTGTCATGTAATAATGAATTTTATTTCCTCAATTGTCAATGGCTGCCAAAGTTGAACATTTTGTTTCAAAGAATTAGCTTAGTAGTTCATATTTTTTTAATTTTTGAAAGGAAGAAACAGTGAAATACGCATGATGAATAAATATATTTACCAAATTTTTGTAATTCCCTCAATTTGATATAAACATTACTTTCTGTTCGTAACAAGTATAAGTGAATAAAATGTACATTAACTATCTGTAGAGTTATTCATACCTTTATTATACAAAATGGTTTGAAAACTCTATAAAATTATATGGAAATAATATTTTTTCTTGTCTACATTTCAATACAAGTGTTACTTTTTCAAATATACATAGTATAGAGAAATTTATGTGATAGGTCAAAACATTTTAGTCGTATTATTTACTGATATATCCCATATATCAGACATTTGACATATAAGTCCAAATAAGTTTTTTTCTGAAATTTTGTATAAAGACTTTGTAGCACTAAATCAAGAATCGATTTAATCAAATTTGGTATGAGATTTCATGTGTAGGGATACATAAGAAAACAACGGAATTAACATTTTCTTAAATTCAGCGGAAAACAATTTTCATCGCAGTTTTCTGAAGTTTAGCCCAAACATGTTAGTTGCTATCTCTTCAAAAATGCCTATCCATAAGTTATCTGTAAAACGCTACAAAAATCGGTCTTGATATGGTTATAAAATACTTAATTTTTCAAAATCGTTTCTACAGATTTCTTTCACATTTTAATAAAATGTAAAGAACAAACTCAAATCCCTGTGAATATGAAGTGAATACAAATTTTAATATTGTTGTCATTGACAGATTGCATTGTTCATTACCTACTAGACTAACGTAATGACATTTATATTTGGTTGATTTTTATTTGTTTTTTGTGTTTTTTTTTATGGGTGATTAAGAGAGTTTGTGCAATATTTGACACTGTTTATTTTGAGATCAGATTTAGTTTTGGAAAAAAAACTCGTTATTTATGTATTTATAATCCGTTATCAAAATACCAGAATTATAATTTGCTAGCTCACGAATGTATTCCTAAGAGAAACGCTGAACAATTAATAGCATTAGGGATCAGCACTAATTGTAACAAACGAAAAAAACTTAAGCAATTAATAAGAAAAGGTTTACTGCCTTTTATAAAATTCTGTGAACTTTATACAACATGGAGAAGGGATGCATCTTTTAATCAGTTTCAACTTCAAAGGTAACCCAAGTAAGCCAAGAAGTAAGATAACTTAACTGTGTGGGAACTGAAGCTTAGTAATTAGTTGGATTCTAATCTAATGCTTTATCTTCATTAAAGTTTAATTAAGACGTTTACAATCAATGCCTGGATTAACTTGCTGGTTTCTGAATATAAATCTGTATGAATTATACAAGCAATTGAAATTAGTCTTGAAAGCTCACTGGGGAATTTACTACTATCATCCATAAATGTACTTCATAAAATTTCGTTCATTTAAAATTGTTTAATTCAGTTATTTATTTATTTATATATAACAAAATACTATATGGATAAAGTTTCAATTAATTTTATTTTTTATAATTTTACAAGTTATACACATTAGTATGCTATGGTTTAATTATCGAATGGAAAATAATTACAGAAATTATATATTAATTAAATCACTAATTTCGTTTATAACCTATTTTTTTAAACCCGAGTTGATGCAACTGTTCATATTTAAAGAATTTTTTTTAATATAAGGACGATCTAAAATATGATTAAATAATTATTCCCTTGTCATAACACATCGGAAGACTTATTTTTCATTGTCATGTTTATTAAATTTATGAATTTATCAATACAAAAAATAAATAGAACAAAACAATAATATTCAATAAATTGGGAGTATAAACATAGCTTGACAAAGTTGTATTTTTATTTTTGAATTAGGATATGTAGGAGAGAAATATTTAGATAAAAAAGAACATCAAAATTGGACATTTAAAGTAATAAAATTAAACAGTAAATAAAGTAAATTAAAAAAAGTTACTATATTAAATTTCATTATTGATATTTTAATTCATGTAGATATTTGTAAATATATCATACTATGTATATGTACATTCGATTGGATACATTTTTATTTTTATTTATGTTTAAAAGTATACCTATTATATTAGTGACAACTAATTCAGTTCCTTGAATATGATTAATGTTACTTTTTTATGAAAATACAATTTTCGGAATGATAGATTAAGGAAAGCCATCTGTCTTTCTGTTCTGAACAAAACCATCTGTTTCCACTCAAATTGTGTTTTAATTTTATATAGAAAAACATTTGAAATTAAATTTTCCTGTGTGACGTTGAATTTCAAGTATTTAAGTGGATTTAAATATTTACGATATTGTTACGATTATTATTGTAATATATTCAATCTAATATACTTTTAGGAACGTATTAAGTTGGTTGTAGAGAAAAAAGAACCACTTTATCACACATTGCTGAACTTAATTCTTAATCATTTGATTTGTAGTCATTAGGTTGCAGGTAAAATACAATTTTCTCAACTCTAAATTTCGGGTTTCGGTTATATTTCACGGAGAACTACAAACATTACTTGATCACTCTTTAGTAATACTTAAGCAGCTCTACTGTTACTTACAAGAATAAAATTGCATATATGGAATAGCGTCTATTCGTTGCGCCCGGGTCTCTAATTGGTCCTGACAGGGCTTGTTAGTGTTCACTTGAAAAATAAAATTTTCTCAGCGCATAAGGAGATGACTCGATTGCTTGTTATTTGTTAAAATGTTCTTGTAAGGACCCAATTTAATTGATGCTACATTTTAACCAACTTATAATGGAGAAAAACAGGTTCTAAAGTGGTTTTGAACTACAAATAAAACAAATGCTTTATAAAAAATGTTATTGTTAGTATGTTTGTTAATGCATTTTTTAATTTATAATTATTATGTAGTTTCACGGAAACTGCATTTATAATGTATAATACGTTCTAAACGTCCTTGTTTAACCTTCACAGAAATCTTAAAACAATTCCTTAGTTATACTAAATATAATAAAATTTACAAAAAAACTATTTTTATTTTATCTGTGCGATCATCTTTGTTGTGTGAAATAGTTTGTAGACTTACTAGTTCTGGTCTCTCGAAATAAGATAAGTTGAGTAAACCAGGTATCGTTGTAGATTCATTTATAAAATAACCACATTTATTTCTTCCAACAAATAATAATAAAAGACTCCCCAGGAGGTTAATTAAATGTGAAATTTTCTCAGATAAAGTTCTATGAATCAGTGAATCAATTCGTATTAAATGTCAATATATACAATGTGATTCACTTTAGTCTATGCAATCTTTTAATCTTAATACATTAATTCTTTAACTTATTAATAATAATAAGATTTTGGAGCCACGAAAAGTATATTTTTCAACAAGAGTGACTGATTGGATTTTAAGTTATTCAGTTATTACTGGTTATGATGTGTTTATAGTTGTTTGAGATTTTATCTCAGTGGAACAATATCTTTATCTTTTGCACTGCACGGTGTAGGGAATGTGTCATCTTGTTGATCATTCATACATCAACCCATCGTTTAATGGAACCTACCAGAAAAAATTGAAAATTTTATTTCATAATTCATGAATACATATTAAAGTTACCCATTAAAAAAAATGTACCCAGTTGCTGTAAAATAAAAACTGACAAATTTTATACTTTATTTCTTGACAGCAGTGTAATATTCATAACCTGTTGTTATTGAAATTAGTTATTTAATTCTAGTTAGAAACGTATCACTTTCTTAAACTCCATATTTCTATAAACAGGTTTTTAACGTATGCATTGTTTAAGTTATTTAGTACTTTCTCTGCCCTTTATTTATTAATATAAATTATAAAATATTAGGAGTATAATCGTTGTTTTATTTAGATTTTGAATTAATGATCCGTTAAGTATCAAACAACTTGCAAATCAACTTAATAACCTCTATAAGGTGTTAAAATAAAATGTGAATAAATTTTATTGAAACACCTGTCGAGTGCAAAGTAAAGTGACAAGGCACTCAACAGTAAGAATCTCTAGAGACTTCCAGCTTTTAAAGAGAAATATATAGTGATAAAATGAAAAACTGTGTTTACACTTAGAAGTATTTCAACATATTAGAGTCTGAAGGAAATAAGAATGGGCTACATACATTATTGAAGTTCAACCTCGTAGGCTCTAAAGTACAGTATTAACTTTTTTATTATTATACATTTTTCGGACATTTGCCATCATTTGTGTGTTAAAAATCAAAACACGACGTTTCGGGAATAAGAATCAATTCCCGTCAATTCTTATTCCCGAAACGTCGTGTTTTGATTTTTAACACACAAATGATGGCAAATGTCCGAAAAATTTATAATATTAAAATTGAACTTCCATCATTAACAAATAACTTCAAACAGAGAAGTATTTACTTGTTCTAAATATAAAAGCATCATTTAAAAAAAAAAAAAAAAAGTTAATTAATTTGCAGGGTTCTACTACGGTTTATTGCATTAAAAATTACAGTATGTTGGATTAAAAATCTTATGTTGGATTAAAATATCCTGCATTTCCCTACGAATAATGTATTTGTAATAGCTCGTGTATTCCATATCTAAAATACTTCGTTTGTATGTTTTATTCAGTTACGGGTTTCGGAATAGTTATCCCATCATCATAATATTTCATCATTAGTTTCAGTTCTTCGACAGACATTACATTTTAAATTACACATACTTCGATTCATATTTAAATATAGGTTTCTTTAGTTACGTTAAAACTTCTGTTACATATTGATTATTTTATATAAAATATTCCAATAAAACAAAATACTACACAGTGTTTAGTACCAACCCTTGCCAGGTCCGAAATACCTACTCGATTCCAACAAGTATCCATAACCAAATGGAATACTTTTAAGCAGGTTTGTGCCTAAATATCGACCATAGTATTGGGCGATATCAAAGTTGTGAAAGTGGGCCACGACATAAGATGAAATGTGTGTACATTTTCATTAAGATAGTGTGAATGTGGTACCCAATGTTTAAACTTGTGTAGTTTTACTCGTATTAATACACAAAATGTTTGTATATATCAAATAATAGTTTCTATGAATGTGACATATAACAACGATAGGATTATCTGTTTAGTTAAATTTCTTTAAAAAAAAAATTGTATTTATCTCAGTGAAAAAAAATACGCTTTCAAATCTATTTAATTAAATCGACAGGGAAGTTTGTATCCTTTTAAACCAAAAAAAACAACCAAAAACCAAAAAGAAACAATCTTGAAAATGTAGCCGAATATTCAATGATTTTCTGCATAATGGGTTTCATGAAGTTAGTTGATTTGATCGTATTATATTTCAAGTGATTCATAAATTGTAATTCTTCCGATCATCCGTCTATGTTAATAAAAAGCTTTTGATCAAAGTAGCACGTATGATAATGATATGATTATACATTTTAATTATAATTTAAACAATTCTGGTGGATATTTAGTGATTTAAACTATCGCAGTTCTTTTCCTTTTCATGGTGACGTCACTCCGGATGTTGACAATAATCTGAGCAATCTTCACTTTCTTCTTAGCTGCTCTGAATAAGTTGTAGTTTAGATATTATAGCGCATAACGACTTTGTTGTTGAAACGCGTTTGAATTACTAAACGTATAATTTGGGAGAAGTTATTTTCAAGTTTTATTGATTAAATTTTACATAATTAGTCAGTATTTGAAGGTATTTTTGAATTAAATTATTGTTAGGAACAACATTTCAAAAATTGGCCATCATAGTGTACAATTAGAGAATAAATACAAATATAAAAATTTTAAAATATAATAATAATAGGTAATAACTAGAACTGGATATTTCGTGTAGATCAAGTCTCCAACAAAAGCTAAGAATTTATTGTTAGCAATTTTAATTCTGCCATCTACAAATGTAAAATAACAGTAATATATTTCTCTGCAATTGCCGCATATACAATTAATAAATTGTTTCGTTCTCTATGTTTTAACAATGAATGTATTACAAAATGTTGTAACATTAAATGATGCATTTTACAAAGTAAAGTGTGGAGTTTGTGTAAATGAGACCTATTTGTATAGGAGATTGTTACGAACGGTAAAAACATTTAAGATATAGCTAAACTTTAATTTTATGGACAGTTCCATATTTCAAATGTTTACTTCTTTCTTCAACGCTATTTATTGTAACAGACATCTTCAATGCGTTGAAAAGTTATTATAATTTTTTTTTTAAATCGGAAATGTATCTGATCTGATATTTTTAAATATATTTAATTTATATTCAATATACTCTATGGCACTAATACTTGAGTTTTAGTAATTAAATAAAATCTTTGTTTAGTTACAATTAAAGCATAGAATTTATGCAATGTTATTTCGATTGCCGTGAAGTTTTAAATATGATTTTGCTGTCATCAACATCTATGTAATTAATAGTCACAATAAATTGAGGTAAATGACCGTAAACGATATTATATGTAGATTATACAAGAAAGTGAAAATGACAAAAATGAAGTATACGAAGGAAAATTTAAGTGCAACACAACATATATAGACCAAACAGGAAGAAAGTTAAAAACGAAATTAAGAGATATATTAGATCGTACAAATACGAAATGACAGTTTAAATATACGCTATTTATTTACTAAAAGTGGACTATTTCTTTTATGAAATTAAAGATTCAATGAGGTAATACACTGTATTATTGAAATTTTGTACCATCCATGATGTATACATTAGGTAAAGTATCTTAAATATTATAAAAATTCCTTTAATTCTGCGTTTTAAAACATAATTAATTTGAAACGTTCTCAATATTTCTTTCATTACAACATATCTCTTGCGCACTTTGACATACTTTTCAGAGAAGTTGTACAAACAACCGTAAAATAAATATAGAGTAAGACTCAACTAATTAACATGAAATAACAAACCAGTCTGAGTAGAAACAGATGTTTCTGTCAGGGCATAAAGATGGAGGAGTTATTATTTCTTAAATTCTAGTGTCTTTCAACTTTTATTTATTATATTAAAATTAATCATATTCAGTGTAAATTCAAACTCTTTTTCTATAAATGTTTAAATATATACTTTTTTACAAATTTATGTTGTTTTAACAAGAATAACTACAATTTTTATTTACTTACTTAAATAAAATAATAATAATATTACAATTAGTATTATTTCCCTTATAACGTTTAAGCCACTGTACCAACACTGTTTCACTCTATTAATATTTACTATTTATGAGCAACAACTTCATATTTTATAATCACAGATATTATTTGAAAACATAAACGGTGTTTGTATTAGAGGAAGCTTTAAACGTTGTCATGTAGTTTTCAGACCAAATATTAAATAGTAATTTTATTAGTATTTACATGTTTCTCCTTCTTATTTAATCCTTCGACCATTTTCAAATAATTTTGTTTTCGAAAGTAAAGATTTGTTGTTCACTTATAAAATTATAAATATCTTTAATTTGGGTTAAGAATTTTCATTAAGTTTAGCCAAACAAATAAACTCGTCATTTATCCTACTGAATGCGAAACCAAACTTAGGCTTCTTACAAAATATGTAGATTTAGAACTAAATTGTTAAATTTATGAATGTTATATTTTGATACTTCTGACTAAATTTCATTTATATCGTAACCATTATGAATAACAAACATAATCAACAAATATTAGATTCTTAAAAAAGTCACACTTGCCTAACTGTTAAAAAATAATTCACACTGGAATGATTATTTACGATTTATTTTTTTCTATGGTATATTAAAACATATTTTTTCATCGAATAACGTTACCGATTTATATTTTAAACAATAAATCTGGAGACTGTGTTTATAGACGGTAAAACTATACACAATGATCTATTGTAGAAATTTTGTATATCATGTCTCAGTTTTAATACCTTATCACAAGTTTTCAAATTTCAACAAACTCAAATACAGTAATTTGTGGAACCTTTTCATGGGTCATTTACCATGACTTGTACACTGTAACGTGTCACCTGCTACTCCTGTCTTATTTTTCAGTTGAATTAAATATTTCAAAGCTGCATTTTTATAACAGTGTTGTCCAAAAGATTTGTATGGAACCTTATACCATTTAATTGGAAAAGTGGAAGTACTTATGCAAAATTTATATATAGACATATTTACACAATTATATTTCCTTGTTTAAAAATTTCTCTTAAATTTTTTGATTTGTTTAATATAAATATTACATTTATAATTGTCATAATCATGTTAACTACAAGACTCATAACCACGTCACGGGAGTCTATTTAGGATGGATTTAAGTTTTCTAAACGCATACTACTTGATATTGATTAGCTAATGATCAGCCCAATTTTTATAATAACATCCGTTGAGCGTACGTTGGATCTGAATTATTTACTCCAGTAAGGAAAACTCACAATGTAATGAAATATACAACGTATAAGTACAACATTAATTTTTACGTAACTTTATATTTTTAAATGTTAGTTATTGATGTGGTGGAAGTGAAGGCAGGCAGAAATAACATGAAGATGGTGATGATGATCAGCTAGTTGTAGTTTAGTTTTTGAATAGTTCATAAACTATTCGTTAGACAAGAATAAAACTCGAACACAAGATCTCACAAAAATTAAGTTTACTTTATCAAACGCGTTTCAACGACAAAGTCGACATCCTCAGTGATTCAAAACCTACAATAACTAAACTATTACTAACAAGTTATTGTAGCTCATGTATCACTGAGTATGGCGACTTTGTCGTTGAAACGCGTTCGATTAAGTAAACGAAATTTTTGTGAGATCTTGTTTTTCATGAGTTTTCGAATTTTAGTCTATCTGATATTATCTCACAGGTCAAGCTCATTATTTATTTATGATGAATAGATACTTTGAGATATTTAAGCAATAGTAAACTTTTTTAAAGTATAGGATATAGTTTTGTATTATATCACAACTTCTTTAAAGATTGTTTATATATATATATATATATATATATATATAATGTAACAAATTATAACTAAATTTTTGTAAGAAGGCAAATATTATTGTTAAAAATGATTAATTGGAAAAATTATTACATTCTACCAAAACAAATCTATGATTTATTTTCGAACAAAATGGAATTACCAGCAATATCGAACTGTATATGTCTATAAAAGATTCAGAAACACTACCATTTAAAACCGTATTTTGATATATACATGCAAATGACGAGACAGTTATTTGTTTCACGATTATTTATGTAGTCTATAAATAAAGTTTTTTATTTTAATTTTAGATATGAAAGTCGAAAGTGTTTACATTTTATATTCTTCATTGTTACAAGCATCAAATACTATTCAATTTTTACTGTTCGTAAAAAAAGAAAACTAATTTTATGTTAGGAAATATTAAATATATTACGTTAAACTTTTAGTAACTCCCATGTCTATTTTACGTTTTAAAATATCTAAACCCAGCACGGGATTATTTCACATAAAGTGCTGTGCAGTTTACTTCAGCCATAACGGCTCTTGTAACCCTCCCCACGTATACATGTAGTGAATATTTTAAACTTGGGATACCATGGGGTAACACTTTGGTGGATTTGGGGCAACTCATAATTTATCCTTCGGAAATCTGAAAGATATTTATTAAGTTAGTCAAAGAAAGTTTTAACAAATATGCAAACAAATAAAAACAAGTTTCCATCATTTAAATTAGCTATTGTTAACTGTATATAAGCTTAAATGTTGATAACGGTTAGAAGGTAGGAGGACCATAAGAGTTAAAAAAACTTATGGTTTGTTGAAACAAAATTAAATCTATATATATAAAAGCCAAATACCACTCACTGACTCATCACGATTTCTCAAAACTACTGAACGGATTGCAATGAAACTTGGAATATAGCTTCCTCATAGGAATTAGGTGCTCACTAAGAAATCTTATGAAAAACTTTTGCTTTTAACCATATTAAAAAAAAAAAATCCGAAATTAAATTTTTCTCTAAACTAAAAAGGTGAAACGAGATGAGGCTTCTTACATTCCTTCTTTATCTCCTTACATTCGGTATACTTTATTTGTCATACTTATTTTACTTAATCCCATATTCAAATATTTAAATAGGAAGGTAATTTTTCATTGTATGGTATTTGGATTTATGAATTTTCCAACAGAATATCTGAACATCGTGTATTTCTCTATTATAATATAAAATATGATGTATTGTCTTTGATTTAATGTGCATCAGTTGTTTATGTTTTGCATCATTTTATCAAAAATAACAATGGGCTGTAAATATTAACTAGAGTTTACGATAATTTCAAATCTCATTTTATTGGAAATTCTTTAAATTATTTTCATATGAACACATGAATCATTTGCTGTGAAAAATGTTTTCTGAATTTTTGTTCCAGCTAAAATATGTTTATTGAGTTCGTAGTATGAGAGCTTTAAATATTTCTCACAGATTTTATTTAGGATATTTCTCAAATATTTTAACAATATTAAATGTTTGTTGTCACTAAATTAAAATAATTTTGATCTCCTTTTCTGCCAAGACAGGGTAAATATGTTTAGCCTAGACAGATTTGATACCTTACCATCATAGTAATTAACATTTAAGTTCACGATAATATGTTACGAATTGGTGTTTTTGATGGGGTACATTTTGGTGTTTGTTAAAATTTTATAAAAAGCTACATCAATAATATTAAAATTTAAATTAATTCCATCTATTCCTATTTCAAATATCTGTAAAGATAAGCTTACATTTGCTATAATAATTTTAATATAGAATGATTTTAAAACTGGCAACAGTCGTGTTAACAAAGTTTCAGTGCTGATTCATCAAAGGCTTTTAAATACTTAAACGCCAATGAACTGGAAATTTCGTGGTATTGAATCAGTGTCATAGAAATAATATTGAATATTGTATTGAAATGATTTGCCTTAATACTTCCATAGAGCTATGTTTATTTAATTCAGTTATTCTAATATGAACCAATGTAGATATGAACCTGCGTTTGTTGATTGGATTAATTTCTTTGACAGATATATTCCCTAAGTGTCTGTTATTATAATTACTATGGCTACTTAAAACGTATTTATTTGTCAACACTAATGATCGTTAGTTTATTTTAAAAACAATTTTCACGATAACTTTGCCCAAACATCAATTTATATTTTAATAAAGCCATATCCACTGACGTTTATTAAACGATATATATATATATATATATATATATTTTAAATACACAAATTTTTGTTTAGTCATTTTCAAAGAACAAATTTTAGATAACTTTATAATTGTATATATTTGTAATAATATATGTTTTTCAAGAACAAAAACTATGTTTTTCTTCTATTTTTCATTTAAATATCCGTTTCATATCCCTCTGAGCATAAAGTCATGTTTATTAATGATCCCTGTCGTTTTTTCGTTTTATATGTTCAGCAGAAATAATGACATCAAATTTGTCATGTCGGCTTATTGACCTTTTCAAAATTGCAATCTACGTAAAGTAAGCACTAGAGATTTTTATAAATTTATCTTATGATGTTCTTAAGCCATGATTCGACATAAAATTGTCAATAATTTACACCTTCTTTGTACAAACAGACTAAAATATGATTGGCCAGGCCAATACTTCACAACATGATGGCTTTTTGGATTTAACTTAGATGTGCTGTCAAACTATTTCCCTGTTGTTGTCTATGTGACGCATTGACCGTGTCAATCAAAGTTCAGCGACATGATGTTTATGTCCATATAAAAACTGATGATGACTTAACCATTGAAACGTTGTCTTCATTTATATTTCACAAATAATGCGTGTATTATACTATCATTTATTTGGTAATTGATGTATTCACAAATGATACTTATAACAGTAAAATAATTCTCAAAGTCGTAAATGAAACATATTGTTCCCCAATAAAATAAATCTACCACAAAATTATGTCAAGATTCATCGTAAAATACGTACACACACTTACAACGTTTGTGGTTTTAGAAAGTATTATTTTTACATCATTTCTACACTTGTTGATGAAACGTGAAGATTTGTGACGTTTTCTGTTCAGGAATCATTGGTAAACAAAGGAAATGAACAGTAACTATCAAACCGCAAAGGAAAACAATGGATCTATTCAAATATATAAACATGTTGATACAAAATATAACGAAAAGTTCATAAGGACCGTACTTATTAACAACTCATTGAAATAAATACCTAGGAAAATTTCAGTGATGAAGAAAACAATTGTTTTCTCATATCTATGTATAATTATAATAATGCAAATTTTTGTGTAGTTAGCGATGATCGATGAATACACAAAAAATCAATGGGGAGTTGGAGTGCTTCCAAAAAGACTTTGCAATTTTATAAATTTATTCAAATTACTTACTTATTTATGATTTTAGTGTCATATTGTAGGAAATAGTATGCTTCAGTAGAGCCATTCAGAAAAACGTTCAATTGTCTTTTATATCCGGATAAAGAATATTAATAGAGTTTCATATTTTCTAAAAGCGTAATAAGCTTGCTTAACTTTTGTTCATTAGAAACCTTTTAGATCGTAAATTTGTTTTAGAGTGTATATTTTTCTTAAATTTAGAATTTGGTTTAAAAGATTTTTGTGGTTAAATAGGCAAGGGTTGTAAAATAAGCCATTTAATGGTGTAAAATGTCTAAACACTTTGTCAATACATGAAAATAATCCTGAGTCAATTCTAGGTTGCCTTGTTAATATTAGGTAAAGTGTCGGAAAACGAAGAAACATTTTTCTTTTTTTTTCCTATCGTTAAACAGTAAGTGAATATTAAATTAACTTGAAACTCGATGAAATTATTATTTTTACTTTCTCATAATGATAAGAATTTCATGTTCTTATTTATGAATATTGTTATCATTCTAGTAGAAGATCTATAAATAGATAACTAACTGTAAAAATGATCGGCGTTTAGTTCATTGTTGAAACTTCAATAACTTATTCTAATTAAAGAGTATTGGTTTTAATAAGAAGGTTATAATTGACACCGTTCATCACCAGATCAAAAACGTCAACTGCCGACTTATTTTTTATTAGAAAAGCAAGATACCAAGTAGTAATATTCTAATATATTAAGTTCAATATAACGCCGGCCATTTTGAAAATTAGGATAATAGAGTCTTTTCGCTTTGTATAATTGTAAAACGTAACATAGAAATTGCTTATACGAAATCTAAACTTAGAGTCTTTCCGTTCGGCGGTGATAGGCTACCCAGCGGATTAGGGGTGTTCTCGGAACTCAACTCACCCTCCCGAACCTCCCGCCGGGACGACCAGTCATAAACAATGACTAACCTACTGGTAATGTCCTACATTACTAGGATTTTTTTTAAGTCAAGTTCAAACTTTAAAAGTTCAAGTTTTTTGAATTCTACATAAAGTTCTAATGAAAATGAGCCCAAACTCGACCAAAATGTTTCATAAACTAGATTTAAAACAACAGTAACCATGAGCTCTTTATTTTTTAATTCTACAATAAAATAACATAATACAGATGCATTTTGGTCGCGTTTGAACTCATTTTCTTTAGAATATTATGAAGAATTAAACAAACTTCATAATAAAAATAATTGAAATGCCAATTTTTTTACAGCGCCAGTAGGTGAGTCATTGTTTCCCACCGACCTGTCCGGCAAGCGCGTTGGGAGAGTGAGTTGAGTTCCGAGAACGCTCCTAATCCTCTGGGTATCACCGCCGAGCGGAAAGACTATTAACATCTTATCTATTTCTGGAGTTATAATGCTTTTTTTGTAAAAGAACAAAATGGCGGTTAAACGGATAATGAACAGGAATTTGTGTATATGTCATTTAAAATTTTGTTTTTATTTTTATGTATAAAATCCGAAAATGAATAGCACGTTCAGTTTATTCAGGATATGTATATAGATTAGAATTCTTTTAAATCTAAATCGTGAAAACATAAGTGATGTTTATAGCCGATTTTATCAGAACATTTTATAAATATATAGTCTACAATTAACAAATAAATGTAATTTATACATTAAAATGCATTCAGCTTAATATTACCTATTAGTGCGATGGATTCACATAAAGTAAATTAAATACGGAGATGCAATATTAATAATTGCTATTCAAATCGTAAACCCTAAAATATGCATAGAACTCTCCTATCAAAACCAAAGCGGATTAACTTTGTCGTTATATAGCGTCAACGAATTTGGGTACACGTAATCATCTAAACCTTATAAGCGATATTGTAACTTAAGCCTTTGTGAAATCATTCAGAAAATTGAAAAAAAAGTACATTTTATAAATGGTTTAACGTGGAGGGTGCAAGTAAATGTACTAAGTTGGTTTATCCTGTATGGACTGTGTAGAATTAGTAGTCAATATAATTCGAGAGGGGATATGGGCAGTTTTAATTATAAATATAATTAAGTGTGTGATATTTTATCGTTATCTAATTTTAAAAAAATCTCTCTTAAATATAAATAATTGAATTAATGAATATATATTTTCTAAAATCCTACTAATCTATAGGCACTCTATATGGATCATGTGTCTTATATATATATATATATATATATATATATATATATATATATATATATATATATATATATATATATATATATTTACGATGTTAACAATATTTCATTTTTAAAGCGAATAGCACATATGAATGCTAAAATAAACGCTAAAATAAATTATAAATATAAAAAGCATTTTATTTAAGTGAGAGTTTATGTATTAAAAAATTAGTGAAAGTTTTGAAGTAATCAAAAGAAAATACTCAGTTAAGATAAAAAGAAAATTAATCATTGCAGTTAATAACGCAGTATTAGCACTTTGAAAACGTCTAGTAAAAAACAAAACCGCGGAAACAATGATTGTTTCAGAAATATTTTAAATGAAACTGAATTTTGAGGAATTTCGTGGGAAAATTTATAAAATAATTTTAAAATTCTCCCATTAGTACCATTGTCATGTTCCTTAGGATTTAAAAAAATAAATTAATTAATTAAAAAAAAAAACCATCTATTTTAACTGGTATTATGCTCATTCTCTAGATCTGTTTCAGATAGGATTCTCAAATTTCTTTATTGTTATTTTAAGACAACAGATACGAAAGCTCGTGATAATTACGAAAGGAATATTATTAAGAATTTGAAAACACGCGGTTCATTGCGTGTGCTTTGTTATTAATCTTCTTTTTTAAGTCAAAACTGATTAAATGAAAAACCAAGATATAAAATTTAATAAATGCAAATTAATAGCCTAATACTATCTAACTTAATATTTGTATTAATAATTGGATTAATAAAACAATATTTATTTATAAACTAAAAGGGAATTTAAATAATTAAATAATAAATGTTAAATAAATAAACTATGACAAATACATTTTAATCTTGAAAGAGTATTAATTAGCTTTTCTCTTACTAATATGATTATGTTAAGTTACTTTAGTTGTTTATAAAAAGAGAAGTCGGTAAGAGATTAAATAATGAAAGATATTATTTCAAACAAAGTTTGATTGGTATTATTAATTATGTACATTCTTAGTTTCTAATAACGGAACTGCTTCACAAAGTGGGTTGTGAAGCTCATAATGTTAAATACTGTATGGATTTGTGACAGTCAAAGTTTGCTCAGTTTCTGATTTCATCTGCAATTGCGACTAACCGACGCGACGGGATGGGGGAGGGGGTTAATTACTTAAAAAATTTAAAACATATTGAGCCATGGAAATGCGACAAGTACAACTGAAAAGTACAAAAAATCCGTATAAATCAAGAGATTTTGTTAATCGCGAAAGAAATATTTTATTTTTTTTTGAATTTAATAATAATCTTGCTATCCCTCATTCATAAAACAATCTCTATTTATATGTTAGACTCAATCAGAAACACAATCGTAGAACTAAAGTAAAACTAACTAAACCAGTTTCATTTTCTCAAATATCCCGAAAGCGACATTTTCTAACCTGGTTAATTCAAAAAATTCACACCACAACAGAAACAAGAAATTCGTCTAAAAAATAACTAACAAATATTAGACTTAGTAAACACGCATTGAGCGGGAAAAAAAACAGCTTTTATGATAGATTAAGTCAAGTTTTATATCCAAGTGCATGTTTACAATAAAAAAAATGTTCGTGTTGTATGTAACCTGACCTAATATATAATAAACCTGACATACAATACATGTGGATTATATCCCGTAAATAAATATAAAAGCCCTGCCATGATTCAACAGTGGATAAATAAAATTAATAGTTAAGCAATGATTTATATTGGTCACATATTGATACACATAAATCATTACTATTTACAAATCTTATGATAGCCATACATTAATTGAACGGAATAGTACTGCGGATAAATGGTGACCTAAATGGTGCAAACTTGATATTAACGTAGTAGAATGTTTTAAAAAGTATCTAGGAAATTCGTTAGCCAATCATAATAGACCAAGCACGATATAATTATTTGTTTATGAACCTTGACTTCTCTAAGAGTTTTGTTATGTTAGTAAATAAATATATGAAATAATAATAGCACTTTATTGGTCCTCCAGGGAAACCATACTTACTTTTATTGGTTAAAGACCAAGGCAAGTAATGCTGCGCTGTTTAATACTTGGAGATTGTAAAAGATTAAATTATATTAAGGTATACTTATACTTAACAACAACTTAACGTTTTTCTTAAAGTTGTACAATCATGTTATTTATTTTATTTTATTTTTTTGATAATTTTCAATTGTTAACTTATAATTAAAATACTTGTAGCTAATACTTAACACTCTTAATAAAGTAGATTCATTTGTCGTTTTGGAAAGCACATCTTATAACAAGTAGTAAACAGAAACAGAAAAATAAAATAGATTTTCGCAGTTAGCCATGATTTGTCGTACCTCCCGATTCAATAAAGTTGCCTATGAATCTTGTAGACAAACTTATCTTAATTTAACAAGAACTAGTATCATAATATATATTCTTATTCTATCCATGATGTACCGATGTCCATGTACCTCCCGATTCAATAAAGTTGCCTATGAGTATTGTAGACAATCTTATCGTAATTTAACAAGAATTAGTATCATAATATATTCTTATTTTATCCATGATGTACCGATGTCCATGTACCTCCCGATTCAATAAAGTTGCCTATGAGTATTGTAGACAATCTTATCTTAATTTACCAAGAATTAGTATCATCATATATTCTTATTTTACCCATGATGTACCGATGTCCATGTACCTCCCGATTCAATAAAGTTGCCTATGAGTATTGTAGACAATCTTGTCTTAATTTACCAAGAATTAGTATCATCATATTATATTCTTATTTTATCCATGATGTACCGATGTCCATGTACCTCCCGATTCAATAACGTTGCCTATGAGTATTGTAGACAATCTTATCTTAATTTACCAAGAATTAGTATCATCATATATTCTTATTTTACCCATGATGTACCGATGTCCATGTACCTCCCGATTAAATAAAGTTGCCTATGAATCTTGTAGAAAATCTTATCTTAATTTAACAAGAATTAGTATCATAATATATTCTTATTTTATCCATGATGTACCGATGTCCATGTACCTCCCGATTCAATAAAGTGTCCTATGAGTGTTGTAGACAATCTTATCTTAATTTACCAAGAATTAGTATCATCATATATTCGTATTCTATCTATGTTGTGTCGTACCTCCCGATTCAATAAAGTTGCCTATGAGTCTTGTGGACAATCTCATCTTAATTTAACAAGAATCAATATCATCATATATTCTTGTTCTATCCATGATTTGTCGTACCTCCCGATTTAATAAAGTTGCCTATGAGTCTTGTAGACAATCTTATCTAAATTTAACAAGGATTAGTATCATGAGATATTCTTATTCTTCGACTATCATTTTATAAAATAATAATTAGATCTATAATATTTTAAAGTTTAAGTATGGCATCATTGATATCAGAAAGACTGATTGAAAAGTTAATAAGGTTTTTCTCTGTATTGAAGTACCTTCAGTTATTTTATTTTCTGTGTAACGTGTCTTTTACCCGCACAATA
Organism: Aphrophora alni; assembly: GCA_963513935.1. Classification (NCBI taxonomy): domain Eukaryota; kingdom Metazoa; phylum Arthropoda; class Insecta; order Hemiptera; family Aphrophoridae; genus Aphrophora; species Aphrophora alni. The sequence goes on from OY740766.1 coordinate 146,929,715, forward strand.
AAGATTATAATTTTTTTTTGCTTAAATATAATGCCTTTTCATGAATAATCTATACAGAATTCATCTCTAGTAAAGATTTAATATTCTTACATAAGAAGAGCACTTGATAGGACTGCATTTTTTCTTCGAACGTATTATAAAAACTACTTACATTTCATGTTTCACAATTATTTGATTACAGCTTAGATTTTTTTAATTGTGCTTTATATTGAAGAAAAAAAAGATTGTTATTTTAAAATAAGATGTAGCTTAAATTCAGTTCGATGTTAGTAAGAGACCGTTTAAATTATTATTTTGAAAGACAGGGATAGTTGTAATACTCAATCCCAATTCCAAATTGAAAGTATGACTTCTCCAGTTTTTGCCTAGTCTATGAATGAATATCTTTCTGGTACTCGGGAGTATTGAAAATTTGTAAGAGAACGTCAATATCCTTTTTACTGATTTGAATCCTGATTTGTCCACAAAACTTTAATTTTATTATTTTTAAGATAATTTTTAAAGTAGAAAGTAATAATAATCATTTCTTTCATATGGAAAAAAATATGTTTTTAAATAATAGTAAAAAAAAAAAAAATCTTAACATATAAACAGTGTCTTACAAATAATAATATTATTTTATGAATAAAGAATGTTTAGTGTTTAGAACAATTTGCTAAGGAGATTGAGGTTGTTGGATAAGACGAAGTTATTGGATTAACCTTACACGCTCGTGAAAACACCAGAATAAACATTTTGATATGGTCTTTGGCTAATGGAACTTGAAGTGTGGACAAGGCACGGGAGTGGATCAAGTGTATTTTTATACGACAAAGTAAATGGAATTCTGTTAGACTGATGTAAACAGTACAGATTCTTATGTAGGTGTATACGTTTGTAAAGGTATGTAGAAGATTTATGCCATCGTAGATTTACGTTCCAAGATACAGAGATATATGATTTATTTATATATCAAGACTTTCTCTACATATGATATCATGTAAGAACAGAGAAATAAAGTAGAGTCTTTTGTGTTATAAATAGTATGATTATAACTTATAACGAAAATATGTAGACAAATCCTGAATAGTGAGTAATGAGGCAGGTGGAAGAAATATAACCGAAATATACCTTACCAAAATCATTAGTTAAAAATCAATGGCTGCAACTTTAAATCACGGTATATACGTAATGCACATAATGTGTTATGCCAATAAGCGGTAGAGGAAGAGACAGTACGTCTTGAGGACATGGGGTATAAACTATATATAATGCAATCACCAATTTTAAGTCTATATAAATAGATTTCGTTACAAGCAAATTAAATAAATTAAGTACAAATCTAATTCGAAACAGGGAGTATTTTATGTTTTCGAATTGTAAATAATTCATGTAATGTTTTATGGATTAATAACTACAGTTTTTGTTTAGTCAAATGTACACACATCCTGTACTTAAAAAGAAAAATCTACGCAAATAAAATGTTTTCACTAATTATCTTCCACAACAATTTTAAATTTTTAATTAAAACATATAAATGGACTATGACCAACGTTGTCAATTACGAATACGTAGCCACGACCCAAACTTGTTGGAAAAATTTATTATGAAGTTTAAATCTTTGCGACCACAATCGGAGTGGTATCTATTTATAAATTATATTCATATTTCAAAATAATACTTACATTAGTAATTTATCTTTATATTCGTTTAGCCAAATTTTTTTTTTCGATTATTTCCCGTAAAAATTTGTTAACAACTTAACCGATATTGAATGTATTTGTTTTTTACCGGTTTCATTAACAATATGGTTCATTCCCCTTTTGTTGTCCAGCGAAAACTACAGACCATGCAATTTTTTGACAAGCAACAGTTTTTTTTAAGACTACATTTTTTAGAAATTGTTATATTTTTAGGTAAATCAATAAGCGCTCTTAATTTGGCAATAACGTTGTTTTAGTTTTATGCACAGGATTGTGTTGAGTAGCATTAAATGGCCAACAAAATATTAATTACTCAAAACATATGGACAAAATTATTGTAAAATTACTGCCTCTTTTAAATACCTCGTTGGTTTTTTCTCACTGACGGAAGAAATATTTTTTTAAAGTCCTTTTTTTATTTTATGTGACAATTAAAGTAATTTTTAAAATTACTTAATTTGAAATAGAGCAGAAAAAAAATTAATTTATATAATATTATCATTTAAAGTGATAGTAAAACCAATGAATGTAGTGTGATATCAAAATGAAATATTAGACTGAGATATTGTTTTATTCTATGATATAAAAGCAAGTGTAATACACATTACAGAATACTACACAACATTTTATTATGTTGTAAAAATAAAATTGATTATATATATGGAAAGTGTTGGGAGTAAACATTAATTTGGGGACATTAACGAAAGGAAGATGTATTTATCGGCCATTAGCTGAAGACAAAATTGATTTTAGTATGAGAGATTGATATCGTTATTCGGTAATGGAAATTGAAAGCGGACAACCCATAAAGTACGTAGAACACCGGAAGTTATTGCTCGTTTTCCCTTAACTAATGAGACTTTAAACAAAAGATTTAGAGACTCGAGATGTAGAAGTTTTTTGTATCTGTGGAATATCGAAGTTATTATTTTTCTTCACTTCACTCTTTCCCAAATAAATAACATTTGTTATCTCAAGATAATTCTCAATTCTCAATTTTAGAATAAAAGAAACAAACTTGTTTTTAGAGTCAATATTTATAGAGTCAAATTTTATTTATTGAAGTAATTGACATTTATCATGCTCATAAAATTGATACTGAAAAGTATTTCAGTTTTTATAACAAAAATAAAATGTGTTTATTACTTGTGATGTAAAGGCGTACATTGGCCTTATTTCATATTTAAAACGTCTTCATCCAACTCGTTGTGTTTGATTTGTTCTGTTACAATGTCTCAGGATCAAAGAATTATCTTTGTCCATGTTTTTGTATTTTCATTAAATCAACAAATTCGTCTTAAAATACATCAACAAAATTCACAAGTGTATTGGTGTTAATACAATTGTTTCTGTACTCCAATTACTTAGACACTCTTTATTAACGAAACTATGATTGAAAAGTGATCAAATTCCACAAGCCCAGCAAAATTATTTTTAATTAATGCACCAATTGAAATGTTATTTACAAATGTGTAGTGGTTTTGTTTATTTTTAACATTATTTTTATAAAATCACTTGTAAAAATGTTAACTTTTTTGGAGAAATTTTTATTTTTGTCAGTAAAAAAGTACATTAAATTATTATACTGTAATATATTCAATTTCATATATGAAGTAAAATCTTCTGGCTGTGCTTATCATTAATATTTTTTTCCATTGATGCTTATAAATTAATTGTCGGGTGAAGTATTAATGTACTGATCAACCACAACACGAAAGATTAGAGCAAGTTTATAAAACGATTTTCGATCACGTTCAATATTTTAAAGTCTATACAAAGACACGATCCACTTTTTAGATATCAATCAAAAGTTAATTTCCCGAGCTGTCAAAAAAGAAAAATATTGTTCCTGCGTTTCTTCTTCCTCCTCATCATTGTGTTTCGTCCTTGTTTCCGTAATATCCAGTACAAAATAGAGGTGGAACATTATCTTTTGTTAGTCATAACATTTTCTAATCCTAGAAATAAAGTCTACTTACCTTACATCCACAATGAAGTATCACATCACACGTAATATCGATATAATTTGTAATTCCTAAATATAAATTTGGATCTATTGAGAAATAATTAATATCTTTAAAATTTACCAATATAAAACGTGAGCAATATACTGATATATTTGTGTAATACAATATTTACATCATTTTTGCATTATCCCAATAGAATTCATCGAATTGAATTTAAAAAAATCAGAAAAGTAATGAAGTAATATCTGAAATACATAAATTGAAATGTAACCCATAAACTATATTATTTAGCTTAACAGTACATTATATTTCTAGAAAATAACTGATAATAAATTTACATAAGTATTTAACTTATCTTTGTTTATTTTACTAGAAATGTAATACTGAGTTTTATAGTCACAACGTAATACTGTTCAATACTGTGTACTCCATAGATAAGTAAATAACTAATCTTTAAAATATATCACTAGAAATATTCAATTGTAATTTAAGTGAAATGTATTGTTCAGAGATAAGATAGTACACTTATATTTATTATATACAACTAGAAATGTAAGTAATAGTTAAATCATTTCTTTGGAATATTGATTAACTTATTTTTTATATGTTCCCTATAAATGTAAGCTTTGACAATAATGTATACTTTAGAAACAAATGATTGTCTATTGTAGGTCTTAATCTCCAATACTCGTATATTCAATAGTAAAGGAAAGAAGAAATAACCAAACAATTTAAAAAAAAAAAAAAAAAAAAAAAAATTCCACAAAATATGTACGAAAGATCAATAAGAACATTGTGACATTAATGCACACTGTTTTAGACTTCTCTTTTTATATTGCTGTTATTTTTGGCGTAATTTTGGCAATCACGTTGATTATTCACTGTCGCAAACACTTAATTATTCACTGGATTAATGTATTAATGATTTAATTTACTATCTTTAACGAAACATTCTTTAACTATATATATTCAACAACAAAATCCACACACATGATAAATATTGCAATATACATGAAATATTTTAATAACATAAATTTTTATGAAAGTCACAATAAAATTAACAATTTAATTAATTCTCTGATTTCTAATACTGACTTTTCACTAAAACTTGGCATTGATAAATTTGATTTTTAAAATGTCAAACCTTGACCAACGTGTAGGGGGATCCTTGGGTAGAATCTACTGCTGTTGCCTAGGAAACAAAAGGCGATTTTTACGAACTTTGTCTTACTTTCTTTATTACGAATATATAAATAAAAATATTGGGTAGACTAACAGCGTAAGTTCAATTATTAAATTAAATATTTTATCAAACATAACCATAACTAAAACATAATACAATTTGATCAACTGTACACTTGTGGAAACTTCGATTACATAATGACACTATTAACTTCAGTAACATAAGTAAGTGTGTGTTTTAACACAACTTTCCAAAAAATCACTTTGTGCAACACAAATACTAGACAACGGTACAACGACTAAGTCATCATCTTCAGTCACTACATCCACATAAACACTACACAGACCACTGTCAGTAGGGTTTGTGTGCAGCTGAGGATGACGATTTAGTCATTGAAACGTCATCTTGTATTTGTGTTGCACAAAGTGATTTTTTTTGTGGAAAGTTGTACTTTATTTCATTTGGTTATAATATAAATAGGCCAGTTATGCTACTTACAATGACCTGTTATGTATATTTAATAAAATCATATAAAAAGAGATTTGTGTTATTTATTCACACATACATAAATAAATATATTTAAAGCAATATATTAATCAACAAATGTTTTAGCTTACCACATCAATCAACACTATGAAGAAACGTCTTTGGAGGCAGAGATATGGCAATCTTTAATTAACATACAAATAATAACATTATATCTGTTATTTATTCCTAAAAATGTATAACTCAATACTGAAAAGCATTTTTGGAGTTATAATTACGCATGTCTCGTACGTTTCACTAATATTGTTCTAAATGTAACTTTGAAACTTTGCTGAAAATTATTATAATTTAATGTGACAACAGTCGGTGCTTGATGGAATTCCATATCAATGGTAATAATGAAACAACTATTTAAACCCACAACAGAGCGTTATTGAGCAACATATGATTCGCCGTTTACATAGTCAAGCTACTAAATTTAACAAGTGGAAGTCTAACTAAGAAAAATTGGAAGAGAAAGGAAAGGATTGTTAACAATAAAGATAAAAGAGAAAGTATAGAAAATAGTGACTTACATAAGATTTCTGGTAGTGAATGCAATTGTGAATAGATATGTCAATTTGGTAGATCAGTTAATAATATAATTAAAGAACATGTCAACAGTTGGAAGGAAGAGAAATCTAATTCAAATGTTGTAAATCATTTATTAGACGCAGAACATCATTTTGATCCAAAGTCAAATGTTAAAATTTCTCCACATGGAACAAAAGAATAGAAAACTCAATAACTTGGAATGTTTGGAAATGAATAGATCTATTTTTAAAAATCATATTTCCTACCAAAATGTTCAAATATGTCTTGTTCTTGGGGAAATTCATCACACTTATTGAAGCCTATTTTGTAACCTTTGTTTTATAAAAAAAAATCCCCTCACTTCCCATCCCACAGGTCAAATCATAACTCTTTCTGTCATAAATATTATTATTTCGCAACCCTTCCTACTCTACCCTTTCCTTTCTTTTCCAATTTTGGTTATTTGACTTGTTTTGTTTTTAATTTATTACCTTTGGAATGCCTAACAGCGAAACATATGATGCCCAATAAAGCTCTGTTGTGCAATTAATTAATTGTTTCATTATTTCCATGAAAAATAATATTTACCGCCGAAAGTAATAATATAATTAAGTAATACTTATGAGTTTCATTACATAACTTACAGATGTGACGATGGTGGAATGATTGTTTTGATGTTGTTTAAATATACTTATTTTTAACCGACCTATATTATATTTTCTCTACAGATTGTTCATGAGATTTATGTATCTTTAATATTAAAATAGTGACAACAGCAACACTTAACAGAAATATATAACAATTCATATTTCTTTACTTTGGTTTATCAAAAGCTAGTCAGATGTAATAAACAATTTAATAATAAAGTCGATAGGTTTTCAAACAGAACAAGATGTATAAGGTTTGTTTTTTTCACATTGGAGTTAGAATAAAAACCACAAGATAAATATCGTTCGAATGGGAAACGATTGATTCGTGGCTATTCTTTTACTGAAAGCTTTCGACAAAATGATATGAAGAGGTTTCTCTTAATGGTTTTGATCGCAATATCCGTGACAACTTCTATTGTATGTTGATATTAACACATAGAGCAAAAAGGGACTAAACAGTGCTGTTCAATTATCACGCGCTGTATAGAGGGAGCTTTTAGAATGATTTACAGTTGAATCTATGTACTCAGTATTAATACAAACATAATTACATGAAAGCATTATCTCACTTTAAATCCTTTCACGTTAATGAAGAGATAAACATGATGGTAACGGTGGTTCATTACCAGTGTAGGTTGTTTTATAAATTATAAATTACAATTTATAAAATGTAAGCGATGGTATTTATAAAAAAAAATATATATTTTTGTGCCTTTTAATAATCATATACGTTTTGCCACACTCCGTAATATGAGGTAGGCCCTACATTCTAAAATTAAAAGAGATTTTTTTTAAATCTGTTTTTTTTTTTTTTTTTACTCTAATAGCAATAATTATTTATAAGCTTGATAAATATAAGAGTTTATTATTTAATAATTCAAAATTGGTAATATAAATCTTTAAATAGTAGCCTATTACTTTAACAAGAGGAAAAAAAATTAACTTTTGTTGTAACTATTTAGTTACCAAAAACAAATGTAACAAACAATCCTGTGTTCACATTAATCCTGTATTTTATTCAATATTCAATGAATGTAACTTACTTTCTTTTGAAATGTAAGGAAACTTTATAGCTAAAGATTTATTTTTGATAAGACTTTTTTAACACCTTCCTATATGTGTATAGTTTTGGAACGTGTTGTTTATTTAGACCACTTGAAACTATTTGTATTATAAAACATATAGTTCACCATTTAAAATAAATTTTGTTCTGCCATTTAAAAATAAAATAAATATATATATTTTTATTAAAAATTTACTATAATTTTTCAACTAATAAAAAGTAAGTCATGTCCAATTTGATGTATTTCGTATCTTTATAAGTTGCAAAGATAGTAATAGAGGCAACTCATAAGAGTAAAAACTCCAGTATGAAATTTGCTTTTTAATTTGTTTTACAAATTCTCTTAATAAATTACTAACTATGTACATGGAAATAATGAAACAATTATTTAGTTACACAAAAGAACATTATTGTGCGACATATGTTTCGCCGTTAGGAATTTTAAAGCTACTAAATTGAAAACAAAACAAGTTTAAATAACCAAAATTGGAAGAGAAAAGAATAGAGTATAGTAGGAAGGGTTGAGAACATCTAGTATTTATGGCAGAAAGAACAATGATATAGCCTGTGGAGAGGGTGTAAGTCAGAAAACAAAGGTTACACAATAGGCTTCAATAGGGGTGATGAGTTAAGATATATTTGTTCATTTAGGTTGGAAGTATGAATTAAAAAATCTATTGATATCCCAACATTCCAATTTGTCATAAATACTATCATTTCTCAACCCTTCCTACTCTACCCTTTTCCTTTCTCTTCCAATTTTGGTTATTTAGACTTGTTTTATTTTCCATTTAGTAGCTTGTAAATGCCTAACTGGAAACACATAATTCTTAATGAAGCTCTTTTGTGGAATTAAATAATAGTTTCATTATTTCCATTAATAATGATCATGAAGTTCCAACTCTAACCCACCCCCTCCCAAACGTCATCCACCATTTGAGAACTGTGAGAGGATTCAACTAAGATTGTAAAATAATAGAAGTACATCATTTTGAAGTTTGTGGGTAGTAGACAAAAATATAGGGGAAAAAATTAATTCTGTTTCTTAGGTTTTAATCGATCCAATTTTTTAAAATACTTGTGCAAATCCTAGTTTTCGTGAGTCACGTAAATAAGGTTATAACGAATATTTATCTTAATTTAATACTTTATTTGTTGTATCATACGTACTCTATTATTGCGGTAAAAAATACGTATTTGTCTATTCCGTCTGTGAGAATTGAGTACATACACTAAATAAAAACAATTTGGTTTGACTAAATAAAACCAATTCAAATTAAAAATTGCAAGCAAAACTTTGAAGCAATGGCATGACTCTGATCCTATGTTGGTGAGGATTTTTTTTTTTATAAAAAAAAAAAAAAAAAAAAAAAAAAAGTCAAATAATTAACGGAACGGTTATATTCGTAGAGTCCGAATAATCGAATAATATATACTTGTACTTTTGAAAGTTACGAAAAATAAACACATTAAAAATCTTCCGCAGACACGTTTAAAATGAGGGGTCGATCGTCTTTCTAGATCAAAAGGCAGCTTTTCCGATACGTTTGTCACACTCTGTATACTATTATAACAGCATATGTTAAATTACCAAATTGTTATTTCTATCTTCGATATTGCCTCTGTAGGCCTTACTGCTCAAAAAGGAGTATTAAATCTCAATAATTCATTTGTTAAAAACTGCTCTGTAATAAATGAAAATAAGTTATACCTCTGTTTTAGAATATATTTTTACTTTACGCTATTTTTAATCGATTTAACAGAATAAGGTTTTTATTTACCCATCAAGACTTTAAATTATCTAAAACCCGACACTTTTTATTACTTCAGATATTTTAAGTTGACTCTTTTCCCAACAGCATTCTCTGAGAGGTGAGTACAAAGCAACGTCTACACTAAAACCAAGGCTCTCAACGTGGGAATATTTATTTTAATTTTCAACAAAGATGGAATCTAAAACATAAGACTTTATGGTCATAATCATTCCCATCTGTTATCAGCATATAATTGTTTTAGGAAAGCAGTTAAATATAAAATGAAGTTTTTATTTTTACGCTTGTTTAAATTCAAATGTATAAGTATATACCAGGAATTGAAATGATATTCTCTTCATGTTTTTAGCTAAAAACGACTTAGAGTATAGTTTTATATTTTTATATAATTTCTATTATTTATATATTATTATATATTATATATATTATAACTATATATTATTTTTATATAATTAGTTTTATAGATTTTAATTTTCCCACAGTGATATAATGTTACTGTTACATGTATTAGGGGTTTTTTTTTAACAATCGTGTCTTTCGTACTATTTTTAATTATAAAGAATTGTTTTATATTACTACCACTGACAAGATCCTTATGTTTTTAGTTTTGTTTTATTTCCCATGCATACATACACAAAAATAATATAATAGTATTATCAGTATATGGTCCTAGCTTTTTTCCATTTATTAAATAATTGGTTAATTATTACACTAAATATAACAGACCAACTAGTAAATGTTGTTAAACATGTTATCATTTAGGTTATCCGGACTTAAATTGTGACCGGATAAATTCTTTTTTCTATTTCAAAATCCATAAAAAAAGGTTTATTCATACATTACTTAATATTTATACGATATGATTTCTTATCGAAGATGGAATAAGGCAGTAAGAAATATTATAATTCGTGGCAGCACTCTTACTGAAAGCTTTCGGTAAAATGATACGACGAGATGCCTCTTAATGGTTCTGAACGCAATATGTCAGACAATCAACTTGAAAACTCCTCTCTTGTATTGGTTTTCACATATACGCAGTAAACACTGGCTGTGGAACATAGCGTGAAAATATTGCTTTCTATGTGACAACACTTTTAGAATGAATTATTGTACTCTAAATCGAACCGTTAAATTATACCTACATGAGAGTGTTATTATATTGTTCCCATTCTTTTACTATGATGAATTGAACAATCGATCGTACCATATAGTTTGGTTTATCTTTTAATTACGTTAAATTGGACTTTAGAAATTGTAAATTGCTAACTGTAGCTTAACGCAATTAGTACTATTCTACCTTTAATGTGTACTCCAAACTACAATTAGTTTGCCTACCTTGCATACCTTTACTCAAACTAGAAATTTTAGGTTAGTTCTATTATTGATTAAAGTTTTGTTTTACACTGTTTATACCTTAAAAAAGGCCTAATATAAATGTAATTAAAATAGAGCTTTCAAAAAATTTAAAATAAAATATATAACTTAATGCATACATAATCCCTTATATATGTTAATATATAATCCCTTATATATTTTGTAAAGACGATTTGGTTTATATTATATGATTAACTCACAAATTTAAGTAAAAGTTGAACATTATTATACCAACATATACATAAATCGTAGTAAATCAAGGAAATATATATATATATATATATATATATATATATATATATATATTGTTACGTAATAGTGTTTAAGATAAATCGACAATTCTCAAATTCTAAATTGGGTTACATGCCACAGCAACTTTCACTTTGTACCTGTACACATTTTGGTCATTCTCATTCTATCTCTGCTTGGACTCAAATGCATTGTCTGCTCCCTCAGCCTTTTCACGTGGATTTAAGTTCCGGCTACCTCATATTAATTTACTTTTTACCTCAAATACTTTTATATTTCTCTTTTTAAACATTTTATATCTTGTAAAGTGTCAAGTGCGGTCGACAACCTCAAAGAAGGTAAACTCAATGACTCTGGTCCTCCGGTACTCAAACTAGTAAGTAATAAATTCATACATTAACACTCATAAATTACCGAACACACACACACACACACACACACATATATATATATATATATATATATATATATATATATGTATGTATGTATGTATGTATAAACGATATCTAACGGACTGCATGTAGAAAATAACTTTTTCGGTTTCCTGTGGCCATAAAAAGTTAAGTCAAAAAAGGAGAACGAAATTATTTCGAATTTCTAAATTTGCCGTACACTTCGTATACTGATTAAGGAAAATGTGAGACAATATTGTTATCACGCAATATCACGTACGAAGAGACCAAAATGTAACAAATATTTATCTCTATTCCTTATAAGTCAATTTACATTATCGATGTTTGGCTAGAATTGAGTCCGATCAGGTAATATTGCTTTGTTGTCATTGCTTACTTATACTAGAGTTATTCGCAAACAAGTTAGTTTATGTACTAAATTCGGGCTAAGATTTTAATAGTTATTGTGATGGAATGGAAAACTTTTTTTTTTCTAAACCTTTACAGAATGCTTTGGAATTGATTAGGTTTCTTTAATAGTTGAATGCAACCTATCACACAAGTTTTAGACGGTGAAAACGGTGTTTAAAATGTACAGTAAGAATGTTGTGCTTGGTGTTGACAAGCTTTTACAATGATTTTCATTGTGCTCTTAATGTATCTACAGTATCGTGCAAACTATTCCGAAGACAGATGTTATTTAGTAAAAGTAATATTATTTTGAAATAAAAACCATCTGTACAGTTTGAAAATATCTAATAGGCCTATATGCACATTTATTTTTAATGAGTGGATTTAACTAACACACATTTTTTTAACTTTCTTCATCACGAAATCATATCTGAATCATAAATAAATATTGAGCTTGACTTGTGAGATAAAATATTACATTAAAAAAACTTGAACACAAGATCTCACAAACATTGCGTTTATTTAACTCACTTAATAAAGTTATAGTTTTGTTATTGCAGCTCATGTATCACTGAGGATGACGACTTTGTCGTTGAAACGCGTTTGATTAAATAAACGTAATTTTTGTGAGATCTCGTGTTCGAGTTTTTTTATCCATATCTGAACTATTGATTTAATCATGTAAATTATCGTGGTACACAGTTTTTAGAGACTGTCTGACAATTTACCAAAGAGATTTTATAGGATTTAAATCTAACTAGTTGCTTCATCACTAGGGAAGTTTAATATTTTTAGAAAATTGATTTAGAAGTTGTGATAGAACCATTTCCTGCAGAATCTTGATATATCCATCACTTTTCAACATGTCACATACAGGTAATAATGAATAAGGGTCTGTAAATGTGAAACATCACCGAACAATTTTTTTGGGGGATTATGTCGAAGTGATTGTTCGGTACGTTTTTCTTTGCCTCTGAACATCAAAGCGTGCCTCATAATGGAAAACGGAACTTTTTTTTGTCCCGTTTGCTTTACCACATTTTCCACAAGATCCTTTTTTTAGACGTTACTGGTATTGTAAGATTTATTTTATCTGGTTGGCGAGTTTTATCTCCAGCTGTAAGATTATGTTCCACTGCTAATTCTCAATTGAAGTCTACAATATATTGTTTTGGATACATTTTACTTTTTCTATACAATAAACGATACTATGTTAGAGAAGTTTCTTCTCTACGGCCAAACTTTACTGTCCTTAAAGGCGAAAAGAAATCAGTCTTTTTAAATCTTTTTAAAACAGCATTCACAGTAATTAAGCAAATATGACACTCTGTAGCTATTTGTAGTTGTCATTCTCGTATGCTTAGAAAGATAAAACTTTTGGAACGACGTTTCTTTGGCGCTAGATTCATTACTGATTTCACTACAAAAAGTAAATAATATGAATGTGTAATAAGAGATGAAATAAAAAACACAAAACACATTTTGTTATTTGTCAACTGTGTCAACTGTTATCGGGTTCCTTTATACTGCCTGGGTTATTTATTTTCAATATAATCGAATGGTGCAGTACTCAATCAAACTTTATTAACAAGAATAACTATCTCCTATCTTATTACATTGTTATTACATTGTTATTATTAATCCAGAATAACTCTAATTGTTGTGACTCACAGATCTGATTTTACGTTTTAGTTTAATTATCTGACTCTGAAGTAATTACAAGTTTCTTAATGCACGAAGTTTGCTCACCCTGTTTCTATACTTATGGATACTCAGCCGAAGCCGAAGTCTTTTGGATACTCCTAGGAAGCTCTTCATTGCCAAGTCCGTTTGTCTATCATCAAGAATTCCTGCAGCATCTTCCCTTGATCAATCTAGGGTCACTGACCAAGTTTTCTCCCATACAATGGTGTATATATCATTGCAGCATCAATGACGTCTGGCTTGCTTGCAAGGTAAGCAATTTTGACAGTTTTCAAAGTCTGTCACAATAATTGTTGTCTTTCAGCCTTCTTTAAAAAAATTATACTCTATTTCTAACTAAAATTGTCCTAACAACTGATAGATAAAGAAAGAAAAACAAAACTCACTTTACACAGAAAACATATAGAATGGATGTGGTCAAGATTAGATCCCTTGTAGAGCAGTCAAACCACAAAATAGAAATTATCAGAAAAATCTCAGTGTTCGGATTAAATTTTCACCATTCTGTATGTGCTCGTTACTATTGTGGACATAGCTAAATGAAAGCATTATCATATTATGAATCCCTTTACTCTAATGGCGGGATTACCATGAGGGTTTCAACGGTTTAATGGTTCATGGCTGGTTATTTTCTAAAACTCAGAATAAATACAATAGTAGATAACGCCAAGGGCTACCTTTACACAAAACCAATTAATAATTGGGTGTGTTGTAATATTTTGATACTAAACCAAACGATATTTTTGTATCGTAGCATCTCATTATCTCTACTTGTTTTATAAAGTGTTAAGGTAGGTGGTAATTATATGAGTAATATTTTTAATTAACAAATTTTCATATACGTTCGAAACAAAATATTTTAATCTTACTGTTATAAAATTTGCGACATGTCCAAACAGACACTTATTATATTTTATTTTTTAACGAAATATTACGTTACTGGTTTTGCCCGTTAATACGTTATAATCTTAGGTCAATTTGATTTATCTATTATAATTATAATACTTATTCATAATTTTGAATTAAGGATCAATAAAGAACAGTACAGTATTTAATACAAAATGCATTATGTATATATAAATATATTAATACATAGTGCTGTAAAGCCGTTTCGTATCAAAACTACTGTTTTAATTGTTGTTATTTTTTAAAATCATTAGTTCCAGAGAATAACAGTAATGTATTTAAATTCAGATGATATATGTTTGTTATTTAGACGGTTACAGACCACATATAGTTAGGATATGGTTTATATACTTTATATTTAAATTTGAAGTTATTCAAAATTCGATTTTTAAGTTACCTTTTTTTCTCAGTTACAACCAAATTTCTATCAGCATGTGAGATTATTGTTTTATGTTTAAACATTCATTATAAGCAATAATTTTGTCTAAGGAATGAATGTTTTTGTATATCTATTGTAACATAATGAATGTGCGTTATAATGGTGGAGAATCATATATTATAACACAATCAATGATCAAGACGAGAAAATAACTAGAGTTGATAAAAATATGGTTAGACCAATTTTTCAGTCCCCCCTCCCATGTTATTTAGTTGTATGGTACAAATTCAATGAAAACAATAAAAATAAATGAATTTAGGCTTGACGGCTACAATATAGTAAGATGAAAATGGAGGAATAAAATAATGACAAATGTATCTTAACGATAAGTGAATTTAGTTGCGAAGGTACAATTTAAGACACGATTTGACGTTTGTAGACTTACAATAACATTTTGTACATTTTAGACTTAACAATAACTACAAAATAAATGATAAATACAATAAACAAACAATAAGAATAGTATAAATGAATAGTTTGTTAGTGTTGTGAAGAATTTGCTGCTAAAAAAAATATGAATATGAAACATAGGGTTTATTAAAATAATTTGGATCATAATTCTTCATATATTTTTGTTTTTATTTTTGAATATTGATAGAAAATATAACATTGATATCGTTTTCATATCAAAGAGTGTAGTAAGAGTCATGTAGTACAAATGTCCAATATCGGTGATCATCGTGGTGAGGAAAGGATAGGAGATTTAAGATCTATCTAAACTTGAGTTTACTTTACAGTGCAATAAATTATGTGGTGAATTCGCTTATTTTTACCATTTTATGGATGATTTTATAGATTTGTATGTAGTAATTTTTTTTTTTAATAGAGAGATTGATAAATATTAATTATTGTTAATTTCAAATTTCATCTTGGTTATTAAACTTTACAGTGTGATGTAATCCTACTTTTAAAGATACGGTATTTTAGTTTTAAATTTTCGCCCATAACACAGGTATCGGAACTAACATGAATTTAAAAATAAATAAATAAAATTCGTCTATACATCTGCTAACAGTATACACATAGATAAATTTAGAAATTGTTTTAATTCAGTGTATCAATCATTTAACTTTATCCGAAGAAAATGAATAAGTAAATTAAATTTTAAAATAAAGTTGTTCTTCTTTATTATGTAAAAAATATATACAAATTGCCTTCAAACCTTTATTTCAAATAGTTCTTTATAAATATGTACCGCCTAAATTTTCAAAAAAAAAACAAATAGTTATTTTGTAAACAATTTAGTATTTTTGATGTTTAAACCCTCTGATTTTATTTATACTCATTTATTTCAAGTATTTTTGAATATAGCAGTAAATATTCAAATATTGTTTACGTAAAAATATGAATAATAATTATATAATTGAACATTTCTTCTCAATTTTAGAAGGGGGTTTTCTGTAAATTTCATTATGATTAGGACTTCGATTTATTTATGAAATTAAAAATTTAGAGCTCTGATTAGTCAAATATCACCTTCACTATATATGTGTGAAGTTCCAAATTCAATTCCCGAGTGGTATCAAACATTACTATGTGAACCCAGAATCATGGATAAAAGGGTACTTTGATTTATGAAGAATTCTGGTTGGGAATACTATAATAATTGTATAAAAAAAAACTAGTTGTGCTAGCAACACACTAACTGAATAAATAGCAGCCCTGACTTTTAAGTCCTTCTTGTTATGTTGCACAACCGTAATACTATCATTATTATTGCAAATAATATTAAATTTATCAAGCATATTTCAATCATATTATTTATTACGTAAAACTTTTGACTTACTTATATAAATATAAAATAGTAAACTTGTCAAGTAAACTTGTAATATGGAGATATGGTTTTTTTAAATAGTTAAACATTTATAAAGTTCACAGTTTTAACCATACAAATAATGAAATTAAGAAAATCTTATCAAGAAAGGTAACAGTCAAAAAAATTAACTATAATAATTTAATATCTGAGTATTAGGCTGTAGGTATTATCTCAAATAAAACAAAATTATAATAGTAAGCCTGAAGTTTAAAATTATGCGTTCCAACAGCATAACATAATTTAATTAATGTTGCCTATAATAATTTAATATAAAAGTAATGCTGAGTTGGACGTGAACATTAATCTTAAGGTTTTAACGAGTAGGAGATTGGCTCTTAGGCCTGGACGATATTGATTTTAGGTTAGTTGACAGCAAATTTATATCTTTTTTGGTTAATGGATATTGAAAAGGGGGCAAGTTTCAGAGTAAGCAGGATTCTGGATGCTAAGGGAATATTTAATACGTGTACAGTTAAACATTTTAATTTTTGGTTAGTCGTACGATTTTTCTCTAACGATTGTATTTCATTTTAGGCAATTGGATACTTGAGTCCTGCAGAATTGTGTCCCTATCTCTAGAATATCCTTGTAGTAGTTTTTTTCCTTCTACACATTTCTATAAAGGAAAAACATTGTCATAGATATAATCTTAGTCTCCAACTGTATGCAGAAGAACAGAAAGAAAATTTTGAGTTATAATTTACTCTAAATTTAAATTAGAAAAATTCATATTCTTCAAAATACATACATTCCCTTATTTGATCTCGAAATAAATTATTACTGTAAATAAATTTAACTGTCACATTAAATGACGTTTATGTTGTGTTTAATTTTGATCTGTTACTGAAAACAACAACATAAATGAAATATTTAGATACAATTCAGCCCCCTCCCCAAAAACGTAAGACTGAACCAAGTTTTAATTTTCTTTACGCTCTTGACGTCAAAATTTAATTGGTATTATAAAATTCTTTTGAATTAATAAATCTTAGCAAATACCACCGTTATAAATCTCTAATTTGAAGTACAAAATTAGAAGGAACTGTTTCGTACCTGCACTGATTAATCGTATTTCTTATTTTAATCGTATTACTGCTGTGCATGCGCTCGATTTATATATCGATACTAATCCTATTAAATTAATGCGTCAATTTCTCTTAGATACGAATAACTAGTTTGAAGATTTATATTTATTCAATAGTATGTGACGATATCTAGAATAACTCGGAGCAACTAATCCTTCTGCTAAACATCTTATGAGATACGAAAGAAGACAGTTATTCAAAACCAACACGATATTTGTTTAAGGTAACGTTTCAATGACTATGTCATCATCCTCAGTTGTTACACACCAGCTTCCTTGACGATGAACTACATTAAACAAAACAAATGCTTCAACCAAATCGCTGCAGGAAAGGAATTAGCCAAAGCTCCCATTTCTGGTTTAAGCATTGATATTGTTTAATGTAGTTTAGTTATGCAGCGCCACAGAAATTTCTAACTTGACAAAACTTGTAAAATCTGGTATTACTACTTGAAAGAATACACATTTACCCACGATCAACACTCTATTTGTTCAACATAGTGCAACGTTTCAATGATAAAGTCGTCATTCTCAGGTTTCTGTGGCACTGAATAACTGTCCACTGATTAAACCGTATAACAGCAGGGAAGAAGGGGAAACTAATTCATTCCTGCTGTTATTAGGTTAAAGCAAATGCCTTGTTTAACACAGTTCAACGTCAAAGAAGTTTGTATACATTAAACAACAGAGCATGAAGACATTGAAACATAAAATCGTCTTGAACAAATAGAATGTTTATTGTAGAAATATGTGTTCCTTCAGGTGATAATTGAATATTTCAAAAGTGTTACCCATTTGAAGAGAATAATTATGAAATATTTTTACTTCATGCGACTTCTTCACAGAGATATAAACCCTAGGCGAAATATTGTATTTCATTATTTCGTTTCGAATATTGAAAAATACTAGGAATCATATTGTATAAGGTTTTAGTTAAAGGATTGCATGGTGTGATATACAGTATTCCCGCTGGGAAGAGTTGGAGTGTTTTTCTGTGTACTTTTTTTATAAACAACAAGTAGACAGAATAAAATTGAAAACTATTGCACAGAGATTTTAAAATTCATAATAATAAAGACAGCACATCTACAATGTATTTAAGAGTTATATGAGTAATTCATTTCATAATAAAAAGGACACTTAATGTTTTTAACAATAAAAAGACATTTCTGACATATAACGTTAAATATAATAATATTAAAAGTGATGGAAGTTGTGATATTCTAATTTTTGGCACATCTAGGATTTTTACCTCCCATTCTTCTAAAAAGTCCTCTATATAAATGATGCATTTACTGAACGCTACAATTAATTAAAATATATTTCTTTAGATTTGTGTTTTTTTAACTATAAAATTAACCGTTTATATAATAATAATGTTTTCAACAGGAATAATTTTCATATACAATCTATTTCATTCAATATTCAGTGTTTCCAAAATTTTCAAAAATAATTCAAAAATCACGTAATTAGCCATACTATCACACTTTATACTATAACGAAATATAACGGAATGTAACAGACTGGAGTATATCTGAATCTTACTAAAGCGTTTTAAATATTCATAGAAACTACAATTATAATTAATCAGTTAAAGAGAAACGACTTATTCTTGGCTTGTAGAATGTATGATAATGAGTTAATAGGAAATGAAAATTATTTTACCTAAACAACCGATCGAAATTTTGACTGAATTTATAATTTTTAAATCGTTTATATAAAATGTATGAAAAACTATATATTTTATCTTCAATTAATTTACACATCATAGTTTCATACAAAATTATTTAAAATTAAACGGAAGTTGATATTAAAAAAAAAAAAATGAATACTTGATTAGTGGATAAATTTTAATATATATTTTCACAAATATATTTATTTCATAATAAGATATCTGTTCATAACCTGTTTGTTTTTTTTTCCTAGAAGAAATTTACTTATAAATTTTATTGATTATTGAATATATATTACGATGTTCGATGTAATAAGACCAATATACAAATAAAAAATGAAGTGGTAGTAATTAATTCAAACTACAAGGAATATCTCGCAGAGATATCTCATGCTATCATCAGAAAACAGCATCCTAACAATCAGGTTATTTTGAAAAATTGTTGTTGGGCCAATATTTAACTACTTACTTTTAAAACCGTGAATAATATAAATTACAAATATTTTTAAATTTGAACGTGTTATTTATCTGTATCAATATATTGTTTACATATAAAATAAATTACAAATTGTTCTACAGTCTATGTTTTAATTTAAATAGTGTTAAACAACAGCCGATTTATTTCATATACCCATGCATCTAATTAAATCAAAATTTATCATCCATGTTTGTTATTTATTTTTATTTAAAACGATGAATCAATCACAAAAATAGGTGAAAGCAACTCCTTGAAAAAAAAAAAAAAAGAAACAGAAATACTTAATACATCCCCATCTATGCTCAGTACAGTAGTTAAGCCTGTGCAAATTTTTATTGATTGAAAGATAAAAGAGTAATAAAAACTTATAAAATCTTTATTTTTAATACATGTTTTTTCTATTGTATGATGTAATTTGTGCTTTTATCAAACAGCAAACAGCTGTCGATTCTGGTAACGACGGTGACAGTGTCTCTAACATTACATGTGCTATATGAAAATGGTTAATGGTTTTAATTTGACTAAATTAACAAAGCTGCGCCACGAGCAATGTAAACGATTGTCGATAAAAACTGAAACAACTTTGCAATTTTAGATAAATACAAACATTTGTATTTACTATTGTTAAATACAGCGAGTCTAACAAATGTTTTACCTTATCAGCTGTGTCAAGTCTAGTTGCTTATTTGTAAGTTGTTTATACATTTATTGCTCGAAAAGAATGCGCTAAATGTTTAAACAAGGAGAGAATAAATTTTATATATTTCTTTCTCTGTTTATTAGGCACGTTAATTTTCCAAAATTAGTTTTTATTTTAACAAAGCAACCAGTTTGCAAGTTAAAACTTCATATTAAAGAAAATTAATTATAAAGATATAGAAAATTGATTTTTCTGTATTTATACAGTTACAATAGGTTTAGCATAATACCACTCGTTTAAAGATGGATATTTCACAATCAATATCTTACGATCAATTATTGCGGCCTTATGGAAGAGTCTACACGTCAAAGTAATTAATTGTAGTTCAACAATCAATATTTACAAATATTTGCAACTCTTACATGTTGAGGGAAAATACGTACATTTACCAACATACTGCTAATCTGTGGTATGTTTTATAGTGACCTTTCAAAGACTACCAGGTTGATGATGTTGTATTTTACTGTATGCTACTTTACTCTCGCGTCTTTATAGTTTAACGGGCATAAAATAAAAACTTCAATCATGGTCAAGCTTCTATGGTTTTTAGTTTTTTTTTATGTGTTTATTTTAATAATTAGGAAATGTAGTTTGACTATTTGTCGACTTCACAATAATACCATTTAATTGTTAATTTTAATTTTAAATAATTATAAAATGGCTCTTAAACTTAAGGAAAACATTCAATTTTTCATTCTTTGGAATATTCTAGTTCCTAAACTGTTTACGAAAATTATATCAAGCAAGAAGTTTTAAAATGTGTAGACTGGGAAAACATAAAACGTAGAAAGTTCCATAAGAAATCATAAAATTGTAAAAGTGATTAAGTACAACAATCTAATTGTCTAGTAGTGCCGAAACCAACAAAATATGTAACACACTATAGTTTTTAACATGACCAAGACCAGTCTAATCTTATTTAGATTTATGTAGCAACATTCACATCAATCTCAAAAAATACTTTCAAATAAATTACAAATTTAACCGGTGTCTCAGGATGCTTGCAAATATATCCTAACAGGAACAGTTAATAATAGGACCAAATCGTGTTTACATATATGTAAATAAATGCACGTTTATGTAACAACTGCCTTTGTACATCATCCGTAGCCAATACGCAACTCCGCAACCTTGAGGAACTTACCCAGCGCCCATTGCGCAAAACAAAACAATTATATCTATGATGGTTTTTAATTTGACATATCCCGTATTTTAGAATTTGTATTGTGTAATTTGATTGTGTGTAGTGAACATATAAGAAAGCTTGAGGACTGATTATTAGCTAATTTCCATTAAAAAAAAAAAAAAACAAAAAAAAAAAAAAAAAAACAGTGTACGAAATACTGATAAGTACAGTACTCTGTGTAGAAATAAAATAAGTTGATGGAGCCATTATGGTATTTACCCAGCTCCATCGTACATAATAGTATAAGCAGATGTAGTGATTTCTTTGGGTCTCCCGCCGAACTGTTAGTGGTCTGAGTGCCCCATCTTTAGTTAACCAATGTCAGAAGTGTTTGGCAGATCTAGGGGTTTTGTGTTGAGCGGCACATTTTTCTGATAAACAAGTACAAATATTATACGTACAATTGTGATATTCAAAATAGAGAACAAATTCATCACAAAACTATTTGTAAGTTTTATATAACAATTACACAAAACAAAATAACACATTTTATTTAACCAAATAAAATAAAAATTACAGGTTTGTTCTAAAAGATGAGATATTTTTGGACTTTCTGGGTCTATATATATATATATATATATATATATATATATATATATATATATATATATAGTATATAGTATATAGTATATATATAATATATATATATATATATATATATATATATATATATATATATATATATATATATATTAAAAATCAATCCCTTAATTACTAAATGCCAAAAAATTATCTATCTTCACCAGCCATAAATTAAAAACAAACATTCTAAAAATTAACAATATATTATGAAAATATTTCTTTTAAACATCAACAATTGAATTGATTGTATCAATCATTTTACATCTTAAGTGACAAATATATTTACAAATCAGCTCTGGTAGAATCAGTATTAACAATACAGTCTTATAATTGTAAACAATTTTCAGTAATTCCGAGGTAATCTTAGATTTTCTGTATTTTATTTTTTACATTTTTATTTATTATTCATATCGCTAAACTAGTAAAACTAATAAAATTAAAAAGGACCCATCACTAGACAAATTCATGATTCATGAAATTAGTATTTAATTGAAATAAAAATTGCAATTTTACAAATCTTTAAATAATTTGTAACATTTTTTATTGACAAACTAAAAACATTAATTTTGAGTATTTTTTATAAAGAAACCTTTCTCAGTTATTTTGAGTTGAATGGAAATAATATTATTTAACTAACAAGATAAAAGGGATTCAGAGAGATTATTACATTTCAAAAAATTATTAATAAACAAACAGTTTTAAATTATAACTATAACATTTATTTAGAAACTCAATCCTGAGTATACACATTACAATATCAATGGTTAATTACTTGTTTTGTAGGGAATGGACGATTTGACATTATAAAAAAATTAACCTAAACTTATTTGGTTGAATAAATAAATTGAATAAAGAAAACCTTAGTTTACAAAAAAATATAAAATGCATTCATTATTCACCTTATACTACTTGTTACAGTTAAATATATGTCTGATTTCTTCTTTTGTTTCCTTTAAATAAATTGTTAATTTTGTTTAAGACATTGAAATTAGAAAGCCAAGTTGAAACAGCTGCACTAGACTACACAAACATGCCTCAAGCCTAAAGTTAATTTTATAATTATATTTGGACTCTTTAGCGTTACAATTTACTTCGCAAAACTGCTTTTACATAGTTTTATTATGACTGATTAAAACAAACGCAACTTTTTCAGTTGTCAGTTTTTCAAAATTACAATCAGGGAATCATTATGGTTTTAAAGTTCTTATTTTTCAAAATATCTTTAAATATTTTGTTCATTATATTATTATAGTTTAATCGGACAATTACCATCTTTTAGGTTTATCACTTGATAACTGAGGTTAATCCATACATTCGAAACGTTTTGTATGTTTTTATACACAAATGTTTTAAATTTCCGACTTAACCATACTAATAACATACATTAATAATATTAATAAACAATCAATTATAAAATAACTTTAAAACGAAAAAAATGATTTTATTCAATACTTTTAATGTTTCCAAACGACTAAATAAAGATTTTATTATGTTACATATTTACTTAAAGTTGTGCAGACAACATTGCGCCAAGAAATTGGAATATACAAATTTACAAAACTCAAACATTCGAACATTATTGACTTCACTTTCTATATTTTGATGAAAATTTTATTTTTTTAAATGTTAAACAGATACAATTTACAATATCATCTAAAATTAAAATGACGTACGATAAAGTATTGATCTGACAAAACAACCTAAAATCCACATTTATATTGAACAACTGAAATCTTTAAATGATTTTGATGCAATCGATATTAGGAATCTGAAACGCCAATGGATTGTCTTATCATTGGCAAGAAACGCAAACTTTTATTGTAAACCAAAAAAGAAGGATACATGCTAATTTTCAAAAGGCAATTTCACTGACAAAAGTTACCACAAATTACACAATTCAGATCCTGATGACAGAGCTTATAGAGGATCTGTAATCATTACTACAAAAATAAATATCTTAGTCTGGACTTATCGTCTTAATCACTTTCCAGTCATTACAATGAGTAGCCAAATTACGTAAACTAGTCCTTAACCATTGTTGAGCACTAGAATAATAAACTAATATTTTTTTTTGGAAAGTCTTGATGAGTCTCTTGATACTTTTATACCACTGAAAATAACTGAAGACATCAAAGAATCAATATTTAAATGTGTTCAGAAAGATGTTTGGAATTCTACCCATCTTTTCTGATAGAAGGAAAACTGCAATTTTGTTGTTAGAGTAAACTTTCTAAATAAACATAAACTGAGAAAAAACTGTCAGACTAAAAAAGACCAAAAGAACCAAAAATTAAAACCAAATTATGCAAATCAATAAAATAAGTACGAGAGTTGCAAACAAATATTGTGTTACATAATTTGTTGTAGTATGTATCAAAGGATATATACGTTTCATGTCATTGTATGGTCAATGTAAATAATTATTGTCCTGCAGGACAGATTTTAAATATGTATTTGGAGGGGAAAAAATTAATTTGTATTTCTGTTTAGGTAGTTTAAAAATAGTAAAAATATTGCAATTGTAATTGTTAATTATTTTGAATTCTACTACCGTAATGAAATGTTTTAATTCGTTAAAAAATAACTAGTTTATTCTGAGATGTTTGAAAAATACTTTAAGAATGTTCATGTTCTTTCAAAAACAAAATTATTTGTCTTCTCGTTTGACACTAAATCATTTTTATGAAACTAAAATCCTAACCTAGTGAATTTTCTTACAGTAACAAATACTTTAGATCCACAAAAGAATTTGTTTTTCCAATGAATTTTTCCTCACATACATTTGTATTTTATAAAATAAATCGTTAAGTAACTCCATGGTTTCCTGTTTTCATAATAATACTGCAGATTTTAGTACAAATTTGCATTTTTTTAATAAAAAAAAAACTACTTAAATGTAAATTAATGAGTGTGTGAATAGTAGTGATACAAAATAACTTTAATATTTAATGAAACGAAACCAAACTAAATTGAATTTTATATAGCAAACAAATTTGAATTTTTAGTTAAATATATTTTTTTTTAATTGGAGACTGTATTATAATGGAAATACTTTTTTTGTTACATTTTCGACCTATGTTGTACAAATTTGAAAGTTGGAAGAAACTTATATAATTATATTTTTTAAACCCTAAAAAACTTCTAATCTGTACGTGGAAATGAATATTTAATTATGTTTTTAATCTAAACCATCTTTTGAGTTATCGTTAAACTCTGCATAAACTTCAAATTCATTTTTGTGAATTTACAAACTGTATTTTACACAGGAACGTAAATTTTATTTATTTTTTACCTACCAATATAATTTCAACCACTATATTCCCATTGTTGTTGTTTTTAGACTTTTGTTTTGTAAATAATTACACCAATCATTATATTTAGTGTTTTACGTATAATATGATGCAAATTATGGGTAAAAGTAAGTTTCTTAAATTATTATTATTAAATAAGGGCGAAAAAATTAAGATTTTTAGAGATACATTTTGTGTTATATATATATATATATATATATATATATATATCACTCTCCAATACTCATTTTGAAAAATTTGTACTTAATGTGTTATCTATACATAAATACATAAGTAGTTAGTAAGTAATGATTGTTGCCGAAATACAAAATGAAAATATAAGGATTTTAAGATAACCCGAAACAATTTAAATTTTATAACGGGGTTTTGGCTGTTTCAACCAATATTAGATGAATTCTATACATAGTTTTTATACTTAGCATAAACCATACTTGAGTTCAATGGAAATCCATACTGATAATAAAGATTATATTATAAATACAATCCTGAAACGATTATTATAACTTGTTCCAGATTTACGGAAACCCATTTTACTCATTAAATAGTTTGGGATTTGCTTGTATAAAACGTAATCAATTTACGGAAATCTTAAACAAAATATTTGCTTCAAGATGCATGCAACTATTATAGTATTATGTAATACGTTTAAAATTCTACTTTATACTTAAGTAGACAAAGACAGTTACAAATGAACCAAACCCAGTTTACAAGTTAAACAAACGTACATTTCCTTAATTTGGTTAGACTGTCAGATGAATTCAAGGAGATTAAGAAAGCCTTGTCTCTCACTTTCTTGACAAAACAACTCAAATAAGAGATTAACCTCTACAGCTTGAAGTTTCTAAACTTCGATAAATTCACTTCACCTTACTTTGTGTATTTAGTTTGTATAACTTGAATCTTGTCCTTTTAAGATAAATCTTTATAACACATCAATAATGCAGATGACATACTATATAGTTTGTTTATATATAACTTCACTATTCATTCTATGATAATATTAAATGAAAAATCCCAAATAAATTACCTATTTCATTATTTAAATTACATACAACTAACTTATTGTATTATATTTGATAGGAACAAAATTGAGGGTAAGATTGTAAGATGAAATCCAAGATAAATTACCTTTTGTTTCCTCCAGAAAATACATTGATGTCATTTTACACAGATATATTTATATTTCACTACATTCAGTTCATTTAATTTTATAATAAAGAATAATATATGAAAAAATTGTTTTATAGTTTAGCATGAAAACAGAAGCTCTATTTGCATTACATTATCTAATCAGCAAATTGTATAAAACTAAATCAAGCCAATGCACAGTTTACCCCACAGTTAACAATAACATAACTGTTAGACGATTTCGTTGAAATCAAATGTAGTAATAGTTATATAATGATGAAGGTTTTTCAAATTAGCGACAGACAGTGCCCCACTACAACAACTAGGTGGGTACTAGATATATCCTATATGTCGATAACCGGATAACGTTTACTGGTTGCCCGCTTAAGGGAGTTGAAGGTAATGAGAATGCAAACAATCTAGATAAACGGGGCTCTGCATCAGAGTTTGTGAGACATAAGCCGGTAAGAATATCGGTGGCCTGGCTAAGATGGGCGTAAATAGGTGGATTCATACAAAACAACAGCAAGATGGGGAACCCTTAGGGAGCACCTAACGACATCCCTTCAGGTAGTCATGAAAGGTCAATAATGACCCGACGTAGAGGACTATTCAAACAAATCACGTTACTTATTTCGGGATACTGGTCCGGGAGCGCAGTTGCACAGGATAGGGTCTTATCATGGCAAAACTACTTATAGACTGTGCAGGAAGGGTGAGGAGACTGCAGGCCACATAATTTTCAATTGTGAAACCCTGACCAATAAGAGGCGTAAGGTTTTTGAATTCCAAATTCCTGGGGAACTATCATAAGAAAAGCTACTTAGTGGATTATTCAAACTCGTAAGTGGTACAAATCTGCTAAGCTGGAACGAGAAGGTTTTAGTTGCACAATAGGCCATCGGTCACGGTGGCCAGAGCTGGTTCTGACCCTTTAAACTCTAAATAAATCAATCAATACATACTGAAATAATTTTATTTGACTTTACTAATTTTATTTTTAACCGAATTTGAAGTTTCAAACTTAATAGTTTATAAGCTATTTGGGTAGCGTCATAGCTGACCTTACTTTTAGTTTCTGTACGTTGTGTTTAGTTAGTGTGACATTAACATTTTAAGTCTACTAGGAACAAATTATGATCAGCAATTTTATAAATCAATCAACCTTAATAGCAATTTAGAAATATGTATTTGCTAAATATAACGAATTAGTCTGATATTTAAACATTACTTGTTTGAGATTGTAGAAAATATAAAAAAAATATTAAAAGGAATAGACAATATATCTTCAAAAAATTTGAAATATACATTAATATTAAAACATGAATTACTCTGTTTGTACGGTTTGAATAATACAAACGAAAGTAAAGTTATATTGTGTTTCGTTCTTGAATTTCTAAAGCTCGGGTAAACAATAGAGGCCGTCAGGTTGACGTGTTCGCTAATTTAACTTTTATTTTCCTTTTCATACACAATAAATGTCTTCTGACACATACATCATTCAATTTGCACTGCTCTTGACAGGTGTTAGATCAAATACTGCATAATTAAATTTGTTTTCCTACGATTGAAAACATAACACAATTAAAATTTCGAGGGTTTTATACAAAGAAAAGTACAATTTATTTAATATAATATGAAATAGATAGAATAAAGCTCGAATACAAGATTCCACAAAAAAATTTGTTTACTTAATCAAACGCGTTTCAACGTCAAATTCGCCATCAGTGAACTATAACTGTAGCTATTATTGTAGCTCATGTATCACTGAGGATGACGAATTTGTCGTCGAATCGTTTGATTAAGTAAACTTATTTTTTTGAGATCATTTGTTCGAATTTTATTCTATCTAATATTATCTCACAAGTCAAGTTCAATATTTATTTTTAATGTGAAATAATAAAACAAAAATATTTTACATTGCTCTAAGAGGATAATATTAATTTGTGTATAGTAATTTTATAAATATTTATCTAAAAGTAAATTTAGAAGGAATTCCAAAACAAATTAGCCTCTCAAAATAAATATATTGTTTTCTAAAGTTACATATATATCTAAAGTTGTTATATATATATATATATATATATATATATATATATATATATATATATATCTAACTTTAGAAATACATACACACATAATACTTCCTTATTATGGAAAGTAATTTTATATGTATCTTTATTTTAGAAGGATATATATCATAATGTATTATATATTTACATATTTTGAAATCACAATATAGGCCTTGTTCCAATACATGTCCAAAATAATGATAATGTATGGATAAACGGGAGGGATTGATATGATCAATTGTTGATTCCAGAATTAAAATTATATATGTTTAATTGATCAATTTCCAAAATATATTAGATGATAAGTATTTAAGCAGTAGCAATATATTTATACTAATTGGAGCAAGGAGTGTTAAACGGGAAATATTTTCAACATATAATTCCTGTTGTTATAAAAACATATTTTCACTTAAAATGTCTATCAGCGACAAAAATATCTACTTATATTTTACATGTTACCCATATCTGACTACGTTTAGCTGCGAGAATGCAAGTGTTATACTCTTTATAATCTATATTTTGTCTCTTTTGTACAAGAAGATTAAAAGTCTAGAAATGTAATACAGCGTTTAATATTTTATGGGGAACCAAAGCGCTGTCTTCAACCATATGAAAGAAA
Organism: Aphrophora alni; assembly: GCA_963513935.1. Lineage (NCBI taxonomy): Eukaryota > Metazoa > Arthropoda > Insecta > Hemiptera > Aphrophoridae > Aphrophora > Aphrophora alni. The sequence continues at coordinate 146,959,214 of OY740766.1, forward strand.
ACCATTTGTGTAAATTTTCCAGAAAGCTCTTAGTAAAGTGTCGTGCAGGATTACACCTACACAAATTTGAGTGCGGTATCTTCTGATTAAAAATTCATTAAACAACTTCAGTAGGGATTATCCCCCAACGTGCCAACGTTTTTCAACATGTACTTGAACACGATTGTACTCACGTTCCAATGTTCGATAAATAGGTTATAGGTGATTTTGTATTGTACTGTGTTGGTATCTCTTAGCACAATGGCAAATCTACAATAATCAAATTATACACTATAGCAGGAGACTATATATTTTAAATATATGCAAATTTTAATAATAAATACATTTCAAAAATTTCAGTGTAAATTATACTTCGTTAGTGGCAATAATTTTAACCGACTACTGATATTAAATATTAAACTGCGCAACATTCTTCTGAATTTAAAACACTAAATAATTTTGCATCTGTTGATTTTGGGGAGAAAAGTCATGATACATTTATGTAATTTATTTTATTTTAATTCCTTATAACAAAAAAACCAAGATCAGATTATAGACAGTATTTACTGAAAAGATATGGCAGTTTTGTAAAGTCAGTTTTAATTTAGAATATAACTTCTTTATTAAATTCAACATTCTCCCTAATTATTTGTATAAGCTTATTATTATTATTATTTGCACTGTGTTGTTTGATATTGGGATTAGGTACCAGAGAAAGTATTCGGTAGTCCTGAAATGTATCAAAACTATTCCTAAAAAAATAAAGACAAAATGTTTTCCTTTCTTTTTTATTATTGTTGTTTTCACTGCTCTCGATTTTGAACGGTTTTATAATTAATTGACACTTTGTGCAGGTGTGTATGATTGGTCAAAGTTATAGAATCGGAATAGGTGATCAATTTAAGGAATTATTTCAATATATTTACCGAAATCATACTCTTCGGTTTCTTTACAATTACGTCAATAACTCATTTATCATCTTGGAATCTTTCAAACACGTACAAACAAGATAGAGTCACGTTCTCTAATGCAATGGATCCTACTTTACTCTTTTTATTGGGGGCAGAGTTATAAAATCATAATCTTTATTACATAAACTTTTTATGGTTTTGATGAATACTTTAAATTCGTGTATTTAAGAAATATGTTTCATCTGATAAAATAAAAGTTTATCTTCAATCATAGAGAATATTAAGATGGTCAACTAAACTTTTTATAACACCTCAATATGACTTACTAATAGTTATTAAACGTGACATATTAATCAACAGATTTAATTTCTCGTAAATATTTTTTAAAGGGCACGTAGTGACAATATTTAATTAATAGTACATACCATGGCAAGTAGAAACTCACTCTTAGAAACTTTTTTCTCAACTTTCGTAAGAACTTTTAAATGTAAACTATAGAAAATATCGTGACCTATCCAAATATGTCAAATTTCTCAACTTTTCTGCAACCGATTTTTTAACTTTTGACATTATTTTCTGTAAAAGCATGCAATTTTGAGTAAAATACAACTGTTTCACTTTGTATTTATTTATTTACAAACAAAAACAGGTGTTTTTGAAAAATTAACTTGAAATATTCAACATAATATTTTCTGGACGCTTTTAGGCATAACATTTGTAAAATTGTATAAAAAACTGTAGTAAGGTCTCATTTGATACGAGACACTTTAAGTATTGAAAAGGAGTTCTGAGGTGTGGTCACGAGGAGAGAGAAGTGCAGCACTTTTCATGTATAGCAACTTTTTATTTTAAGTTTTGTAAAAAGCGTTATTGGTCAGAGAAAAAATTGGAGGGAAAACACCATATTAAATTTGAAAATTAGTTTCATTCTCAAATTTCTTGCTTTCATTCCTTAGATAGACTCTTACTCACCTCTTTTCCTAAGACAGGCAATTTTTCTTTTTACTTTTGCACAGCAGCTTCTATTCTTTCTGAGTTCTTCTGAATTTACTGCCGTGAAGTAAACTCCCTGTTTAAAAAATCCCAACACAAGGTATTGTTGATGGAGATAGTTCCGGACTTGGCCAGCCATGCTATTGTCCATTTGCGCTCAATCCAAGTTGGATAGTTTTAAGTCCTTGATGTACCTTATTACTAAAGTGCGGAGGCGCAACCACTTCTCTTTGAATGGGGTCAAGGCCATCTAAAAGAAAAGGCAAGTTGTGTTGATGAAAACATAAATAGTTTCTCTATTTAACCTTTTTTTTTATCCCCTACAACACCAGCACATACATTAAGACAAAATTTTTGAATATTTTTTATTTTATACCTCACGGGTTCTGCTAGCCCAAGTGGTACGTGGTGTAGTTATAAGGAATTCCTTCTTTTGTAAATATTGACTCATCAGTCAACAGAATTTTCTTCATAAAGTTGTATTGCTTAACATCGATGTTGTGTAACCAGTGGCAATATTGAACTGTGGGTGAAAAATCAGTAGGTTCCAATACTTGTACAGTGCTGAAGTGGTACGGTTGAAACTATATATAATAACCTAACCTAACCTGTTTGTAATGATTCTTGTAAGCACTAATCTAATCTACATTATTTTTGTTTACCAAAAACTCTGCTTCCTCTCGAGTCTCGACTTTTGCCCACCGCCGGCTGACACTCGCTCCTCAAATGGAGGATTTAACAAATGCCATTTAAAAGGGGACCCTTCGCTTCGTTACTCATTTAAGACACACAGCTCAAATACATTCAATCCATTCATAGCCGGAACACTCCATCAATAAATAAGTTCTTAAATAACACTGTATACGACGTATAGAGTAGGTTTATAACTATAAATTTAAGTGTTTTAAAATTTGTTTTAAGGTTTAATTTTAATTTATAAATGGACTCAGTTTTTAGTAATGATATTTATACTTTTACAAAAAAGTGGGCAATTTCATTTTTTAATTCTCCTTTAAATTCTTGTAATTATTGTGAAAACTGAATGAGGTAAAGCCCCAATAATTATAATAGTTTATTTTATATAGCTGATCTATTTTTATATTTAATCATTAATATTTATCATCTTCAGAGGGTTTTCCTATTGAACTAGAACTAACATGTACAACTGAACTTATAAAGTTCTACCAGCTCTTCCAATTGTAAGATATTTCACACTATCACTGAAAAAACACTCGAGAGTCATGTTGTTAGCATGGGGGATAAGTTTAAAGGTAATAATTCACTAAACTGTTACAAATGTACACTTTAAATTTAAATATATTTATATCTCTAAGAACATTAATTGCATCTACTCTAGACGCCACACTTTGTTTACGCACTAGAATAGAAAACTACACGTTCCTTCAACAGTTATCCCTCTGCTCTTTAAGGTTTTAATAAGTCTTTCATATATTGTTTCATTAAAATGGGCATATATCTCAGTTTTTTACTTAATTAATAACTATTCGATTAATAGTGCTCCATAAAGTAGAAAGATTATTAATATAAATAATTTTAGCTAATTATAATGTCACAAATTAAGTGTATTTGTAGGCAGATTACGAACCCTACCCTAGTGTAACTTAACCTGTGTGCGTGTGACTATATCTTCAATAAACAATTTGTATTGTAAGGATTAATAAATAAAACACATTGGTAAAATGTAATGTCAATTTACCCCCTACGGAATACGTAGAAGAAAAATAAATAATATGTTAACCTGGTAAATTATGTAAAAGTGTATATAACATATAAATATTATAAGCTTAACTAAAGGGCTAGACATCAACATCATTCTATTACTTGTAACATGGTGACAAAACACATAAAACCGCTAAGGGAAGTTCATATTGCAAGCTAAAGTGCCTTTTATGCCACTTTGAGATGATGTTCTATTCAGTATAGACTTTTACGATCGCTACTTATTATCGTGATCAAAAGTAAGAATTTAACTTATATTTTTTCAAACGTTAGAATGTAGATCCAATTCCTAGAAGCACTTACTTTTATTAACTTCAACACTTTTACTAGTGTTTGAACACTACTCACTTATAAAAGCGTTTTATATTCTCTAGAGTAAAGAACAATTGAGTGTAAAATGTTTGCTGAGCCGATTAGATTACAATGTATGGATATTGGAAGGTTACGTTTTTAAAATACATCTTATTTCCCTTTAAAAAAAAACTAACCTAGATCATGTTTTCTCTTAAAGGTAAGTTCTTTCTCCCTCCAAGTATGTTCCTTCCCATTCCAAAAATATGAATTATAACATTAGAAACATGTTATTCATGTCCTGATATACATCTTAGATGTACTGTAATAATTTAATTTTTTTTAAATATATAACTGATCATATTATGACTAAAATTGAGTTGAAAACGTTTGATATAACTGTGTAACTTTACATGTATGTATATATTTGTATTTTACGTGTGTTGGACTTTTTAATATTGAAAAACGTTATTGGGAGGGGTGTTTATATAGTTTAAATTGTTTAACTGATTCATCCGCCTTCAATATTTGACAAGAAAATCACAGGTCAATTATAAAAAAAAAACAAAAAGGTATTCGAAGAAAAGTTTTCTTCATCAAACTATTCCTGATACATATACGGAATAATACATAACAAGACACGATATCCTGGTAATAATGTCAATCAAACACGACACTTTTGACACTCGTGCCTTCAGGTGTGACAATCCTTAGATGCTGACGGACGTTCAACCTGTCGGAACGCCTAGAATTGGTCAACTGTAGGCTCTGTTGAAGGTTATTCGGAGGTTCAATCTCCACTCCATTCCTGTTACCCTTTGTAGGCGTAAGTTCTATTTAAAGTAAGGAAACATACGCAAAACAGGGTGAATCAAGGAGATAACATCTTATCAGCTTCCTGTCCTAAAAACTTACGTTATTCGCCTTACGCGATCTTAGACGTTGATGATGTCGCCACTTAAAAATAGAGAAGTGTTTCACTCGGAGTGTTTACATTTGAAGAAGCTACAGTGAGTTACGAAACAGTCATTTAAAGCTGTTATAGCCTTGTTTTTTTCTCCTTGTGAGGAGGTCAATTTGAAACCAATAAGTAGCCACTTGTGACACGAAAAAAGGGAATTTAATGACTAGTATAGAGTAAGAGCCGTATTTATGAACGTTCAAGAAGACTTCCGTAAAAGTCCCTCAGGAACCACAAATTCAAGTAACACTTAACTCTTACTATACACTAAGACTTTCCTAAACAGAAATCACATTTATGAGCACTCTTCATTATTTCCTTTCCTTTACTAAGTTATCCTTTATAAAAGAACGATTAAAGATACGTCAAAGATATAAATTACATCAACGAGAGTTTAGTAGTAGCTATAGCTGATTGTTCCAAATCGTTAAACAGCTGTCAACTTTCGTTAATTATTAACGCACCCTGTGTTAAGACGTATTGCATTATTGTTATTCTATTGACAAGCAATTCATAATATATAGGGGGAAATATCGTAGAAGAGGAAGATAATGCTAGCATTTTTTAAATCTAGAAAAGTTTTATTAAAATATTTGGTTCATAAATATAAAAGATGAAGAGAGGATAATATCATATACAACTAACATGTACAACTGAACTGATAAAGCTCTACCAGCCCTTCCAATCGTAAGATATTTCACACTATCACTGAAAAAACACTCGAGAGTCATGTTATTAGCATGGGGGATAAGTTTAAAGGTAATAATTCACTAAACTGATACAAATGTACACTTTTAATTTAAATATATTTATATCTCTAAGAACATTAATTGCATCTACTCTAGACGCCACACTTTGTTTACGCACTAGAATAGAAAACTACGCATTCCTTCAACAGTTATGCCTCTACTCTATAAGAAATATGAGAGAAAAAAAAGAGATATCGTTGAATATGAATTTAATATTTTGCTGTAATTCCGTTCTATTTGACAAAGATGTTCTAATTTCAGTAATTATTTGTTTGTTATGCAATATTATTTAATATTTTCTAGAATACTTCTACTTTATGCTACTATGTCATGAAACTTAAAACAATCAGTTTATTTTATTTCCATCATTTTATCGAAATAAAGAAAGCATACAACAACGTGAGAATATGACCAAGAAAAATTTATTAAATAATAACATTTAACACGCCAAGATATTCATTTAAAACATCAAATGTATTTTCGGCATCTTAGGTATATTCTCGTTATTAGTTTATAACTAGGAAATAAATTATTTTATTTTTAAACAACCATACACTAACTATTCCTTTATAATCTTGTATAAATCAAATTTAAATTGTATTCACATTATAATCACGGAAGGTGAAACGGTGGACAAAACATAGCTTAATATTTTCACACATGCAAGTAAATAAAGCCGGGAAGAAATTTTGGTAAGTATACATTACAATGTCAGTTAACTTAGATTTTCTGCATGGTTTTTCCGATTAATATAAAAATGTCAATCGAGTCTTTAACCAATAGAAAGAGTAACACAAATACTTAAAGGAAATAAGTCGTATAAAATTTGGCAAGAAGTAGACTACATCTCATAAGAAACACATGTTGAAAATATTCAAAGACCTTGCTATTAAATAAGTATTAATTAATTGTACTACCAATAGTATAAAGATTATTAACATTTATTTCTGAGAATAAAGTAATGCCATTGTTTAAACAAAGTAAACCCATCCAGTGAATCGAACATATTATTGAGTTAAACTATCCTTAAGTGAAGTAATAAGTGTTTTACATGTAAATGATATTTTAGATCATGTGAGTAAATCATTGTAATTCAAATTGTATTTATATATTATACAATACAAATATTTTAATAACGACCCCTAACAGCATAGGGAATACATATTTGAACTAAGTTGTACTAATTGAAAACACAAAACCTATACGTAGACTATAAGCTCATATTTTAGGATTGTATAACTTGTATTAGAGAACAATTAATTCAAAGTTGTAAATAATATCAAATAGAATAAATGTGTGAGTGAAAATTTTCAATAATCAAGCTATTAAAGATTTTGTGCAACAGAGTAAGTTAATTTTGAATAAGAGTATTGCTTTTAAAGTTGTGGTACTTAAATTAAAGTCTATCACAGATAATCTGAGTAAAATACTACACTTGTGCAGTTAGTGGAAACCCCCATATTTCTAACTGTATATAACTGTAGTCATTGATATAACGTAGCTGGAGCCTTAAGGGAGGAGCGTGAAGGAGACCTTAAACATAGTAGATCTAAGAAACGTTCATAAATATGGTCCAAAGGGTTTTGATCGACAATAAAATTATAAACTGGTAATACAAAAAAAGTAAATAGAACAATATATTCTAGATATTTCCTTCTACTAAATGCAGAATAGCCGAGTAAAAGGAAACAGAGGATGAAGAAAATTCTGGAGAGATTATGATTATGTCTATTCCTACCAATATGATTTCTTATTAAATCCACAGCAGAGTATAGAACTTTAATTATAATTAGACAATTATGGTAAAAAAAAATTAAATACCATACTCTGAATAAAATTTATCATGGATCTTAGAGACTTTGGATTATTCAAAAAGATTTACCCTCTCAACAAAGTCCCTTCCTTCTGTTTCAATAGATACTTCCTTATCTTTAAAAAAGTTCTTAATAACATAGGCTTCAAAATTTATATCAACCGAAAGAAAAATTAGTACAACAAATTCATGTAAAGAATGTGTAGTAAAGTAAGTAGAAATATTAAAAATTCTAGACTTTAACAAATGGATGTAATATTACAAGTAAATAACTCGTATCTTTGAGGGATCAAGATGTAAATCGTTTTGTAAACAGGTTAAACAAAATATCAGAACATTTTCGTAAATTCACTTTACATTATATTACCGTATTAAGCACTAAACTTTCTTCCGTTCATTAAGTGTATATTTTTAATGCATACCATATATATTAAAAATAAGTTCTTACGACTAAATAACATTATATCAAGGTTTTTCTAAACTTCACGTATACATTCTAAAAAATTATATAAGAAATATACACGAAAATATTATCTTTATTTCAAATTAAATCAAAATTGTTATTTCTTCCATATTATTTTAATATATAATCTCATGACCAGGAACATTTTCGAAGAGTGTTTAGATGATATCACGAGATATTGTATTCAAATTTTCGAAATGTAATGGTGCAGAGCACTTTACTAAAAGCTTTCTGAAGAAGCGATACAATTTCTTTTTACTCATATGTTCGACGACAGCACTTAAGGTGGAGTTAAAAGATTAAAAAAACCGCTATCCTGTTTTACTTTGAAAGTTGTTTTGTTAAAATTAAAAAAATAATCTTGTTTTAAAAGTGTGAAAACTTCCGTCCTAACTGGAACGAGTAACACTATCGTGTAAGTAAATGGAAGGCTATGCTTTGGTCAGTGGAAGTGACTGTTAATAATGTAACTCACGAAACTTACGTGTCAAGATATTTTCCTCCTAGTGGTAAAAAAATTTATTGTACTAACTTAATACGTTTTTGCTGAAGTGTTTTTAAAAATTAATAATACATACTAATTTCTATTCTTGAAACATTACTTGATCATTTTCGTTAAAATGAGAGAGAGAGAGAGAGAGAGAGAGAGAGAGAGAGAGAGAGAGAGAGAGAGAGAGAGAGAGAGAGAGAGAGAGAGAGAGAGAGAGAGAGAGAGAGAGAGAGAGAGAGAGAGAGAATTTACGTATCTGAATAAAACTGTTTACGGGATCTTGAAACTATAATAAACAGTTAGGAAAAAGTTCTAAATTTAGATATTTTAAAATTTAGATATGTATGCTTTTATAACTCATATTAAATGTGAAACAACAAATGTAGAAAAATCTGTCAATAACTTAAAATGAATACCCTACTTAATGTAATGATAAAACTTAACAAATTAAAATAAATGACTTTTGTGCTGTCGGTGGCCGTACAGCCTTACTCTATATTTTACAGAAAGATTTCCATACATCATATATTACTATTTTCCAATATTATTTACTATACATTTTTTAACACAGAAAAATTTTGTTAACAAAGGATTAATTCATTGAAGCTCTACAATAATTTAAAATGAAGTACTTCCTATGTGCTTCGGTCAATATATTCCATTCACTAATTACTATTTTTTTAAATTACCATTTTATAATGTTGTTATATTTAAAATGTTAAATTAAATCAATCATAAATTTTATTTTATTTTCTGACAAAAAAATTAATCAGCAAATGAACTGACGTTAAAAGAAAATAATTCTTCCATTTAATTTAAAAATAGACGGGTCATTAAGATGTATTTTAATTATGACATGATAATTTATAATAACTACTAAAAGGCACTAAAACTATCATTGGTTTTGGTTACATTCAGCACTCTAACTTTTGTAGTCGTATTTAATGTGAGTTATTCAAAATAACCCACGTATGAATTGAACCAAGTGGTTATCCATTTATTAGAGTGAAGTTATTTAAAATGTGAAATGTTTCATGTATTTATATTCCCATTAATACGGAGCACATGGATTCATTAAGAGCACAATCGAAATCATTCTAAAAGCTTCCTCAGACAGATGAACATTCTCATCATAATGCTTAAATCAATATAAAAGTTGATCCGGATATTGTCTGACAGATTGCGATCACAGCCATTACGAGAAACCTCGTCATATCATTTTGCCAAAAGCTTTCAGTAAAAGTGTAGAAACAAATATAGAGTTTCACATTCCAAACTGATAACTTTTACTGTCTTACTCAACTCCTATATATGGAAATCATCTTGTTTATAATTATTGTAGAAGTAAACTCCTCTATAGGCATTTGGAGTAACGAAAACTTAACTAGTCCTATATCTGGCCGGCCTAATAGAAATTGATAACTATGTATAGAGATTATCGTTTAAAGAGTTGCTACGATTCGACCCATTTGACGAAATAAATTTAAAAAATACAAAAACTTTAAATGAAATAAAGAAGTAATCATTTTATGTAGGTTAAAGTTAACTGATAAAAGTTAGTATAATAATAATGTAAACACCCAATTTTAATCAACCAAATATATCAATTCCAAGTAGTGCGATTTAACCAAGTTCCCATTAATAGGTAACTTCATAACTTTATAAACTAATGTAAACTAACACGCCTTTGATCAACATTCTTTAATTGTAGCAATGTATTCTATAACGCGTTTATAGAATAAACGCATTATTAGAAAAAGTCATTTTTTAATTTCGGTATATAAGAAAAAATTAACTAAATCAACACAGTATTTTTATAAATATCTTCTAAATACGCTGTAGACGAGATGTTTATTAAATTGTGATCTTTTTAGTGTCGTTCTTTTATTTTCCCCCAAAACTGTGGCCCATATTTTCACTACTTTTATTTGTTATATTTAAATCAGTTATTTTATTTTCTATTTACGTTTAGGTTTTTTTTATTCCATAACACAATATTATTTTAAATATATATATATTTTTTTTACTTGTTATTATTAATACAGTTTTCTTGCCTCCATTTATGTTGAGATAAATTTTACTTGTTTGGTGTCAGTCATTGTATTTTATGATTGTTCATGTGCTAAATTGCTAGTCGACACGGAGTAATTTTAGTCTTGGCAATTACTGACATCAACTGATTAATTAAACTATTATTAATCTAGTGATGATTACTTGATATTAGTTGACGTACATCTTATAGTAGATTGTTGCGTACATTGACTCCGATGTATCATAGACGGGTCATTAAGATGTATTTTAATTATGACATGATACTTTATAATTACTACTAAAAGGCACTAAAACTATCATTGGTTTTGGTTACATTCAGCACTCTCCATTAATACATGTAATACAGTAATACTGTAATAATACAGTAATACATGTCAGTTTAGCTAAACTTTGTAATAAAACATATAAAATAATATGAAAATTTGTGGTAACTGATAAACTTACTATGTGTATTTGAATATGAAAGGCTTTTATACTAAAAACTGTTTTATCCTATTAAAATGATAACTCTTTTGTGAACGAACCTATATTTTAAATAATCATCTATCTATATATTTAGTAGAATAGTTTGTTATTTAATAAAATAATCGTTATCACGTGCGGTAATTTCTAACAATATATAAATAACGAATCAAGTTAATTATTTGTTTAAGAAATTTAATAATTTTTAGGTTCTGCATAGCTAGCGATTATACTTCACAAATAAGTTATTAATTCTCTAAAGAATACACTTTCGTATGTTACCTACAATTAAACTTAATGTGTATAGTCTCTGCTATACGTAATTAAAAATAACGTTAATCAGTTATAGGACAAATATATTTTGGAATGTATTTTTGTATTTCTAATGGTGTAAATTTTTATGTAAATTGTATAATAGTGTAATATATCAGAAAAGAGTCCTTTAAATCTCTTGATATGTTCGATTCAACATATGAGATACTACCATTCGACAAGAACTTAAAAAACTAGTAACATATTTTTATGTATTATAAATGGCTGTTATTTGTAGTGTTAATGAATGTTATTACTGATATAAGGTCATTTTTGAAACCTGAAATCTGGATTAGTTTTTAAACAAATTTTTGTTTACTATTAATACAGTCTCACACATTGATGACAAACAAGGAGTGTCGCAGGGACTAACATTTTTCTTTTTTGACAGCTAGGGAAATTAACCTTTGATTGATAACTAAAATCTGGGTCAATTAGATTTATTGACTTTGACATATAGAATGTGATGAAATGCCGATTTGTATAGTAACTTTAATTTACATTATATAGAGATCTGATGGCTCAACTATGAAAAACGAATACTTACTCGTCGAAAAAGTGGACGCAAAAATGCCTTCAAATTGTAATGCTTGATTGAGGCTCTGCAAAATAAGATAAATTAAACCTATTTAAAAAAGGCAAATAAATAAATATAGTTACACTTTTAAAAGGCGAAAATTCATTAAAAATATATAAACAAACATTTAACTTTGAGAAGAAATAACCACCAATAAGGATCCAACCTGTTTTACTGGGAAAACGTTTGACCTACAAAAAGCTTTTCAGGTATTCCATTAAACCACGCTTACAATAGTTTATATCTTATTTATTACATAAATAAAAAATATGAAGTACAACACGTTAATATATTTAAGTCTTTGTTAAAGCGGAAGCTAGAAAGTCAACAATTATACATTGTAGGAAGATGGGACAACGAGACAATAGCTAGATGGATGGCATGCCTAATTGGATATCTTGAAGAATTGTTCAACAGAAGATATGGAGGAGTGTACTTTTACTTGTTTTTTTTTGAAACGGAAGCTTTAACGTGTACCCATAACGGACTTAAGAGTAAATTTCGTAGTGCCCCTATGGTGATTCGTCACTAGGTGATCCGAGCACACTTTTTTGAACGCGGTATGTGAATCAAGGATAGGTGATACCTCGAGATACAGAGTTACGGTTATCCCCTGCAAATTTGGTCAGTAAGATTCAGGAGGACAAGGAGACCTGGGATCATGTTTTATGTTTTGTGTAGGCAGTTTCGCGTCAGAATAAACTGGAATATAGTTCTATATAGAAGAAATAAGAACATGAATAAAAGAAGTAACTTGTAGGTACAGTATCGGCATCCTTCCTTGAAGTAAAATTGGTACGAATTACTTATTTCTCAAAAACCAAATTGAGCAAATAATATTTCATCAAAATAGGACTGACGTCCTACAATTTATAAATGATGTAGAAACTTTGATGAAAACATTGTATATGAATAATAAAAAGATGGAGGGGAAAAGTCTCGGGAGACAATTCTAATGAGAGCAAAAAATCTGGTGAAAGGGTAAGCGATGCGTCTCTCCAACAGTTTTAAGTGAATGAGCCAAGGTTTACTACACACTCCCTTGGTGTTCAAATTAAGAATAGAAGCAACTTGCTTGGTATGCATTATTAATTCTTTGTATTGTTCAGAGGGTTAACTTTTTATTTTATTTAAAGCTTTGTTATGTTTTGAAGTACAACAAAAGGTTGTAGTTTAACCTTTTGTATGCATATATCTTTGTAAGTCATCATTACAAAGTTAACTTGATTTGTTATACGTTTTTTAACTTCCTCTTTAAATAAGAAATATTTAAGACATTCATTGAAATAATAGGATATTATTTATTAATTATATTAATAATTATATATTAATTATGGTATTAATTATACAAGTAATTTAAATTGAGTTAACTATATTTATATTGAGTATCTTCTGTGTTGTAATTGAACGAAGTACCCTTCCACTCAAAGCTAATTTTGAGAAACCTATGAAAATAAATAGCTAAAATAATTGAAAAACGAAATCAATGATTCAATGCCATTTAAATTGATCCAATATAAAACTATTAATTATTGTTCTTTGCTGATATATAACTCGACTATTCCTTACACCTAATAATCTTTGATTTATTAATCTTATGATTGGAAACTTTAAAAGTTAATTCTATTAGGAAATTAACCGAACAGGATAGAAATTATCCGTATTTATTCACATTATATTTGTTGTTTAAAGTAATAATTTATCTGTACATTTTTTAAAGCACCCTTTAAACTAATACTTAAGCCCAAACTGTCGATGTTTTCCATTTTTAATTTAACGTTTTAACTTTAAGTTTATCCAAAGTGCTAATAAATGTGTTTTTTATGTGCAAGTCGTCTTGAAGTGGTAACGTGATGTCTCTATGGAAATGAATTGTATTTCAATGTTGTTGATTTGGTGGTTTAATACAGAGTGGAAGAAAGTATGAGAAAAGTTTGTATCTAATCTTGTATTTGATATAAAAAGGATATAAACCGAGATTTGTAAGGCCTCTCTCAAAACTATCTCTAAAATCTGAACAATGTTTCGTGCTTAATACAGAGTGTTCTGAATATTTATAATATCTTATTGTTTTGCAAATTTTTAAACGGAAGTATATATATATTGATATTCCGATATCCTTAATCAAGATTTCATTGGATCTTTTATTTGTTGTTTGTCATCACTAATAAACACGTTATAAGGGTTCATTATTTGTATTCCCAATTTTCAATTTATTCTACATTAAATGTTATTCATTAAAACTTCTATTATCGCCGAGGATTCCTGACAGTATATTACATTTTTAACTACAGGATTATCACATTTTCTTAGTTAGACTTTTCTGATAGAATAAAACTGGAAAACAAGATCTCGTAAAAAATACGTTTCATCAAATTTACATCATAATTACTTAATCAAATGCGTTTCATCAATAAAGTCGCCAGCCTGAGTGATACAAGGCGAACAGTATCACTGAGGATGGCGACTTTATCGTTGAAACGCGTTTGATTTAGTAAACGTATTTTTTGCGAGATCTTGTGTTCGAGTTTTATTCTATCTAATGTTATCTCAGAAGTCAAGCTCAATATTTAGTTTTAAATTTTTCAGAATTTCAAAAGCGTTCTCCACAACCACATTAGCGTCCGCTATACCTAACTGAATTATTGTATCCTGTATCGTGCTTACGTAGAGGATACCTACGTCATAACAACAACTACGTCGACAATCACGTTTTGTGCTTTCTGAGATCATGAAGATCAATCAAAAACTTAGTTCAAACTTGCCGTCTACTAGATAACTAATACAGATACAATCCATTCTGATTATTACTTGCAGAGTTAGAGTCATTTAAATAAATAAAATAAGTAACAAACTTGTAAAAGGGGTTTTCAAACATTTATATTGGTTTTTCTGCTAAACATATTGATATCAATACTATTTTAGATTTCAATTTATAAATGACATTATATAGTTAGTTTGTATATGTCAAAATGGTTCAAGTCTTGGTTTTTTGTAAATATTATATTGACAAGTACTTAGAGCTAGTGATTGAATTATCAAGTAAATGAAATAACTGACAATATATAATCAGAAATCACGTCAAGGAAGTTTGACCCTCTATACTTTTAACGAACTACTGTAGTATATTAGTGTTTAAAATCTAATCCTATGATTGTTTTAAGAAATTCTTATAACCCAGATGTTACACGGCATAAACACGCACATGTGGCTATAACCATGTGAATGCATTCATTGTGAAAATATGAAAAGTGCATATAGCTATACAGAGGTTATATACTGCGGAATTATTTATGTTTTCCTGATGTGGTAGCGGCTAAGGACAAGCCGAGTAACTCATGTTGAAGCTAAAGACAGTGGATGATACCAATGTTACCTATAGAGTCTATCGATCCAAAACAAACACTTCGATTCTCTCATTCCCAATTTGTTCAATATCGCAACTGACATGAAGGTAAGTAAAACTTTGGGCGAAACAGCGCCGTAGTGTATGCGAATGAATACAATTAAATAGACTTTAGAAAAAAAGTATTTTTAAACTGATAAATATCTGCAATTCAAAAGTGAGTAAAATTTACAACATGGAATTTTGTATTAATCCAAAGCTGAAAAATGTTACTATTTTATGAGGCGCAAGATGAAGTAAAAATAACATGTGAACGTTTCTATGTAAAAAAAATCTTATTTGAGTACCGATTCTGAATTATTAAATATTCGAGAAATGTTTTTAATATTTAAGTGATTTAATCCATGACCATGTTTGAAATTTATTCCCTGCCTCCTTTGCAGCTTACCCACTTTTCCATTAAACAAAAAGGATGTCAATCTGCTCCCCCTAACGAAATCAATATCGTCCTTGGCTACGAGCCAATAAATACATATTGTCCTCTAATCTGTTTAGCATCAGCAGATTAATGTTACACTGAACTCCCACTTCTGTTACATTCTATATGTCATACATAAATCCATAAATGTAACTATGTCTTGAACAATCGCCAAAAATACTATTCGACTTATATTTCAGTTCAAAAATAAAACCTACTTGTATTTTCCTATTCATACGTAAAGTGATTATATTTATAATTATTGATCACATTATGCTATGTTACAACAATCTAAGAATGTTATAAAAGCAAATTTTAATTCGGTTTTGAATTTCTAACTACTTTTTGTCTGATGTATATTACACAATTACTTGATCTGTAATTGTTTAACTAAAATATATATTATTTAAATTTTCAAGGTAGAAATGATATTATCTTAATATGTTTCACATTTGTATTTATTTATGTTAATTTAAATAAAACTGTCCTTAATGTATTACTAATAAACCATGATATACATTTTCAATTTCTGTATCTCTATTGTCCCAATAGCTCCATAACAATATCTTCAACTGAAAAATCAGAAGCCTTTAACATAACGAAAAACTTTAATGTGATTTTTCGTATTTATTTTTTGCTTGCAAGCGCAGCAGTATTTCAACATGCCAGTGACTGTCCGTACTTCTTCGGTATGTCATCTTAATAAGGCTATTAAATCCGATGCTGGAGTAACGAAGGCGGCTGCATACTTTGGAATATTTAGTTAAATCAAGAAACTGTAACACTGCTAAATTGGTTTTGATAATGAAACGAAAAATGATTATGAATCCGGCACTTTAAGGGAAAGTTCCTCTGTATCCCGGAACTCTTGGGAAGGGAAAAGGAATGTAACATTAAGATCTCACTGTGTAAAAGTTGTGGTGGAAAGAGAAAGGAAGGAGGATTTTAATTATTGTGAATGAACCGTGGTGTACTCTAAGGAAGGCAAAGCTGTTTGAGGGAAAACAACGAAATGAACCGGAAAAGACTGAAATGTTACAAAGTCGACAGTATTTATGGAAAGGCAGCTCTGTCAACTACAAGTTGTGGGGAGATTTTGACAAGCGAAATTAATTTCCTAAATGTATATGTTTTATTTTATGTAATATTTTTAATTAAAATCTTCTGCCATTTCTTTATTCTTCATAGTAACTAATTGTAGATTACATTCATTTTATAATATAAATTTTTAAAAGCCTCATATATCCAAGCTCCTAAAATGTCAATAGAAAAAGATAAGAATTCTTAAACATTTAAGGCATATTTTAGGTTAAATTAGGAAAAATAACTGAACTTAAACTATTTTAATCTATTTGGAAAATTTCCGAAACGTTTTAAAATAAATATTCTGTCGAAAGTGATAGAGGATATCTCTACCCAAAGTCCTGCAACATATCACTAACTCTACTTTGACCTCATTCAATTACTTATTCAACTGGTATGAATCTCTAATTACGCGATGAACTTAAAAGGTAGTTGCTTAACTTAATCCTAGACTTACAGCATAAATTAAAGATTTTCATTAAAGTTTGCAGGTACAAGTTCCCATCAGTAATCCTAACCAAAACTTTAGAATATTCCGTGTTCTATTTATTATTCCGTTTATAAGGCAGTTAATGGAATTTGTTGAACATGATTTTTGAAAATTTACATTTTTGGAAAAGATTTTTTTTTCAACTAACTATTTTTACAGGTACTCTTTCAAAAGTCCCTTACCACACTTGGGAATAAACAAAATAACAAAAAACAAACTTTTTGTCAAAAGTAAACATTTTGGTAAGGGACTTTTGAACGTGTACCTGTATATATTGTCACCACAGTGCTCTGGTCTTTGTTTATTAACTATTTTTTAATTAATCTTTTTAAAAAATAATTATACTGGGATAAGAAAAATAAAAAATTTAAAACATAAAGTAATTTTGTTTAGGAAATCCATTAAAAAAATCAAGTATTTTGAATTATATGTGTTTGTTAAATATAAAAACCACTATAACATAACATAGCAACATAACAACTTTATGGCTTCAAAGTATAGTGTATATAAGCAAGATGTTGACCATTTAGAAAAATAACATATTTTATGATTGTTCGTTTTTATAATTAGTTTTTTCCAATTAACTTTTTTTTTGTTTGGTGTATTTTGTATACTTACAAAAATATTTTTATACCATTATAACATGTAACACAACTTTAGGTATCGAAGTAACACCAAATTATATGAACTCTAATAATATCAGTACATTTACAAACAAGTTAGTTGTTTGAAGATATTTTACCAAACTAATTATTACATTAAATTTAAAATAGATTGTCTAAGTTTTAGGCTATACATAACAAAAAGGTAGATATTTTAAATGGCCTGTACTGAGTTTGAGGTTAAGATTGTCTCCATATTATATAATTATTGCACAAACTTTTAATTGTTCAAATATTTACATCTAAAAAGATTATACCCTTCACATTCCAACAAATGGTGTCATAGTGTCATTTCCTGTTACACAGATTGGGCAGATTTCACTGGGGTTAAAGTTATAGTTGTCTTTTAGTAATATCAATCTATTATACTTCTTGCCAGCAAGGCGTAATTGAGTAGTAATTCTTAGTATGTATAAAGGAAAATTCTCTTCAAAGTATGGTTCACAGGGGGTTAAGCCACATATATGTCTGTAGTAATCACTGTATCTTGAATTTAAAACGGTATCAATGTCTGAGCATATTAAATTGTTCTTGAATTGTTCAACTAAATCTTTTCTTGACTTGATTATATCCCAATGGTTTTAAAAACGACTATATTAATATCCTAAAATTTTGATTTGTATATTGTGCAATTATTATATATTTATTATTCACCATTTAAAAATCATATAAAGTAATAACTTAAAATATCATATTACATTTAACAATTTTTTGACACTTACACTAATTATTCCAATAATTGGAACCACTAATAAAAAATATTAAAATAAAAGGTCCTGAAATTTTTCGAACAAAGAGAATCTTATTTTCATTTAATATGTAATAATATGAATATAGTGTCTTAGAATTAACAATTAGATAAGCATAATAATTTCATTTTTAAATAATTATTTTTTGTATATAAGTAGTATATGATTTTTTATTTTAATTTTACCATAAAGTATTTACATTATAGCTCTTAGAATATTATTTGTATTACAGAATAAAATAACCTGATATTAGTAAAGAATAATCGTTTCAATAAAATCCATTCAATTTCTTTTTCTATTTAACTTTAGAGATTATTACGCCCTTAAAATCTGGTTTAGCTTATAAGTAAGAAGCAAAAAAAATTATCATCTAATTTCTAGTTTACAACTAATTCAGTTCTTTGAACTTAATACAAAAAGGACATTAAACGACAAAAGTTCCTACCTTATTTTGTTTCTATCCGTCACGCGACCTCTTGTTTAATTTTAATTTTTTTTACACGTTTCGAGACTTTTATCCCTTCATCAGGAAATTTCACTTGCTCATCTGAAGTCGTCACTACATTAAATAAAATAAAACACAATACAACACAAACATATTTATGGGCATTTATGGAGTTGCTGTTCGATAACCGAATGGTGTGCACCTATAAACTGTCTATAAATGTGTTTGTGTTGTATTCTGTTTAATTTATATTAATATAGTGACGACCACAGATGAGCAAATAAGACTTCTGAAGATGTGATAATAGTCCCAAAACGAGTAGAACAAAAAGAAATAAGGTCATTTGACAGAGAGAAACAAAATACGGTAAGAGACTTTGATTTATTAAATTATATTTATATAAAATGAAAAGTTAGTTTTAAAATTACAATATGAGAAATGACGATTTTGGGGACAAAATACTGAAGCTATTAAACAAATGGCTAACATAACCTCGTAACTACACTTAATGAACATTTAATAAATGCTTTCTACTTGTGCAATTTACTTAATGAGTTTTGCAACGTCCAATAGCTGTCTAATTAGTTTCAGAGTTATGTACATCAAATAATAACTTCTACGCTTTAGATTCTGGGATTTATTTTATTTCCTACTTTACCCATTCTACAAAAGAACTTTTATTAATATCCAAAATACAACAGATTAAAAACAGTACTCATAAAACTAAAATCGCATTCTCATGCCTATACATTTAATTAAATATGTCCTGGGAATTTGTTTACAAATATTCGATATATTTAATTTTTTATTTCTTTGAGTATGTTATGTAAAATTTAAATAATAAGCCGCTTAGTTTTTATTTGTTTTTTTGAGGGTAAATTACAAACCAAAATGTTTGAAGAAGAATTTTTTAAGACCGCAAAGGGTACGCTTAAGCAAAATTATGTTATCCGAATTTATTAAAATCGTAATTTTGTAATTCTTTTTTCATGGCAGCTACGTCCAAATTTTTAGTTATCAAATAAAAACTAAAAATCACATTGCAATGTGTGGCTAAAATCCCACTTTAAAAAAATGATCTAAATCGATCCACCCTTTACTGCACGATAAAGAGACGAGAGAGAGATATCATATCAAACTCAGGATAACTTAAAATAGACAAGTGTACAAAAATCAACATCATATATTTTTTTAAAATAAATAAATATATATTTCTTACTACTTCTTTGTAAAAAGTAAGTAAAATGGTGTTCCCAAGTAATACAATTGAATACTAAAATATTATTTAGTTGTGTGTCCTTAAAATGTAAACATCGCTTTCATTTGTAAAGCATATGAAAAACAAAAGACTTATCACGTGATTAATAATCACTGTTTTCGGCGCCAGTTTTCTTAAAACGATTCTTAACTATGTCTGAATATTAAACTAATGACATTACTTAGTTTTGTTTTCTTTATAAGATACACGATCCATTGCAGAATTGTCTTTGTATTTACCCATATATATTATATATATATTATGTTATTGCCAATTAGCGATAAACTGTAATCAAGACGCCCAGTGCACAAATGAATTTAAATGTATATTATGAATAATTGGTTAGTAGTTTGCTGTTTGTAAAACGTATTAAATAATGTATACTTATTAATTATTATTTCTTTTCAACTGACTCAATGAAGCATGTAAAATGGGGAACTAAATACAATCCCCTTTCAAATTTGCACCAATAAAAATATAATTCGATTTAACTTGTTATACAATACTTAATTTGTAAGTTTAACACAAGTATGGACAAATGACACATTTGGTATACTTATTGTTTATTATTTTGTCTAACTTTTATTTTCCATTTATATAGGTACATAATTACCAATAGAGGGAGCAGAAATGAATACATTCTTTACATAATTCTCAAAGTATTTATTTGGCAAAATAATTCTATGTTCGAAGTTTATTCGACGTTCATTTAAGTAATGAAAATGTCTTTTAAGACCTACGTTTCCACGCATTGTGCTGTAAAGTTTATTGTTCAAGTTATGTTAACTGTGTCGAATTATAATGAGGATGAATATGGACATCTTATTTTTACTATTCGGATTAGGCATCCCCCCCCATTGTTACGGTCCTGTTTTATGTTCAGTCTACAAAAAATACACTTTTTCATTGACTTAACATAATTCATCTTCCTTGTTTAATCAGTTACACCTATTTATTTCCTCTTCTTCTGTTCTCAATATATTTTTACACACGATATATTAAGTTCTCTTCTATTGTTAAAATTGTTTATGCTCTAGTTCTTGTATCCCCTTCAACGGTTCTTATAAAGGGTATTTCTGCACTATGAATATCGTATCTTCGATTTCTATTTATTTCACACAACTTAATCACCATCAAATGACCGTGGGGCAGTAGTCGCCTTTGACTTAGAATGGGGTTATTTTCGCCTTTTCTGAGGAATGTTTTACATACACTTTAAATAATTTACTTTGTATTGTATTATATTTGCACAATAATTTTGTAAATAAAGTGTTTCAAACATGAAAAACAATTAATTGAAAACAGGTATATAATGCAATAACTAGCTAGGCAAATTGTATAGTGAAATTTAAGTCGTGTTTAGAATAGTCAATCTCCACTAGTTTCATATTTGCTCCGTCGACTTACCTTGATGGTTTGCTCTTGAAAATAAATTACATCAAAAAATAATAAATAAATTGGCAACTTATTTTTTTGTCTCAGTTTTATATTTTTACAATCCTAAAGTCGTTGATAGAGTAAATGTATATACAACTGGCTTTTATTGAAGGTCTATGCCCGTGTATATGCGTCTTGAATTTCGTAAGATGATTATATTTTTTATAGTAATTTAGGCAAATTATATTTGTAAAGTCATTACAAAAAGGTCATATCCCAACCACTTTAGAATCAGTGAATCATTTACATAACGCTGCAAAAACGTATTTCGCTTTGATAAATGATTTCGTTCAAACCGACTGTATCCCCCACCTCGACATTTGTAAAGATAATATTAAATATACTCAAAGTACAATATTAACAAAAATTTAATTTAAATAACTATATTTATTATTAACTATTGTGTTCTTGTGTATTTTTATAAATTTATTATTCTTCTTAAATTTTAAGTATATGTGAATTTCATACATAGTAACTGGTCTCAGATTTACGCATGGCCTGTATTAGTTTACCTCATCCCTATTGTATTCAGGCAAAGCTTTTCAAGCCATCTTTGACTTTACCTGTAGCGACTATAAATTTCTTGGACTAATTAAAGCTTGAAGACTACAAAGTTACAGGATGGTAGAGAAGATACTAGAGACATTAGTACAAAATTTACGATGTCGTTAAATTTATATCAATATTTAAAATGCATTACACACTAAACTTTTTTAAAACGAGTACCATAAAATACTATTTCATAAATTATCGTCTAGCACATTTATTGTAAATTAACCAAAACTGAAAGTCCATGCTAATATGTGTTTCATCATTTCTGTTTTAGTGATTTAATTTCATATTGAATTATTAAATTTAATGTAATGGATAATGGAGGTTCAAAACAATCATGTCACCTCCTGTCAATAACAAGATGTAATTTAGCAGAAATTTTGTTACAGTATAATGAATATCAGGTTCAGTTTAACAAGCTGAATATTTCAATTCCTGGCATTAGTTCGATTATTTAACTACCCTATATTACAAAACGTTTTCGGTTTCTATAATTAATTGGGTAAATTAAATGATTATAATGTTGTACATTGTACGACTAATATACGCTGATTATAAAGGTGTACAAATATTCGCCTAATATTATTTCAGGTTTAATAGATCCCTGAATCGAAATTTATAATGTCAAAATTTTACAACAAATAACTAAGTTAAATATCACCCGAAAAGTAAAGTAATCTTTCGTAATTTTTCAGTTTTAACTTTTCACATCTAACATAACAATGTTATTTGTTAAATATTGCAGTTTTAAATATCCAAAGTGTGTTGATATATTATCCAACTGGATAAGACATATTTTTGTTCTTTACAAAAAAATATTTTTCAGTAGATAACTTCATCCGAATTAAAGTTTTTAAGATTTTGTAAAAGATGACTAAATTCAGTTTTTCATCAAAATATGGTGATTTGCCTTTACATTTTAAGTTGTAAAATATTTATTCAAAAGAAAAGGACTATGCACGTCCTCGTTGGTTAGCGTTACACCCCAGTTATTACAATAGGTAGAACTAATAGCATCCGGAGCACAGATAATTACCACCAGAACAACCATATTGGTGTCCATTAACATACTTTAAACTTAAACGAAAGCTTAAATTAATTTTTATTGAAACCCGATTTGCTGCCTCTAACCAACCAATGAAAAGTCGTTTAAAGGGCCTAAGTCATCAACGGGTCTTTGAGCGAAGATTTTATTAAAATAACACTGCTGGGAAGTCGATTTTTTAACCCCATTCAACTAATAAAAAGTTGTATGTATGGCCTATGACCTCAACGGAGTTTTGAGCAAAGATTATATTAAAATTACAGCGATAGCAACTATATGTGGCAACCCTAATCAGCCAATGAAATGTCATCTAGAAGTCTAGGCCCCCCAACTGGTTTTTGAGCAAAGATTTTATTAAAATTACAGCAATAGCAACTGTATGTGGCAACCCTAATCACCAATGAAATGTCATCTAGAAGTCTAGGCCCTCCCAACTGGTTTTTGAGCAAAGATTTGATTAAAATTACAGCAATAGCAACTGTATGTGGCAAACCCTAATCAGCCAATGAAATGTCATCTAGAAGTATAGCCCCCCCCCCAACTGGTTTTTGAGCTAAGATTTTATTAAAATTACAGCATGGGAATCTCGATGCGCTGACCCAAAACCACCAGTGAAAAGTCGTTTAGTAGGCTTAGGCCCACAACTGCTTTTAGGAGAAAAATTAAATATATATTTATACTATTTAGGTACCCATGAAAGGTGTCAAATGTAAGAAGTTATAAATGTAACTGAACTAAATATGCCTTTTTGTATGTAACAAATAATAATGAAAATTACATCTTACGCCTTATATTTTGTATAAATTCCTACAATATACTGATTGTTCTACAAATAAATAAATGTGACAAACAAACAAACAAAATACTAGTACTTATATTTAAAAAAAAAGGAAATTAAAACCAGAAAAGAAACCGTGATTCAGTTCTATCTGCAAACATCAAGGACATAGATGTTTCTTTCGGGGACACAATTAGGTTTGAAGTTAACAAGCGTAAAGAAAATGGATACAACTGCTTTCATAACGGAACAAAGTGATTCAATACATATGAGAATTCAACCATTATAGTCCAATTTATATGTAGACCTACAGTTACTATGCAAATATCTTTATTTATTTCATGAACTTTGTTAAAATCACAAAGTTTATATTTCACAAAGTACTATTTCTGTATTATATACAGTGAAACATTTTATTACCAAGGCAGTGACAGTTATTGGCAAAGGCGTTTAAACTGTTACTGCAGTAGCATCTAGTTAGTAACATTTAGGTCACCATTTATCATACATTACTCCATTTAATGAATATATGTCTCTATCATAGTTTGTAAATATTAAACATTTATAAATGTATCAAAATAGAACAGTATGTTATTTATTCGTTTTTTATCTACATTTGAAATCAATTTATTCATCAATTTAATACATTCGCTTTTGTATTAGATAATTAATTATAATTATGTAGTTTTAACTATTCCATACCTGGACAAGATCCAAACTAGAATACGGGGCATGAATTCCCCACCCATAATCAATAGAAAAAAAAAAACTGTCCTTTTATACTTATCTAGAGTAGATGTTCCAAAGATGCAAGTAGTTTTTTCGTTTTTAAAATCTCCTCATTTAATTGTACATTATAACTCTGGTTTACAAAAAGATAAACAGTAAAGTCGACTATCTTACTCTCGCTCAATATTTCATTTGTTTAATCAATTGTTCTTTATTTTTTCAATGATTAGTAATATAATCTGATTTATTTTACATTAAACAAGTTAGTATTGATTAGCTTAAATGCATTTTAATATGATAATGTTGAGAGATAACAATAATTAAGTTCTTGCAGAAGTCTTTGGAATGAACACTTAACGGGACCCATCCCCCATATCGCTATCTGATTATGTCCCCCCCCCCCCAATAAAAATACTTTAAACATTTCTAAGGCTATTATAATTATATTGACAGTACTATGGAATACGTAACTCGTAATTTTATTGTTCCTGTAGTTTTACAACTAAAGCTCAGTACACTAGTAAGAATATTATTGTTCATATTCTTTAAATCGAATGATGAAATGAAATTATATTAATTAATGTTGTTTGCTTCATTTTATCAATACTAATCTGTAAATAAGTATTGAGCTTGACTTTTGAGATAATATTATCTAGAACAAAAACCGGAACACAAGATCTCACAAAAACTAAGTTTATTCAATCAAACGCGTTTCGACGACAAAGTCGCCATCCTCAGTGATACATGAGTATATTGTAGCTCATGTATCACTGAGGATGGCGACTTTGTCGTCGAAACGCGTTTGATTGAATAAACTTAGTTTTTGTGAGATCTTGTGTTCAAGTTTTTTTTCTACATAATACTAAACTGGATGAAATAAGTACTTATAAAATCCATATCTATCCTTTAATCGTTATTTGAAATTTGACTAGATTTAGTGTAAGGACATATAAAAATATATATTTATTTATGTGTAACTAACAGTCTTAAAAATACGTTAACCCTCCCTCTGCCTTAACAAAACGCATTCACGTTTTTTTCATCGGGTGAAATAATTTCAAAAATTCGCCAAAAATAGAAATTCTATCCCAATCATAAAGTGATCCATAGCTTTTTTTTAGGAAAAGGTCCAAATTAATCATATATGTAACTAAAAATTTGATTGGTGCAAAATTGTAAAAGTTATAAGCTCAGGAAGCAAAAAATTTCAAAAACGGAAAATGTTTTTCTAAATTCAGGCCTAAATAAATACTATAAAAATGTATAGGCCTGGTTATACAAAATACACAAAAGTTTCATAATTTAGTTGTGAATAGAAATATGTAAAAACATTTACCAATTTCAAAGTAGTTTTTATGAAATAGATTTTTTTATGTCCGTACAAACGGCACTAAAATTTAGCCTATTTTGAAACATCAATCAAAAATGTATCCTTTACCCAAAAATGAAATTTTATATACCAAATTGTAGAGAATAAATCATAGAATAGAACTGTAAACTTGAACATTTTATATAACTTACCATTTTGTAATCAGAAATTACGAAACGAAATTTCGTTATGTACCTATGTTATGAACTCACACCTACAAACATAGCCTACACTGTTACTAAATTTAGCTTGTCTAAAACTAATTTCACTAAACAAACACAATAACAAACACTACACTTATTTATTCATATATAAAACACAATTTCATAAACATTATTCACTATAAATCAGCAAAATAACATTCAATTCAGATCAAACTAACTAACCTAAAACGTGTCTTCAGATACAATAACGGCGCCAACGGCGGTTGATTTTCAACTGTAAAAACGCTTGGTTTGAGAGGGGGTTTGCTAAATACTCAGTGGAACAAAATGTATACAAGACATACCAATGGAATCAGTGAACCTTTATCTTCAATACCTTGTAAAAAGAATTTTACAAACACTTCATCTGTGAGAAACATATCGACTTCCAAAGAAGCTTGTTCATTGGTTGAAACCTTTGCCCAATAGCCAAGGTTTATGCGGTTGGACACAAAACCTAAACCTTAAACGTGATCTAAGATTTGAAAGCAGTGGTAGAAAGATCGAAATGCAAGCTTTCTATTGGTGTAAATATCATTGTCCTAAAGTCGGTGTGTATAACTGTTATAGATCTTGAAAGTTGACGAAATTCTACCGTTCGTCGCCGCTCGGGCCAGCTGTTTTAGAGTTCTGCAATTATTCCATCGATCATTAGACGTGTTAATATTCATTTTAGAAACATATGGTAAATACAAAGATTAAAGTTTGAAAAGTTTCCTTTCCAACGGTATAAAGTTTATTAAGATTGGATGACAATTAGTGGGTCAAATATTAGAATGTATCGCGCACTGTTAAAAATGCAAAAGTACTACAAGTTCTTGTAGTTTGGCAGAGGGAGGGTTAATACCTTAAAAAAAAGTTTATACACCAATTTATTCCAAATGTCAAGTTTCAAGTGTCTACCACAAATAAATAAGTATATTCTGTTCAAGTATAAGTCAAATTATACAAAGCCTACAAAAATCTATTTTTCCTAGGCGAAGTTTATAATATAAAAATCTTGTTAGTTAAACGCTATTTAATAAGTCTTTACTTTCTTGTGAAAAACTGCAAACATTTTCTAATACAAATGTACGTGTAGGAATTCACAAACACCATCACACTGCTTTTATCAGAATCCTTAAAATCCAACTAAACCCCCCGTGATTACTTATTTACCTCTCTACTATCCTCAACACGTTCGGAGGCCCAATCAGGTTCTCTGTATACTGTGTTATTAGATCAAGGAAAGGAAATTAGAAAGAAACATGTTTTCGTTTCTTAGTAAACACAGGCACGGGATAGTGGAAAGTATCTAGAGTGGGATGTTTCTATTGGATATCAAGAACTTGATACATTAAAACAGTTTCTACATGAAATTGAAGTCAAAATGTCAAAAACATAAATGTTTTAAAATTTATCCAGTTTACCCAACAAATGCATCACTTTATAATGTTGGGTTATTTACATTTTGGAGATCAGAAGGGGCCAGTTATGTCCAAACTGGCATGACATAGTTTGCTTATTACTTCGCAAATATAATATGAGTTTCATGAAATACATAATTAATAACAATTTAAATTAAAAATTAATAACAATTAAGAAATGTACCAGATATTTAGTACTGTAGTATTACATTTTACTCCTTTATAAAACAAGTAAAAATTAACAAGGAAAGGACATTGTGTAATATTAATGTTGAAATTACAATATTTTATATAAAGTTGTTTAGATATTTATTTATATAATATTTAATTTGTTTTTAAATATATCATAAAATACAAAATACTATTTTTTACAGATTTAAAGATACTTGTTATTTTTAAACTTTAGTTTTCCCAATTGAAAAAATATGAAAAATTAGTTATAATTTTTCTCTCATAAAGAAAACATTTTTTGTTGTGAATTCGCCTAACAGAAAGAACGTTGAGAGACGGTATGACAAACTTGTCAGATAATAGTACAAAACATATGGTTAAATTATTAATATCTTTTCAAAGTCATTTATACCAAATTTATATTGTAGTTTAGTGCTCATGTTTTCCTTTATTCTCGATAAGTAATTTATAATCTAATATTGTTTACTTGTTTTGTTTGTTTCTTTGTTTGATATTGAGTTAACTAAGTTAAGTTTTAATGAAGTTTCAGATAATTGAAGTGTATTTTCCGTTAAAGTTACTAATATTTACGTAATAATCTAATATTTCATTTCAAGTCAATTTGTTTTGATATTTCAGAGTTTTTTATACATCCAATCGGTAAACATTTATATAAATTAAATCAATTAAATAGCAAAATGAACAGAATATTTCATGTAACGAAAAACATTTCTTGGTAAGTAACAAACATATTGAAGATTTTAAACAATACAACACATTTGAATACTATGGACATCCCTCAAATCATTTTGCATAATTTCAAATGTTTTATTTACACAGAATATACAATACAATTCAAGTAGTGATGGCTGTAGATTTGTAGTAAGAATACAACTTATTCAAAAGTACCTCTTCTATACAATTAAAATGATTTTGTACAGACCTGCATATTTGTATGAAAAGAGTTTAGATTGTTTTTAAATTGTTATGAACATTTGCATTTGTTAATAAAAAGTTCCTTCGGGAAAAAATATGTGTTACTTGTGAAAAATATAGAATTTTAAATGAAAATAATGAGCAAAATTAATAATTAAATAAAATTCTTTATTTGAGGCTAATTAATATGAAATAGAATGATGTATAATTTAATAAACATGCAACATTCATTTCACATAATTAACAATATGACCGCTCTCAGTCATGGGAACATAGGATGAAAGGGATGTCTCTGTTACTTCACGCAATCATTTTAGATCAAAGCTTGAACATTTAGTTATATTTAGTGTAAAGCCTAATCATGCTGAGTGTTTGAATGTCCTGCTCTTGTACCAGCTTAACAAGAGGATAATATGTGACCAATATAACATATTACATGAGTTACATAACCCTAATGCATTTGATAAAGAGGAAAAACCTATACAAATTACTATAGATACGAATAAACCAATGAGTAACGTAAATATATGTATTATTATTTTAATTACTAATTTATTTGGATACACGCATTTTGTTATTAAGGCCATATTTTAATCGTTAAAATTGAACAAATTTCCTTTCCCATTATTTTATGTTTAATATTTTCGTTCTTGGATTCTGAATGTCCGCCCTCTTCATTTTTTTTTTCCAATTTACCTCTCTCCTCTCCAGGTTTAGTTTTTAAGATATCGTAATTCTCTTAGGTTCAAAAGGTCTCGTGAATTATTTATTTGTTATGAATCAAGGTTTCATTTCTAGCAGACTAGCTTTTATTATGATGTAATTTACATTTTAATTTTGGGCTAACAATTGCACATGGTGTGAGATTGCTTTCATGACAACTGATTTTAATTTTCGACACTGGAAATGACAGTCTTGGAGGGTAGTCTTTTCCCAGACTGTACTTTACTGTTTCATTACTTTACTGTACTTTGAAAGCCTAATAATATTTTCAATGCCTTACACCAAAAACATCGGTTACAATAATTGAAATTCCTTTTATAATCTGACAGATATATGGTATATATCAATAATAATATACTATCATAATATAATAATCGATTAATCATGGTAGCCAATATTATGTTAGTATATATTTAGATACTTTATTGGAACTGTTAGATATTTTCAATTTTTTTTTTTTTTTTTTTTTTAGCTTCAAATGTGGGAGTCTTCAATTATACTATTTCAAAGACAAAACGTACATGTAATATATCAATATTTGTGTTCCAAATTAACTAAATCAAATATTAATCTTAGGAATGTAATAAGGTGTGAATTTATGATCAAAATTTGCATTCGCGTTTAAAATTTGAGCATGCGTCTTAGTTACGACAGTCACTTAAAGTGCGGTGTTTTGCCTAATTCAGGAGAGTTAGACCTAGTTTGTTAGGTTAAGTATAATTTTCTATTACTACTCAAGTGAATTATGAAACAGTGGTTGGATTCAAAAAAGATTAGTTGGATAATTTTTTTATTTTAACATAATTTTGTAGCTATTATAAATGAGATTTCTCTGGATAAGTCCGATGTACCATTTATTATATATATATATATATATATATATATATATATATATATACCATTTATTAATACGAAAGTTATTTATCTCAGATACAGCGATTTATTTATTTCAGCGATTTAGTTATGAAATACATATGACAATAAGTTCAGTTACATTATATAATATCCAAGAAATAAATTATTGATATCTCATCCCCTTTATTGTAAACTATATCTATTAACCCTAATATAGAGCATTGTTAAATATTATACAATTCAAATGAGTAATCTTTCTTTAATTAAATGCATGTAAGAAACACTGTCAATTTGCTCACCTCTAATTCTGTAAGTATTAGCTACAGTGTGTTTGACCTTAATGTTCTCAAAGCTGATTGTGATGAATCCGTCCATAGTTCTGACCAAAGCTCTTGGTCAACCGTCGAGCAGAGCCTCCTGCTGTCACTGTTGGTCTTTTTAATAATTACTAACCAATGCCCTGGTCATGGTGGGTTTATATAACTTTCCAGGTTAGTGACCAAAGTATTTTGTCTAGAGTCAGCTATTACGACACTTTCTGCTATAATTCACAATAATAGGCTGCCTTATGTCTTGGGACATAGAATAAAAATTACATTTGATGATACTTTTAACATATATTCCAAAAAAAACTATTCCTAACAATTTTTCCTAACATAGCTTTGTCCCGAAATAATGGTGAAGCAAATTTTAACCGAGTTAAACCACTATCGAACTAATTTTATACATTGCACGTCATATAAGTCCTATATGAATGCATTGTAAATGGGGAGTCGAATGGCTAAGTTGGTTCAGGCGTACCCTATCTCGCTGAAGTTCATATATATGTTGGAGTTTGGTTGACGGTGTTCCCTTTTTAGTTACGATTTCCCGTTTTTATTAAAACGTTAAATAGCAAAATAATTATATTAAAATAAAATGTTTGAACATTATCTTAGTCTATGAACTTAATTATGTACAAATTTTTATTTAATAACTTTATTAAAAGGAGTGTTATATTTGTAATTAACATTACAAAGATATGTTATATCTTTACAATGAAATTATTAATTTTCTTTAGAGTATAGAATAATTTCAACCATATATGAAATTTTGCAGCAATTAATAATTTTTATTAATATATATATTTATATATATATATATATATATATATATATATATATATATATATATATATATATATATATTGTTTCACTTTAGGAATTACTTCAAACTAATTTTATGTATCTGATAAACGAAAAGCAAGACAATCTTATTTTAAGTTCTAATGAATATATGAATTATGCTCAATTCAAAATATGCCGTTAAATTAAATTATCTAAATATAAAAGAGAAATTTTAACATCTATGATTTTAAAACTATTTTTGTTTGTTGGAATTATAAACGAAAGTTTAATAATAGGTAAACAAATCAGTTGCTTAACGTTTGAAAAACACTAACACTTTTTATTTAATGCATAATTATTTAACTAAAATGTTAAATATTAAATAAAGTAGTAAATGTTTGATTTTTAGAGATTACCATTTTTTATGCATAAAATGATATTTTATTAACTATCTGGCAAAGAGCTCTCTTCCTGTTTATAAGTGACAGAACTGTGGAATATCTCAACAACTGGAGTGACTGTAAAAATAACGGTTTTATTGTACAACACATAATTACACAAATAACCAAAGTGAACCACATTCTAGTAATAGTATAATGAATTTGCTTTCCACTTGTGCAAATTTCCTAATGAGTTTTGCAACGTCCAGCAACTCCCTAATTAACTTCAAAATTCTGTGCATCAAATATTAACTCATATACTTTAAAGTCTGCCATATAATTTATTAATTACTGTATGATTTTAAACATTAACATAATCACAGCAACCACTTAAGCAATATTAATAACTTTTTCTTAAAATCAAAATCCGGCTCTTTCAGAACAATTTAAAATTAGATTTTGTTCTTTTATTGCAAATTATATTACAGTCGGTATAATGAATTCACTTTAGTATGTTTAAATTGCAATCTTCTTTGGATGATTTATTTAAAATAAGGGCTTCTAAAAAGTGCTACGTATTTTATATTTTGTACGTTAATGAATACTTAGGAATACATTTGATCAAAATAATTAAAATTAACCTAAAAAAACACCTTTAAATTCTTTAATCAGCATTTAATTATCCTAAATATCATATGGGAAAATGGTTATTTTTGAGATATTCAATGTTCAGCACATCAATCATCTTTCATTTTCTCATTTTGACCACAAACTGTTTTGAATTTTTTGTATTTCAAGAAATATTTTGTGTTTTTGTTACCTATATGTTTGTGTGACAAACATAATAATCATATTTGTGATTTTTTTATATAATTTAGTTCTAATACAGTCTAATAACTATATATAATTTTGTGAAATATATATTATATTATATTATATATATATATTATATATATATATATATATATATATATATATATATATATATATATATATATATATATATATATCGATTGAAACAATAACTAGATATAATAGAGATCCAGTAACAATTGGTATTAATTAAATTCGAGTTATAACTATTTTTAAATACAATCTTTTTAGGAAGGCAACTGAGTTGCTAAATGTACGTTTTCTATTTGTACTTAATATGTACCCATTTCTCTCCCAAATATGACAACATAATAGGCTACTCACTACCGTAAGATATGCTAACTTTTGTAACATTGGCTATCTACTATAAAGGTTCCTTTTTGTCGAGTACACAGTTATAATTCTTCATACTGTATTGTTACTAACGGCTCACAACATCTCAAAACATTTTATCAATTATCTAATGCTTCTGAATATTAAATTCAATTTACCTTTTTACAAATATCTCACGAATGCCACAACCTCGTGAAATCTTACTTGATGAAGAAATTATACCATAATGTTTTCCTAAACTGTGTATTGTCGTGTACAACAATTACCAAGGATTCAACACTACACAAAATTTCACCATTAGAAGAGCTACTACTGTGAACAGAATTCCACTTACCTTTTCGTATAAAAACATACTTCCATGGCTTGCATACACTTCAAGTTCCATTAGCCAGAGACCAGATCAAGATATTTACTCTGGTATTTTCAATAGCGTGTAAGACTGTATCCTGTCCAATATCCAAGATCTCTTCTAAAGTGTATAGTTAACCACAATAGTCTACGTGTTTTATGTATTGCACGTTTTAATATTTAAGTTTTATAGCAAACGTCTTACGAAATTTAGGGTTTTTTCTGACAGAAAATTTAAATACAACTATAATTATTCAACTTTCCACGACATTTTAAACTGAATTGAAATTGCTTACATAATTCATTAGAATACATTGTTTTATGAAAGTTTGTAGCCTAGTCGGAGAGTCGTCGACAGAATTTATTTAATAACTATATATTTCGAGGTCTATTAATTAAAAAAAGTTCTATACTGTATACCCATTCTTTCTTAATTTATTCTGTCCGTAAACTATGAAACGATAAATCAACCTTATGAGGTTCAAGAAAATTAATCCTCATACAAATGTATATCTCCACATACATGTATGCAAGCGTTTATAAAAGGTCAGGTGACATAATATCTAACAATAAGAATTTTGTTACTTCCATCTATTGTAGTATCGTGTGCAAAATATTATTACATTTCGAATATTAATATTTAAAATTGTATTATTAAATTCAAATATTATACTATTGTTATTTACTTAACATATATTATAATTTAGTGGACCACTTCCCGCTTAGAAACTATTTATACACCTATGTTATCTACCGTATACATCAGTTCTATAATTTTATTGTCTCCTCTATAACGAGGAATATAGATCTGCGTACGAGATAAAACGAGACTAACATTGTGGTTCTCATAACATTCTTAAATGTTGCACAATGATTGGACATAATATCTTTCATATCACTTAAATACTTTCATCTGTATTCAATATATAATTGTTGTTAAATAGGAACCTATTTGTTACTGTTTTGGATCATAGAACATAAAACATCCAATTTTTTTCCCCTATGATATTTACAGTTCATTATCTACTTTCGTCTAATACTGTTTGATTTTGTTTTAACTCTCGCTCTTATTTTCCAATTAGGTGGTTAAATCAATTATTTTAGTTTATAATTTATTTAGATGATAAATGAAAGTATTCTTTATATAAATAAAATTTGACTTCTACATGAATTACTAGTTTACTATTAATTTATTATTCAGAAACTAGTCTTACTTGTGCAATATTATGTAGAACTCGAATTGAATATATTTTGGAACGAGATTTGAATAACAATATTGAAAACTGATA
Organism: Aphrophora alni; assembly: GCA_963513935.1. Lineage (NCBI taxonomy): Eukaryota > Metazoa > Arthropoda > Insecta > Hemiptera > Aphrophoridae > Aphrophora > Aphrophora alni. The sequence goes on from OY740766.1 coordinate 146,994,051, forward strand.
AATTGTATTTATGTAAATAAATAATGTTGATATTGTGTTAATTCGTTATTAAAAGGCACGAAGTTTCTTTATTCTCTACTCTAATACGCGTGCTAAATGTTCTGGCTCTCTTGGTAGAAAGAGGAAGCTACCAAGAAAGACTATATATAGACCACTATATAGAGGAAAACACGATTACAATACTGATCAAATTAACTGGGATTTAAAAAGTTCCACCAATAAAGTAATTTTGCTGTGCACATTAGTCTCACCGAATTCTACTTACTTTGACGTAAAAAAAAACATACTAATGTTCGTGGCCCAAACTAAACTAAAACAAACTAATACGTCTAGTCTAATAATTTGGCCACCCTCTGTACATTCGTGGCTTGCCCACACTTGAGGTTTTATTAGCCAGAGATCATATCAAAATGTTAACGCGTGTGTTATCAATAGGATGTAAGGTTAGAAATCCATAATTACTTCCTGTTCAACACCCTCGATCTCTGCAGCAATTTATTATTAACACTAAACACACAGAGTCCCAATTCATACAAGCATACTTTTATATATTTTACACAAATTACGTGGCACGAAAAGTTTTGGAGAATGTTTCTAATTATAGTTGTTATATCTGAAATAAAATAAAGGGTTTTTAAACTAATTATTTTAAATATATTTTCGTTTTCTTGTGTGACTTTCAAACCTCAGGCCACACGTTACTACCACTCCTGCAGTGGTTCTATCAATCAGTGCCTTGAGATTTGTTTATAAGTTGTATCAGTACATTTTGTAATTATTTATTTTCTGAATGACATTAAGCTTTATTTACTTACTATATACGTATTTACGTAGCAATAACATATTAAGTGTTTGTTTTTAGTGAAAGGTGATATTTTCAAGATGTTATTTTCACATAACATAACTTAAACTAAGCTAACAAAGGAAGTAATCAAATAAAATATATGACCATATCTTTTGGTAATTTATTTATTTTTACTTTTTGTTTAAAAGTCATCAACCCCTTATAAAAAAAGAAAGAAATGAACCAAAATAAAAACGTCTCGTACTCGTACACTCTAATAGTGTCAGGATCGGAAGAAAACTAGAGTTGGTCAGGGAGTCCTGATGGAAAAGATGAAAGAAATGCATCTAACACAAAACTGCATTAAAATTTAGATCCAGCTAGGTCTCTCGAGATTGCCACTTTTTTTTAGTTATAGTGAGCCCTTCAGGAGAAATAGATTTAATTAAAAATTAGTTTTATTTCTTAATCTAAATAACAATGCAAAATATATGTAGATTCAGTGAAGGTTTTTTAGGTCAGTATCGCTGGTGGAAGAGATGAAAAAAATAAACACTATTAATTATTACGAAGCTTGACGAGCAGGAGAAAGACGGAAATGGTGTAATATTCTTACTTCAAAGATAAAAAAATTAAGTGTGGGAGCCATGAGTAATACAAGTAATTAAATTGCCAAGGTAATACAGTTTGCAGACAGTTAATTATTGAAGTAGTTGGTTTTACCACAACGCGAATAAGATGAAACAAAACTCTGACTGACTTCTAACAAAACTCTGTTAATATAGTCAAAATCGGTTTAAAAGTTTAGAACCAGTAAAATATCCCTGTCAAACAACTTATAATCCAAATTGAAGAAATAAATTATGTAGAAAAATTGGTTACGAATGATTTACGAAGATCTTCTTAATGTCAAGAAAAGGATAAAATCTAGTGCACATTTCGACTTGGATCTACAAAAATACAAATGCAGATCCCCTAGGGTTTCAATGGGTTTTAACTATATAAATTCTATAGATCATTTCTAACATAAGAAGACAATTTAATTCAAAAACAGTACACTTTATTTAAAATACATACATGTTCAGAAATTAATTAAATTTTCGCCGATGTCTCGTTAAACGAGTTGATATATATATATTGGTTGACATGTCTTCTTGGTCTATATTAATATTCTCTTCTGACATAATATAAGATAATCAACTGTTTGAAGGTACCGTCTGTAGTTTTAGATACAGTGGTACACAATCTATGGATTCGACGATAATATATCTCATAGAAGATGAAACGTAAATTATTAGAAACACACCGAAACAACCTGGGACTAAAATTTGGTATATTAAATTATTTAAAAAGTTCAAATTTGTTATGCGTATTTTTAATATTTAAATAACGTATCTTAATTCTTAGTCAATATTTTGTTCAACACGAATGGTATCATTGTCCAATTTTGAAACATATTCGAAATATCAAATCGGCACCAGTTTTTAAATTTCAAATGATAACTCTGGAATTGTTTGTAGAGAATTAGATACCAAAAGGTTTTTTTATTGAAGGATTTTTGTTTTATTGTTAGTGGAAGAGACTAGACACTTTTATTTAATGTTGCATCTCCATTAGTAAGCTAGATGGGCTATTAAATTTACAACCCTTAATATTTAATGAGAAAAAAATTGTGTTTTCTTAGCTTTTCTCTTTATATCCTGGTATTTAATCTTTGTAAAAGATTTCTAGAGAAAAAACTACAAAATTTAACGTTTCTTTCTAATCTATGTTCGTGTTTGCAAAGTAATAATCATGTTATTTTTTATTAACTTGCTAAATATACCTAAAAGCAGTTTGATCAAACATAAAAAAAATTATGAATTATTATGTAAAATAAAATAGGATCATAAGGGTGTAAATTATAGAATATAATTAAATAATTTTAAAAATACATATACAATATAACCTTACGTAATGATTTCAATAGAATATTTTCTAGAGGATAACCTCAAATGTTTCTATTGCAAGGCGTTCAAGAAATATGTTTTTGCATTTAAATATATGGAAAGATGTCAGACAAGTTGTAAAAAAAGGTTACAATATCTGAAAGTGCTTTCCTTTATTCAAACATGGATCTCGAAACTAATTCCTAGAATCTCTCATACGTGAAGCTATTATATATAACGCAATGATCATATCAATTACCTAATAGAAGTGTACAAATTACAATTTAGAATAATATGAAGGTTATATTGCCTCACATTAAGGTGAAAAATAGATCTTTTGATTTTTGGAACTCCACGTTGAAGGTAAAATTTTGTAATGTTAGGAAGTTTGTTGCTCATTTTTTATTTAAAAACAGAATTTTTCATACTTCGAGTTACTGGTTCTCTGGTTAAATTAACTAATTTAATAAATACCAACATACGAGGAATTATTTATTTATTATTTCATCCAAAACAAATCTTAATCTGCATTTTCAGTTTTTTATTAATTTAAATTATTTTATTGCTTCCAAAATTGTTTACTATGAATTGTTTTACGTTGACATTTTGCTCATCAATATTTTCAACTTTTAATGTTTTTATTCTTCGAGTCATCAGGATTCTCTTGAATTAAAATTGTCTAACAGAGCAGCGATCATTATTTGAGGTCAAGCTTTACTATTAAGGCTTCCTTTTTACTATAATAATTTTATCTTTATATTTATTTATACTCGACGTACAAATTCTTTAAATAGCCTAATTTATTATTTTATTTTAGTAGTCAAAACATTATATTATGATTCTTATAATTTTTACTTATTTTACCATTTACATGTCACTAGACAGTCTATTAAATGAAATTGATATAAGTTTTAATGTCGTGTCGTGCCTGGTAACGTGACCTAAAAGCAACATGGCTGACCTGGCAATGATCATTTACATAATCATTTACATGAATATTTCACTTATTCAATGCCTAATCACAAATAACGAGTTTAAATAAAAAATACTTTTGACATTTATCTCATAATAAAACACTATTATTTTAAATATTCTAAATTCTTCAAATAAATTTAATTTACTAATTTGTTGTGTACACTTATAACTTGGCAAATCATAACCTTATTTTAGAAATTACTATATTCATCTAATTTATTTAATATTAGTCGTTACTCTAAGTTTTAAATTTAATTATTTTTACTATTATTTTAAATAAGTTATTTCTGTGTTTCAAATAGTTTTCTCTGTTTTTTTTTTAATTTAATTTAATTTTTTTTTATTTATTTATTTTTTTTTTAATTCTCCAATATCTAGTCTAACGCCATTTTACTTTAATCCAGTTTAATTGTATACTACATTTTATCTACCTATCGTCAACTGTACATAACATTATATTTCGTAAATACTAAAGGTAAATGTGTAATTACGAATAATTCCTTGACAAATTTCCATTTTAAATCTGACTGTTAAAATCATAGGCGAAATAATATTTTAAAACCTCACATTTCTGTAAATTGTGTCCTTTAAACGCTTTCTTAAAACCTACTAAATAAATGAGCAAACTCTGTTTGCAAATTTTAAGTATGAAAAATTAAACTTACATCTATTTAAGTCAATATTTATTTTGAAAATTTAACAGTGACATGGTATTATTAAGCTAAAGTATTTTCATATGATTTTGTTTGTTTTACTTTCTTAGATACATGGATTATATTGTCTGACACATTTCAATACCATTTAAAATTAAAGAATTGTCCTTAAAGATAGGTGGAAAGAGTGAATATATTTATATAATGGTCAAAGGATTTATTTGGGAAAATAGTATGTGTTCCAAGTTTATTCGACTCTCATTAGTGTAATGGGAATGTCCTTTGAGACCTAAGCTTATTCACGCATTGTGCGGCGAAGTAGTTTGTTGTAAGTATATTGCCTTAATTAATTGTTTGTATTATATCGATTTTGGGTTGTATAAAAACGAAATTAAAATAAATGAACATCTAAACACAACAATTTACCAACTAAAATTAGTTGATAAATGCAAGTTTGTCCATATAATGTTGGACTATCTCAGTTTTATATTTTCTCTGTCAATGTAGCTTGATCTAAAATAATCATATTGTTAGAATAATTCATCCCTCACAAATTAACACCATTGACAAGGTGTTTAAGATTGTCGTACTGTGAAGGCGTAAGTGAAAAAATAACTGATGAAGTCTCCATCTTTAACAAAACACACGTGTTGTAAATTTTCGTTAGGAAATGGACCGTATTCTTCATTATTACAAGAATACAATCAAAAGTTATTTTTGAGGTTAGATTCTCGATATAATACAAACTAACTAATCCCACTCTTCTACTTGTTTTGACGTTAGAAAATATTGAAGTTGGCAGAATTCATTCTTCTATCTCTTTACTAAGCGGTCAAAATCTAGTACATTTGGAAATAATAGTGATTTGTAGTTTATACAATACTATATAAACATTGGCTTATTAACAGCAAAAGGTAGATAGATTTGTTTCAAAATACTTTTTTACTCCTAAAATTATATATTGAAATCAAAATTGTAAAATATTAAATATTAACAAACACAAAATTGAAATTCCACAAATATTGTTCACTTGTTGGTTTTTGTATTCTTAGTGTCCATTTTCTCACTTTTAAATATACTTAGACTCTTGGTGTTATTTCTCACTCATAGTTGGTACTGGTATGGCGTGTTCCAAGAAAAATAGCTATATATACCTTTTGTTATGTCTACTTGGGTGAGATCTTTCAACTTTCATGTTTCCTATCGGGTCTCTCTTGACTCTTCCAACCATGACGTTATTACATTATTCAAAGTATAAGTTCTCATTTTATTTACTGTTTCGTTCTTTCCTTTCAAAAAGCGTTGATGACCGAGAGGTTTTCTCTGTTTAAACAACAAGTAAAACACAACAATATAATGTATATTTATTATTGTTCATCAATAATGCAATTAATAAATGACTACAGTTCACTTGTAGAAAGTCAAGTACCACCCACAGATTTGAATATGACCCAGTTATAACTTATTAAATTACTTTTGTACACAGACAGAGGGTTGAGGTCTAACCTAACCTGCAGCGATTATAAATTGCCAACACCAATTAAACTTTGAATATTACAAAGTCGGTACAGTGTCACAGAATGCTTTACCGTAAAATTGATTACCAGTCTGAACCAGCTAAAGTTATAGTATTATAAAGCGTGTTCCGAACAAAGTGAAACACCCGACACAACAATCACCATGTCTATTTGATGTGCTTACTCACAAAACGCAGATTGTATCTTCTAGCCACGTATTTACTATTTGTAAATTGCTGTTTTCGTTTCGTATACACGTTTTTTCGTATTTAATTACTAAATTAATATAGAGGGTAATATATTTACATGGCATGTCAATGTATTAAAAAAGAATAATTAATTTAGAAAAGTAACATTATGATAAAACTCGGGTAAAACGTATAGGAGTGAAGGGAAAGTTTAGGTTTCAATAAAAACTTGTGTCAAGTCAATGGTTTATTGAAATAAACATCCCCAGCAAAAAACTAGACTGCACATAAAACCCTGAGAATTTACTTTAGTATTCGTAAAGTAATAAAAATTCTTCATGGAGGAGGAAGTACAATTAGAAACAAGCCCGTGGTATATTAACCAATGAAGTATATAGTAAAAACAAAGTTTAATTATATTTATTAATAAAGAGGTGGGGGGAGGGGAGTCTCATCTAGTCAATTTAAGATCATCAAACCAACCGGACGTAATAACAGAGCTATTGTGATAATTAGATTTATTTATATTCAAAAAAATAAACAAGTCAATAAATAAATCAAAATGATTAGTGTATTTCAAAGGTAACATATTTATTTCAGTTTTTATTAACGGAAGCAATGGCTTTATTTATAAACTATTTTGGCAGATATCAATCTCCGATAGCTTTATATATACGACTTTAGTTAGTTTTCGTTTATATACGTTTTTCCCAGTGTATTATTTTTGGCTCTTACCAATTAAATTTTTGAATTTCGGGCCAAAAATGTTTTCACTTTATGGTTAGGGCTAATCACGTGTTTTTTATGTTATTTATAATTATATTTACAGGTCTTTTTTTACGCCAATTTTGTAAATACAGTTTTTTTTACCTGTAAACCTAACTTTTACAAGATGTTAGACAAAATGTTGCCTTTATTAATAAAAGAAGTACTTATTTTATACTTCCTAGTAACACGACTAACTTTTTTCCAATAAACACGACACTTTAGAGATCGTTATATAAGTCATATGTTGTCTTTGAATCTTTCATATCTTTAGAAATAGTTTTTATAATTAGAAATTATGGATAGAGGTTATCTATTTCTAACTTAGTCATCCATTAAACGTATTACTTTTTGATGACGACCCTCTTTATCAAAACAAATATAATTATCTCGGATATCACATTACTAGAATGTTTAGAAAAACAATGGAGTACCGAACTGTGTGTGTTTTTTCTGTAAGACAAAGTCTTAAGGGTGTTACTACATCACTCAACACTGACATCTAAACATGGAAGATTATTATTGACTTAGTTTTCTATGTTTAACGAGATGGAATCAGAAGTGTCATTAAGAAATTTAAAAATTGTTTTCATTTAGTGTTACCATGAGGCCATATGACAAAAGTATGTCGTACACATTCCTTAGCCTTACTTTTGGTTGAAGAATCAATAACAGTTTTCTCGTTTCTTCCATGAAGGTATTGTCAAAAATTTGACTTAATGGACTAACCAATACTATACCGTCATCCTGGCGATACATCTTACAGTGTAATTGGAAGTAATTACATTCACTGCATTGTTGAAGGAGATCCATAGCATTATGACGCACCATGATAGTTGGTTCTTTTGAAATATAATCCAATAGTTTTTGCTATTGGATTAAATTATGAATTTAATGTTGACTTAAATGTGAAAATAATCAAATGAATTTTAAGAAGTAAGCAGTGATTAAAATTAACTTTTAACGATACAGATTTTACCTACAGTAAATCAGTTATAATCAGTTGTACAGTTACAGTGCTTGTATATGTACAAATAATATTTTACGTTACAATTACCTATTAGTTTGTAGTTGTAATAGATACACACACTTCTGAGATATAAATAACCTTCACATCTGGCATAAATCATAATTTGTTGGACGATATTATCTCAAAATACCTCTACAAGAGTAACTAAAGTCTATTTTCACCAAACGAAATAAAATATGAAAAGAAACAATGTTTCTCTTTTATCTACTAACCTCAATTGAGTAGAGCATTTCTCTTCTAGGTACTCACTCATATATTTGAGTTTAACAAGTGCAACACAATTAATCTGGCGTACAAGTACGTTCATAGCACAGCACAAGTTTCCGCATGTGGGAGTTCGACGATTGCAATTTCTATATTAAAACAAATTGGGACTTTTTAGAAACGTTATTTTCTTATTAAAGAAAACAAAAAATAGTGGATTATTTAAAACAATATTGTTATCATAAAAACAGTTGATTAAAGTTATTAATTGTCACTGTGTTAAGTATAATTATGGAAACATGACATTGTTGCAGCAATGAGTGTTATCCTTAATTGCATAGAAATGTTCTGCTCCATAAGCATGTAGCTAGTAACATTTCGATTCCCATTTATCCTGGAATATTTCATTTAATAATGCACAACTTTATCAAAGTTTGATTATGGTAATTTATATGTATTTAATATTTGTTAAATAAGAATAATTACAGAAACACTCTTATTGGTAGTTAGAATAAGTGGATGTAGTTAATATGAGATAATTGTGTATTAGATTAAATTTAATTTAGATTTATTCTTACAACTGTCGTAGACAATGAGATTCAATTGAATAAAGTGTAACCTTTGTTTGTATACTATGTGCATTATATTAGTAGTATATAGAGAAAGTAAATAGGTTAGTTTTTTTTTTCAATTTACACAATTTTAATACTCTTTAATTTTAACGGAATATGTAATAAAACCAACCCCTTAATCTCTCTCAGCGGTAAATTAAGTTGTGCGAAACCTACATTTTGAACAATTTGAACTGCCATTTTGAGATGGTGACAGATATTTTAATATCATACTTGTGCTATTACAGAGGGATGATTGTTGTTAAAATCAATGCTGAAAACAGATATTAACTAATGCGAAAAAGTGAAATAATGAATTTCATGTATTTCATTGATTTATTTTATTCGCATACAATCCTACTAAGTCAATATTTCACTAAATAGTTGGTAATTCATATCTGTATATTAACACATTATTTATTTGTATTATACATTACTACAATAATACATTATTCATATTTATTCCTTAATTTGAAGGAATCTTATACGCCTTAACTACTTTAATGTTATAAATCTACAAAATTATTCTACGTAAAATATCCTACTTTATATACTTAACTCAAGCGAAACGGTTTACAAGATAAATATACATTTCAAAATGTTTACTGTCAGATAAAAATGTAAGGGAGATTAAGCGAACCTTGTCTTGCACTTTCTTGACAAAACAACTCAAGTAAGAGATTAAACCCTGCAGCAAAGTAGAACTTGAACTTTCTAAACTTCAATATATTCACTACAACTTACAGGAATCAGTCTGTGTACGTTGGATGTATAACTTGGATTATATCAACAGCAATTGATGGTTACACTATTTATAATAAGTTGTATATGAATATTTGTAATAAGTTGTACCTGTTTAAATGGTATTTTAAATACCGTATTGGTAAGAATCTTTTCCTGTAATATATTTTCCATAATGTCTACAATTCTAATAATGGTATGCTATAAGACGATAAGTCTAGCTACATTTATTGCATAATATAAATTCGATAAAAACAATATATAAAAAATATATTGAAAAAAGTTCTTGCTTTAAAAAATTCAAATATATAAATATGTCTAATTTATTTATATCTAATTAATACATTGCATTCAAACGAAATTTAAGTTATGATTACAAGAGAATTTTAACATTTTATGTTAATTCAATATGTTTTAGAAACCTTTAGATTTGCTGTAAAAAATAAACTCTCACGTAGATTTTTTTTAGAGCGACATATTCATCCACACATACTACCCTTACAGGACTTAACAATACAAAAGCGTAAGTTTTACACAATTTAAAATGTATCTAATGTTCCATTATCAATAAAAATTAAAGAGAACTAAAACTCTATAAATATTATGCATCTTTTAATGTTTTCTACAAATTGCGATCCAATCAATTGAATGATACGAATCCATGATGATCAGAATGCGTTGGAAATTGGAGTACTTAAGTTCAGATTGTATGAAATTAATTTTTTACCTTGAGCAGAGTCCTCTTACTAAAATTACAGAATAATGTCTACTATACACACTTTCTTGTCAATGTAACAGTATAGCTTTAACGTTTGGTGGGGGATGCGTTAAAAACAATAGTGAAACCACCCTTGCGTAGTAAAACTATTTGTTTTTTGAAACGTTATTCGATGGTTTCAAGTTTTTTTAAATATTTCTCAGTTATGTCTGAGGGTACGTTTGGTACAGTTTTAAAATCACGCAGATTTCTTTGATTTGATATGCATTAGTATTTTTCTACAGACATACATTTATTTAGTTTTTTAATCTATTGGCTTATTACAAACATAATAAGGAATACTTAAAATTTAAAAAAATTATATATTAGAAAAATAATAGTTCGAAGTTATGGTACATAATGCTAAATCATAAAAGCTAAATTTGTACAAAACTCTTATACATTTCCTTCCAATGTAATTGTTTAGTATATTTAAAAATCTAATTATGGATAATTATAAAGCACGTCAACACGTATGACAAACTACTGAATTTTACACCGGCAACGAATATGTTCTTTACTAACTGAATCAGTGCAATTGGCATTGGATCAAAGAGTTCTTCCTCGTTCAATTATTCTCCTTTAATGAAATTAGGTACTACAAAGTTGGGTCTGATTGGAAAAGTTCTGTGATTAATTGAGATCAAGAACAAAGAGAGAAATGTTTTAGAAGACCGTATTGGAGGGAAATCATTTACACTCATTACGTAACGAGGATTTACTGAATTACGACACTATTAAAATATTTTACGAAACTAACAAAATTTGTAATATCTCGGTTTTCTTTGTAGTCAGTTACAGTTTGTTGTTGTTTTTTTAAGGTGACGAAAATAATTAAGAGAGGTAAGTAAAAGAAATGATAATATAATGTGTACAATTTAAATAATTATTATATTTATACAATTTCTACTTGCCTGAGCAATCTAGTCTCATTAATTGTTGACTGCTATTTCGACTATTTGTCAGGCATCTTCGGTATTTAAAATACACTCTAACACACTTCATATATAATTATAAAAGTACTCAGAAAAAAATGAAGTACATTTAAAACACTATTTACATACTAGAACAGTTGGTTAAAATAACTTTGTCAGGTACACAGTTCATGACAGGTTGCTGGCACGTTTGGCTTTGTTCTAGTAATTTAACCAACTGTTTTAGTATGTCAACAAAGAGAAAAAAATATATATGGTATATAACATTTGTTGACGAAAGGAAACCTGAATATTAACTTGAAAATGGCGGAATAGCCGAAACGGCCGTTGAAATGGCTGAATATTGTAGACGGTAAGTCTAACACTTATTATTTATTATAGTAGTCGTAGTTTTAGTAGTAGTAAATATATATATATATATATATATATATATATAACTTGACGAACAATATATTTACTATCATAAGCTTATTTTACTTCTTGATTGCTTCTAGATTTACTTTAAGATTATTATGAAATTTATATTAAAAAAATTATATAAATAGTAAATCATAATTCACAATATTTGATAAACATTACGTTAAATATATCATAATTGTTTTGTATAAAATGGATAATGACTTAAATGAATTATGTTTTCAACGGTAGAAAGGTAGCTGAAGCAAATTAAATTATGCAATGCATGGGAACACCTGCCAAGAGCAACGTAAATAAGGGACATATTTGTCTCTAAATGTGTTGTTGGAAGAATAAATCTGGTGTAGGTGTATATGGAAAGGAATAAAAGGTTAAATGACTGACTACGTCAAGTTAGTTTCCTACATTGTTTAAATACCCTTTAGAGATTCAAAGAGGAAAAGTAAAATGACATTACTCGCATTATAGTTTGCCTCATATATCAAACAGAGTAATTTATTAATTCCAAAGTAGAATTAAATTTAAAATAGAATTTAAAACAATATAAATCTATTTTTTTTATAAATGTTTCTACATAATGTCATCTTGAACAGCTCTGGAGATAGCACTATTGATACAAATTCACCATCAGATTGATCTCACTGCTATGAAGTTTCAAGCCTGATAGATTTTTAATCTTCTATATCCAGCCTGTTCAATGACGACCATATTCATCATTTATTTGTACAATATCATACTTCATAACTTTTCATCTCTCTCGTATTCATAACAGTTAATTTTGTAAATTTTTATATTTATAAAAGGAAAACAAATTAGGTAATTATTTCCAACAGTGCCAGTTTAGATAAATTGTTTTTTAAGACAAATAATAACAAGAATAACACGTTTGTGACAGAAAACCCTACAGTTGCGTAACAAACGTCGGTCGGTTTTATTGTTTCACACAGGAAAACAAAACTCGAAAAGAAACATTGATTCGCTTTCAACTACAAACATCAAAGGAATGGAAAATTTCTCTAGCCTTATACTCGTACATTTCCTTCTACTAACATACATCTGAAGTTATCAAGCTTAGAAATGCATCGGCATACAAGCGATTTCTGTAACTTACAAATTGACACATTTTGAGAATTAAATATACGTATGAAATGGGTCACATCATGGATATAATATATTTGGACTTTTTTCTTCATTTCTGTATATGAAAACTTGCCATCGCCCTTTACATTGGAACTGATTTCCCCGACTCACTCAATCCAACATTTCTCAGCGTTTGGTCACACCAAACACTGAGGACACTTCCCCGCACTTTTCCCGGACCTCTGTGCCGGAAACTCTGGGCCAACCAAACACCTACATCTCCCTTACTGTCGAACAGTAAAGGGCAGCTCGTGATTGGTCCAGACTCAACTCGCGAGAGACCGCGGACGGTCTCTCGCCGAACACATAAACTTCAGATTGTCCGACCCAATCACAGCACGCTAAGCCACCCACGCCTCTAGCCGGCCTGTGATTGGATCGCATAATAGTGAAAGTCGAACAATGGCTTCTCCATTGTTCGACTGCAGGAAAACGTATAAAACCAGACGTTTTCCTAACCAACTTACACACTTCACTCTCTTCTCTCCTCGGAGACAAGACACTACTCTTCTCTCTACAGAGATAGCCACATATCTTCTTCGGTCTCTCAGCCGAGAGACCCGCTACACACGACTTCACAATGCTCTCCCTGGACAGTGGTCTGTCCAGGCACCAGATCAACCATCACTCGAACACCACCAGCAAAAGGTGACCAAAGAGACTAAAGAACTATTCAACTGTCTAAACTGTTGTACTGCGCATCATTACTTCACCTCACTTCCAAACTCGCCTCCCGACAGGGAAACAGCCAAGTAGGGGAAACCCGGCGAGCAACCACTATACCGCCTCCCGATAGGGAAAGATAGTAGGGTAGTGGTTACCCGGCAGACCCCTGGCTTGATGTCGGGGGGGGGGCGACGTAACCAGCAGCGGAGAGCTGTCCGGAGAGTTCAGCGCAGGATAAGCAGGGAACTGCGGCACCAACACCAGAAGACCGTCGCCCAAGATAAAGGCCTTTTTAAGGGCCAGGCCAACACTACACCTGTGTGGCGACTTATTAGCCTTACCCCGTCTCCTCGCCCCTATAGCTTTTCCGTCCCGAATCTCCCCTACTACGATCCCCGATCCGCTTACTACATCTCGTTCTAAAAACACCTTACCACCATTCCTCGTCCGAAACAACCTTGCCCGGCTAAACAGCCTACCTCCCCCAACTATATCATTCACTCGAGCTCTCACCGGACTCTACGTCAAACTAATACACGATAGTGTGGATCAACTATCAATATCAAGTTAAAACATCTACAACACAATAAAAGTGTTTACACCTGATATCGAAAGTTGATATATATGTTGATAATCATATCAATAATATGAACAAACCATCGATATTAAAATTTTACAATCAGTCATATATTTGAAATCCGGAGACTTTAGAAAACTCTGTATTTATTTATTGAGGACTAAAACTTTTTTCTCTTATCAACAGAGTCTATAGATAGCTTACAATTAATTACAGTATCACCTATGAGGCAGACGTAGAGAGAATAATATCGGAACATTACATTGTCACTGCATTGAATATACTGTCAATAAATATATACAAGTTATACTCTAGTCAGATTTAAATAGTAACATCTAGGTCACCATTTGTCATTCATTACTTTTCAAATAATTAATTTATGACTATATGACAATTTAAAATTATAATACTCTATACACATCAGTGAAGTTAAATATAAAAAATAAATATATTGATATTATCCTCAGTTAAATTGTGACAACCTACAGATTTATATACGATTTTAAATATATATATATATATATATATATATATATATATATATATATAAGTAAATGTTTTTAATATAGTAAAAGGACAGTGAATTTTTTGTGATTGGTGGAAATTTTTAAAAGAATAAATTCAATTTATATTTTACATATTCTTATAAGTTGTTATATATTTAAATTGTAAAATGATAACGATAAATAAAATAGAAAATTGTAATTACTATCACTACCTCATTGTAAAACGTTTATGTTCTTTGTATGTAGGTTTGTAAACTATTATCTTGTTGTTGTATTTACTGTAACATACAAATAACGTATACTATTCAACTACTTCCTCCACACATACAATTTACAATTGTTATCATGCAAACACTTTATTGTTGTATTTTCTTGTAATATTGAATTTCAATTTCTGGCTGTCGTGACTTCAGGACAATTACTGCCATCAAAGCATAATATATACATTTCTTCACTAGATGTGAAATACCGGAATAAACTTCAATCCCTGCGCAATCTGAAAAATTAGTATTTCATACAGTTTAAGACAAGCGTTTCTATTTACCCACACCCTTATTTTAGACGTTTTCAATTTTTCATTTTAGTTTTTTAATTTTCTGCCTGAATACACAATGGACTTAATTTTATGGTACACGAACGATTTAGTAGATTATTTCTGCTAACGCTTTAATATAACTTTATTAACGCTTTATAACAACTAAGTTGATAGACTTTGGTTTTTCAATAGAGGTCCACTGCAAATATATTTGATTTACGATCAAACAATAGGTTTTTGTGAACATAATGACTTAAAATGACACTCTATATTTGATATTTATTTATACAAACTATCGACATTCAATCAATACTATGTCCTTCGCATTACTCTTGTGCATAAAAAAAAAAAAAAAAAAAAACTTATTTAGTACTAAATATGTTACATTGTCCAACAGTATATGATAATTTTTAACAAACTAAAATAAGAATTATTAATAAATATTACTATTTTATAAATAAAAATTATATTGTTTTTTGGTTGATTTTTAAATAATTTTTTACAAACTATCTTTCACTAACTTCACTCCTTTGATTCTTTGATTGTTTATTGTATTTCTTTTTTTTTTGTAATTATAGCGAAAGGTAACATTTAAAAAAAATTCTGATCTACTCGTATAATGTATATTTGGTATTAATTTTTATTTTGTCAATATGAAGCAAAATACAAATCTGTCAATTGTTTTTAAAATGTTTCTCTAAATATGATTTGTTTTACATATTACATCCTATTAGTCAATAAACACTTAGAAATATATGTTGATGTTTAATCTCTACATATTATAAATTACTGTAATTTGTAATGTTAATGAATAGTATGACCTACACAAGATCATATTTCACCTGAAGTCTGGATCAGATATGTCTTTATAAAAGTAAGTCTTTAAGAAAAATCACACTTTGATGATGTTTCAGTTTCACATTTTGATGAGTATGAAGCCGGAACGCAGTGACTAATAATTTTTATTTTTGACTGCTCAGAAAATTAACGTTTGATTGATATCTAATATCTAGGTCATATCAATTTGTTGACTTTTGTAATGTAGAACATCAAATGTTGATTTATATAGTTCATCTCATCTTTTTCTTTGCGTTGACACATAAAATATGACATATATTATCTGAAATAATAATCATGTGGAATTGATTTTACATTGAATAAAATATCGCGACTTTCTTACACGTTTTTAAGTTCATTAATAATTACATAATTACAAATATTTAATTTTGTGTCTGAAAGAGATAAAAAGCATACATGTCTGTCTTCAGGGAAGAAAAAGAACTAATAAAATTGCCAATTGTTTAATATTATATAAGTTTAAACACAAACTTAGAAATACTTTCAAACCCAGTTGACAACACTTTGTAGTTTTATTGTTTAAAATAATTAAAGGTTATGCCTTATCTACCAAACATCATATTATTTAACCTATTTAACAACACAGTTTCTAATATTGGTCTATTTAGTAACATCTTAGTTATAAACTAAAAATCCTTCTTAATAACTTCAAACAATAATAATCTATTTTTTGTAATAACACATTTTTTGTGTAAATTCCAAAACGATTAAATTAAATTAAATCAAATAAACTGTCTGTATACATGAACAAAAATTATAATTTATTTTCTTTCAGATATCACTATTTACAAGCATGGGATTAATTTTAACATTGTTTTACAAATACTCGAATAATTTAATGTTTTATTTAATTCACTGTTACGAGCAACATTTGTGGAAACTTTAAGCACACAAAAACACTCACACAATTTTCAATAATAAATACTTCATTTGTAATTTGTCACATAATTTCTTCTAAAAAGTTACTACAACCAGGAGACAATAGCAAAAGTTGTGATAACCGAGGATGATGACTTAGGCATTGAAACATCGTCATGTAATATATTTTTGAAATAGAGTATTTATTGTGGGCACTTTTTTTCCCTTTCATTTGATATAATTTATTGGTAAGTTTTGTAAATGATTATCTGTGTGATGTCAAGATATGAAAAAAAACTCATGGAATATATTGCATTTATTTTAGTTTCAGTCAAAAATATTTTAATAAAAGAAGAGTTTTATCATACATCCTTTCCTCTTCCAGATCTTTGGATTTATTATATACTATAGATTAAATACTCCAAATTAAAACTAAGAATAAAACGATTCAAGTACAGTTCAAGAATTTACCATTGCATGTGGCAAACACAAACATTTTGAACTCGCTTTAAAAATTCTAATCTTTTCATTTCAATTAATAAGTAATATTCACGAACAATGTTCAATGAACTGAACTGATTTAACAATATTTTATTAAAATCAATTACATCTTTATCGACTCTAACTCTAGATACGTCAAATGTACAAGGAGCACTGTGGTGATATTTACAATAAGGAAAACAAAGATTAATTAAATAATAAAAACAATAAACAAAACTAAAGCTGTAATAAATTCAGTCTGTTTATTATATTACTCTTACGCATATTTCGATGACTTAGTCATCATGTTTAGAAGTTTACAATTTTTTTAATATTTTTTTTATGGTTCCTTTATCTAGATATATCTATGAAACCTAATAAATGTTTATTTCTTCTTGGTTGTTCATATTCTATTTAGGAATTAATTTGTTGTCACCGACTGAATAAGAGATCCGTATTTAGGAATAATAGCGGATTAGGAAGAATAAAATCACCCACATTTTAACTTATTTTTACAATAATTTTGAAAACCCCAATTTATATAAGAAATATTATTGATTAAAATTTTAGTATTAGGATCAATAAGAAATAACATTAACAAACAGTAGATATTTTGTTGTAATACATTATCTGAATTAGCTCTTGTAATCATTTTATTTTTTGTCGCCTTTGTGGAATGTCACGTGAAATGTAACGATTCTTCAATTGAAATTTAATATGTTTTAGTGAATAATATTTTCAAATTATATAGGCTACATGTCCTAAAGGTCGGTGTCACGTATTGTGTACACCTTCATCGCAGTCTCTCGTAAAATGTTTCCTTTTCAGCTCTTGGCCTTAATTAAACACAGCACAGAACCCTTCCAATCAGAGCTACCTTTGTAGAACCTAAATTCCATTAGAGGGAATAATTGAAAGGAAAAGAACTCAATCATGCAATATCATTTGGACCAGGTTCAATTTGCAGCTAATTGTTATTTGCTGGTATAAAATTTAGAAATTTGTTATCATTGTGGAATGTTTTACTAAAGCGTTTTGAATTCAATTAATTTATGTCTATTACTATACCTACTGACTTGAACAAAAACATGTTTTAAGTATGTAACAAATTATAATTTTTATTTAGTGACAAACATTTTATTTGTAAGTTTCTTAAATGTAAACGTTAAACCAGTAATTAAAAATCCAGGTGTAAAACACTGTTACACGCTTTTATACAATTCTAAATTATATATAAGTTAAGTTAATATAAATATCAATAATGTATTTTGTTTATAGATTTCAACGTATTTAAATGAAAATGTAATAGTAAAAATATTTTAAATAGTAGAGGAACAACATGTAACCGTGACATTTATTAGCGTTATTTCACTTTTTTTTACTTGTTCATTTAACGATCTTGGTGAGTACAGTGATAGATTTTATACTAAAATATTTTTTACTTCGTTACACCCATATCTGTGTTGTGAAGATGATTTAATCAGCTGCATAGTATTTATATGTTATTCGGAAATTGTAATATAAGTATTCATAGGTAAAACAATTTCTATTATTGTCAATTAAATACGCGGAGTTAAAGTTTCGCTGAGAAGTTGATTTAAATAAAGGAATAAATAAAGTTATATTTGACCAAATGTCTAGTTAATATATAGTTATTAGATATTGAATGGATCTCAGAAGATGCCCTAACTTCATGTATTTTGAACATATGGTGCCACTTTAAAAAGTTCCTCTAGTTTCTTTCATACAGATTTTGTTTTCCATTATTTTTTTAAAGTACTTTTCCATTGGAAAAATATGATTAAATAATTTTTCCTGGTTTAATTTTGGTTCTAGCCTAATCTATGGTATTGTAAACATTACCAAGAATTATTATTTTCTGTTTTTTGTTCATAACTCAGTTGTTCTTTTAAGCTAGATAATGGAAAAAAAATTGTCTTTTAATTTTTTTTAAACCCCATTTTTCTTTAAAAAATTAATATAAATAAAGAAACACACATAATACGTAGTACTGTTTCAGATTTAAATTACAAAGTAAATTGTAGGCGCTTTTAAAATTCATAATTTTAATTTTAAATTCTATGCGACCACACTAAAACAGTACGAATTAGGATCAGTAAGCATATAGTTACAGGTATTTTTTTAAAGTTGAAGTATTAATTTCTTCGTGAATCAAACATATTCGTAATCACAAAAACTTTTACACACGGAATATTTTTTCAAATGCATTTTTTTAACTCGATAGTTTTTTCTCCTTAACTACCACAAGGTCTTTTTCGTACCTCTATATTCTTCCTATATGTGGAAAATACAAAGAATACAAATCTAAAATTTAAAATATGTAAGGTTTCGTCTTGTCTGTGTAGACTAATAGCGACTTACAGATAAACAGACAGACACGAGCGTGAAATAATAAGGGCCCTTGGTTTTACTTACAGATCGTAATCAATTCAATAAAATAAACTACTTTTAAAACTTATATGTTACTGGTTTTTGATACCGCTATATTTTTTCTATATGTCGGACAATACTTTAAAATATATAGGATTTATCGTCTTGTCTGTATAGACTGGTTGCAACAGACGGACATACATGTGAATGAAATTATAAGGCTACTTTGATTTCTACATACGGACCATAGAAACAAGTGCTTTGATATTGGTGAAAGTAACCAAATTATATTTATATTATTAAATAGTTTATTCAACAAATTAAAGTCTTTTAGTTAAGTTCTGAGACATCGTACTAAATGAAATAACTCACAATGAGTCGGATATGAGAAATCTTCGAGATGATGCTGGACCAGATATCCTTTACATCATTACTAACAAAACACTTTTTTTTTAAATTCTTAAACTGAAAAGCCTTCCACTAATATATAAGTCTTCTTTCAAGCATGTTACAATATTTTGTAATGTAATATCGCTTACAAAGAGAACCATTTATGGATGTATTTTGGTAATACTGATTGTAAATGTGATTATATAGTTTTATTTTTGTCAGCAAAAGTATTTAAGTTGTGTTAATACATAAAACGAAAATAAATGATTCTTAATGGCTGTAAATGAATTATAACATGGTTCTCTTTACTATTATTGATTTCGGAATCTAGTTGTGCACTTTATTCTGAGTACTCGATGGTACAATGTAACTGCATTGAAACTCTAACTCTCCCCCCCTCTCCCGCCAATTTCCCTACGGGAATACTGTATTTGAGATAATGCAATCCTTAAATTAAAACCGTACTTTTTATGATTAAGTTGAATTTGAACACATCGAGACTAAATAATAGCATAAAATGTATTCCTCAGCAAAAAATAATAATAAATAAATATATATATATATATATATATATATATATATATATATATGTAGTTTAAATTTTTTCGCTTGTAAATATTTATAGTTTGGCCCAATAAGTTTCATTTTAATATGATTTTGTTATTGTTTATTGAAGGAACGTTAAACCATTAACAATTTTCACAGATCAGTAAGAAAGTTCCTCCTATTACTGGTGTGATAGATTAGAATATATCCTTTGGTAGAAAGTTTTCTTAAGATATTATTGTGAATGTATTACTAAATAGATTAGTCGATGGTATTGTGTCTTTTGATTTTCAATAACAAAACTAGGCTACTTCTCATATCAATGAGCTACACTTCAGATACCAATTGAATGAAAACAAAATTTTCCACGATAAACCACTTTATTTGTACGATACAAATGGAAGACAAAGTTTCAATAACCTTGTCGTCATTCTCAGTTACACAGAAATAACCTTGTCGTCATGAACACAGAAATTACTGACACTGCACTATGACTACAGAGTGTGCCAGGCAGTAGTTAGTGTCAGTATGGATTGTGTGTACGTAGCAGCTGAGGATAACGACTTCGTCATTGAAACGTCATCTTGTATTTGTAATACACGAAATGAATGATTATTGTGGAAAATTATTTTTTAATTAGTTTGGTACAATAAATCATAATAATTTTATAGGATTCATTAGGTCTTCAATTTTTAAAAATAAAAACGATTTAACATTTTAGTAAGAGATTTTTTTTTTTTTTTCCAGAATGAAAGGAAAAAAGAAACATACAAACATTTTTGTCAATATCTATGGTACGGTTACATTCAGACTTGGAGTATAGAATAACCATAATAACTTGCGATATCGTGTTACTAAGCTCAATGTTCCAAGACGAAATTCATTATACGAGTATTATTTACATGGTTCTGAAACCAAAATAAATAACCCACAATAAGTCCAATATGAGAAATCTTCAGGATAATTTTGAACCAGATATCCTTTTACATCATAACTAACTTAAATACTTTTTTTTAAATTCTTAAATTGAAAAGCTTTCCACTAATATATATTATTATTTTCTAATAATAAAAGAAAGTGAGTGACAGTTTATTCTAAATCAAGGACATAATGGAATATTTTAAATTTTAATTTATTCTAAAATCGCCTCCAAAATTGCACGTTTTCTTCTATCTAAAGTTGAAAAATGAGAATAATCGTAAGATAAAAATCTTATTTCTTTAATAAAGAATGGAGCGAAAAAATAACTTGAATATTTTATATATTCAAAACAATTGCTTATTATTATCTAGTTTCTAAGAGCTTGACTGAAATAAAATCTTAGGGTTAAACTCGCATTACTAATAGAAAAGAAGAAATTTATTAGATACAAATATTTTAACATCATTCCATACCTCCCAGTGCCCTACCTACTTTATGAGTTGATCAGATGCTCACTTTTCAATTTCCATTAACGAAAAACGATATCAATCTGTTCACCCCAACGAAATCAATTTCGTCCTGGGCTAAGTGCCAATAACTACATTTTCCCCTCGTTAATGTCTCCAGATTAATGTTTACACCCCTCTACACTCTCTACCCTCACATTAAATTTTATATCCTTGAACTAATAAAATGATCCTTAGCTATGATGTACACAACATTAATGTGTTATATTAAGGAACAAAACAAACCTGTATAGTATTTTTTAATATGATATTAAAGTAATTTTTTTTATTTATATATCATTTTAGGTTATAATATTGTGTAAATTGTTCTTACGGTTCAAATTTTGAGTTTGTAAGTAAGTGTTTAAATAACGGTTGACTTCTGTGGCTTGATTTACAGCTTAAATAGAGCATGTTTCAAGTGAACAAATGATGATCAAGTTTTAAGTCTACGCATATAACAATCCAACATCTCGAGTTTATTGTTTACCATTTTTTCTATATGTCAAAATTTGGAGGGATAAGGCCAACATTCAGATTTTTCTTAAATTGCTTCTTTCGTCGCATCTAAAGACTTCATTAAAAACTTGTTTTCTCTAAAAGTGTGGTTAGCGACTTGTCGATAAAAAAAACAGCATTTACAGTCAATGGATTTAGAAACTTTTTTTTTTTAATCTGCGCTGTCGATTTTGATTATATTTTAAGAATAAAATCCTAAACCAAAACGCCAAAGCGCAAAGTTGAATCAAATCTTTTTTAATAACATTAAACTTCATTGCTGTCATTGAAACAAAATTAGGTGTCAAATAAAAATACGCTTAATTAAGATTTTAAGGTACAAACGAAGAGAATTTTGGTATATTTTTCAAGCAATAAAACATTGGAAAAAAAATTTATATACGTGGTTCCTTCAATAATAACTTATATCTGATTTTGTTACCACTTGCTTTTATTTTAAAGAGGTTTTTGTGTAGATTTCCAAACAATTGTTATTACTTCTGTGGATGATTGTCTGATATGTTAGTACCACGTTAAGTGCACAGTTTATTCATTTATTACTCTTACATAAATATTAGAAAGTTAAATGACCTTACTCGTTTTATTACTTACTCAATCAACGAAGTATAGAATATGTTTGTTAAGCGTCATAAATGAAGACCTCTTTTTTTACAGAGCTTCCCGTTTCACGACCTCGGGATTCGATAAATTTATTTGCAATGTTCCATCCGTCCGTCGTCGTTTTAGTTATCGTCTGTACGTAAGTACGATAGCGACCGCATAAATAAAGATAAGAACAAGAAATTTAGTTACAGTGTTCTTATTGTTTAAATGTCTTATTTCTAAATCCACCTTTTACAATAATTAAAATAGGAGTTCTGTTCCTCTTGAGTCCTTGGTCAATTTACAAACCGCAAATACAACACTAAAAAATTACCGACAACGGTCGTCTCATAAAAAAAGACACTTCACTTCTTCAAAAATTGCATATATATGACTTTACTTTCGAAGATTTAGTGATCGAAGATTAAGTTTTGCATCTACTACCTCATAATACGACTGAAGAACCTTAGGTTTCATCAGTTTCTTATAATTATTGTGTGAGCTGTATGAGATTTATACATTAATTATTTCACCCTGCATAAAACTCCATTAGATCAAAACTACAAACCTCTATTCAGTACCAATCGAATTCAAGATTTCAAAATGGTGGTCATTATAAACAGTTATTATGTTAATATATTTTGTGTTGTTGAACTTATAACAACTAAATTAGATGCAAATTTGGAGATTTTAATTTTTACGTAATGGTACCAATCCCACAGATCTATGATAACAAATAGCTCAGTTAATGTCAAATATATAATATCGAACTTTATCTTCCTATAAAGTGATATTTGTATAGTTACAAGATCTACTAGCAGAGGTGACCCAACTAACGCTAGTGTAGCGAACTGAGGCGCCGTCGAGACCCTTCAGGGATGAGGCACTGATAACAGCGAAGACAGTGCAGATTTTTTAATATATAAACATCTACACTATGTTAATATGTATGTAATTACGTATAAAACTGAAAATTTTGAACAGATTTATGAGAATTATAATTTACTTGTTTTTTACAGTTTTTACTTAACCGAATGTAAACTTTTTGACATATATTTGTAGGGTAACTAACTGCCAGATTATTTTATTTCATTGATAATTATCTATCGCTATTTATCATAATATATTTGAAAATTTCGAGTTGAGTAAGGGAGTAAAGTAAAGGTCATTTAACTCTAAATTATCAAAATCTATTTCTAATAAAATTATGAGTACCCAACGTATTAAATTTAATTTAAATAAAAAAACCGATCAAGATAACTTGTAAAATACTAATAAGTACCCTTAGCACTATGATTCAACTATTTCAATCTTTTAAAAAGTTAACTACATTAACAATGTATAAGGTCATTTCAAGTACATTTTGGGCAAACGAGAAGATTTATAATCCAAACAAACTGTCGTTGCAATCTGAAAATAAAATATTTGTTTTAAATTTGAGCATAGGTTTTAATTCTAATTATATATTTGGTATATGTCATGACATAAAAATTAGTAAAGGTTAAGAACATATCGTAATTTATTTTCGAATAATTCTCTGAATTTAACTACTTTTGTTTCAACCGAAAAATTAAGATTGCCAAATAATTTATAAGTGTTATAAATACCTCATAAATTAAGTTCAATAATTAAGTCCAATTATAATTAAGTTAAATTTTATATTATCACTATAATTATGTTTATATACGTAATGTGATTAGATTTACATCTTACTACAGGTTTTTTTAAAAGTTCACTCATTAATCAGTGTATCTCTGAATCTCTGAATATACACTTTTATTTTATTCGAAATACAAATATTGTCCTAATTATTGTTATAAATGTTGTTATCGTATATTATCACTATAATTATGTTTATATACGTAATCTATTTAGATTTACATCTTACTACATTCTTTTTTTAATTCACTCAATATCCAGTGTAACTTTGAATCTAACTACTTTTGTTTTATTCCAAAAAATAATAATTTCTATCTGGCATATTAGCTTTACATCTCTCCCTCCAGTCTTATTACTCATGTCTCACGACATACAAATATAACTTTGTTATAAGTTTAAATAGTACTGATCTGAATAAACAAGATTTTTCTCTTCAGGCACAGAACATATTTTTTTAAAACAAATCTCCGTTTTTTTCAATTTAAATTTGTTGAAATATGAATCACCCATGGTCCTTTAAAACCCGTAATTTTTTTCCCCAACATAAGAATCTGTACTGTGCACAACAGGATAACAGAACTGCATTTACCTTACAGTAAGAAAACATACTTGATCTACTTTCGTGACTTTATCACACATTGAATTCCATTATCCAAAGACCAAAATGTTTACTCTAGTATTTTCAAACGCGTATTAGGTTAGAATTCAATAACTACAACCTATCTTGTAACCTCAATCTCTTCAGCAAATTATTTTTTACAACAAACAGATTCCCTATTCTTGAAAGTATCCTTGTTATATGTAAGACACAGTTAACGTATTAAGATCCATTTTTCAAGTGTATCTAGAAATTTTGTTTTGGACAAATACAGAGTGGTTATAAAATCAGTTTTCGTATACAATAAATATTCAGTATTTGTTTTATTAGACTATATATTTTACTTATAAAACTTTGTTTGTTAAAATAAAATCGTATGCATACTTCCATTGTATACAGAGCTTAATAAATCGACAGAATATTTTACATACTGAAGAAGTAAAATTATTAAAACATACATTGGCCGAATCTTTTAATTCACCAATTATGGTCAATCACATATAGGTTTCTCAGATTAAGCCCAAACTGTATTATTTTATCAGGAAGGCCAAACTGTCAAGGAGACTACTGCATTTCAAGCCCCGACCAATCCACAGTCTTTCAAATTAATAATTTATACAGTATACGCTCCATACTGCTATACAAATATAATGATCATCCAATAATATTAATTCTAAAATGGGAAATAAAATAATTTTGAATTATGTAAAGTTTTTTTGTTTATAGTGTTGTTGAAAAAATATGATTCTATCAAATGATATCCTCATAATATGTGAACATCAAATCTATACACGAGACATATACTGCCGAAATTCCTCATAAAAAAGCAATTCTATGTATAGCAGAACTTATCATTTCAATCTTTATTACACGGTTAGGGTAATGAAATATATTTCCATAGAAATTAAAACATTAGTATTGGAATATGCCTTATGGAAACTTTAAAAAAATTCTCATGACCAGACTTACAGCCGAATTTATGAAAGTCCTGGAGACCTTAAAGAAAAACTTAATTTTGGCTTCATTAAAGACTTAACTGGTCGTTTGCACAAAGACATCCCGTAAACACAATTATACTTATAAAAATCCTTAACATTTCCTTTCCTGTATTAAGTTATCCTTTATGAAGGAGAGATTGATGGAATAAATATCAATGTCTCCATCAAGAAGAACTAAAGAGAGTTCAGTATCGTTATAGTTGATTGTTCTTTAATCGCAAACAGCTGTTATCTACCGTTAATAACTCACGTTCCATGTGTTTTTTTCTTTATTTTTAACGATTGGCATGAATAGACAATCACAAGGAGAAATATGGATTAAGAGGAAGAAGATGACACCATTTTGTAATCTAAGTTAAAATATAATACAATAATTTGTTTTAAAAATATAAAACATGCATTGGCAATTAAAGTACAGACACAGCAATGTTGAAGGAAAAATTTCACATAATCAAACACAATTAATCATATTTTTATAATTACGTACCACACATCAAAAATGTTCTATTTTCATTATTTTCCCAGCAATCAATACTATTTAATATTGCCACTAATATACCTATTTTCTACTACTGTTATATATCTTGAAACTTAAAACAATCAGTTTTTTTTTATTTCCAATATTTTATAAAAATTAGCTGGAACATTATAACAAAAGAAAATGTAGTATCAAACTCCCCTCAGGTATCCTTTCAGTAATTCCTTAGTTATTTCTCTTCTTTAATAAGGAAAATAGTAAAACTACATTTGAAAACTGAAAGATCGTTAAGGGGGAGAGGAGGTGAAAGGAAACAACGTACAGGAGACCTTAAGCCAAGGAAATCCTAAAGAACGTTAATAAATACCACCTTAACACTTCATGAAATAAAATTTGGATTATTGTCTGAAGTGTTCAATTTAGAATAAATATATCTGATGATATCATTTTATTAAATTAAGAGGAAATTATTCACAAGATTCCAAAGCAATATGCGATGTTATTCAATCGGTAGTCGGCACAACATCATACATATTCTATGGAAAACAGATTCCTTTGATCTATTTCGGAATGTTTGTCTTACCAATAGTGAAGTGAATCTTTCTCTAACGGCTTCACAGTTTTTTTATTTTCGAATTTGACACTTATGGTTTTTTTTTGCAATTGAACACTCGTTTAAATTTGAATTTAATTAACATTCAAAAATAGAAAATTTTATAAAAACTTGTGTAAATAACATAATATTTTAATAAAATTGTAGATGTATAAGATAATTATTAAGTTCTCAGTAAATTATAATTACCTAATTAGAATAATTAATGTTACAATCTAAAAATAACAAACCTTCTAATATTTTTTTTATCGTAAATTTGTGAGTACCTTTAGAAACTATAACGCACTATAATAATTATATCATATATTTATTTATTAACGTAACATGACCTTCTGACACGGAGGTATTGGCGGGGGGGGAGATAATCATATCGTAGTTGATCTATTGTAAATGGTTAATTAATGTTAAAAAACTCTTTTTTTCTACCGTATTTTTCCCAAGGCCACGTGACCTTCTATTACATGGATGATTAGAAACCAATCCACAAATACATTGCACGTGGTCTAATCAAAAGTGAAAAGGAATCATCGATCCAATACTTACTTGTTCTGAACACGTAGAGAAATTTGAAACGTACATTTTCTCAAACGTCCTCAATGATTGTTGGTTAGTTTGTGCAATTTCACAATAAAACACGAAACTAAGACAAATTCTTTCTATATTTTACCTAGTATATTATGTATAGTGTGAGTTTGATAATCATCAAAAATTTTGAACCCTGCTTTTTCAACTGAATTTCAAATTTCATGGCCGTAGGAAACGAAAAACTGATTATTTACATGTCGCTCATCTGTCTTTGTTGTAACTTTGCGTTTGTGCGTAAACACGATAACAGCCACAATAATATTGTGATTTTGTGAAGCGTTCCTCTTTCTGCGCCCTTTTTGTGGCTGTAAACCTATGCCATCGTTTAATACCCCCACTTATTTAAAATGCGAAACATTATGTTCGTTGGAATTTGTAGCTCTTTAATTTTTAGTTAATAATTATAGCCATTTATAACTGCTTATAAAAACTCCTTCCAACTGCACACAAAGATAGTGAATTTATATTACCAGACATCTAAATGACCAACTTGCGTTATTTGTGAATATCTTTTTATAAGCGGCATTCTAGATCAGACAAAACAAACTTAGAATTATTACATAAAATTAATTTTATTAAGAACATACAGTTTTGAAGATAAAACATAATACATTAAAATATTATCCCCAAGAAAACTACAGTCTCCTGTACAAGTTTTAAAAATATACTTTTAAATTTAGAAAGTATAATTTATTAACTAATGAGAAATACGTAGTGGAAGAATACAATAATCGCATGCTTCTGTACATTAAAAAAAAAAATTTTTTTCGGCGCCACTTTTCTTAAAACGATTCTTAATAACGTTGGGTTAGAGGCATTTTTAAGTTTCCCTTTAACTGGTCACAACCCTATTTCAGAGACTTACTTTTATCTATGCACGCACCAATAATATTACAATGATTATTGACCTCAAATTTAATATTTTTATTGGCAATTAAATTACCTTTAATCTAGTTTTTAAATAATTATAATATTAAAAAAAAAAATTTAGATCAATTGATTAGTTTTCCGCTTGTTACTTCAGGCCATTAAGTTATTGAAAAACATTACAAAATATTCTAAATTGGTGAAACAATATATTATATTGAAATATAGTTTTGAAATCTTACATTGAAAATCTCGTCACAAAAATGTGTAGCCTACACCGAAATGTACATAATATGAAAATAACATTTGTTCCATGTAAAGTATATAATATGCAACTCTCTTTCATAAATGTTAATTTTCAATAATAACAACAATTCCTTAATAACTACATAAAACATTTAAAATTCATTTCGAAATTATGTTGTTGAAACCATTCATAGTTCAAGTGCTTCACTTAGTTTCTACAAATGTAAACATATTTTTAAATTATTTATAAAAAGTTACTTTTATTTCATCTTTTAAAAACTCAAATGAAGATGTAAAGTCAGTAGCTACATCGTTTGAACATTTAATGTTAACAAGCATAGAAATGTGTCTATCGAACATTAAATTTTTCGGATGTATCCATGAGTTCCTTACTTATCTAATTTTAACTTTTGTAGTCCGTCATGTGTTTAGACGTACAGACACTTTTAATGCAAAAAACATGTAAAGGCTCTTATTTATAACATGAGTAAGAAAGACGATCCTACATTTACATATTTATCTTATTTACCGCATTTTCTGTATGATATATGTAACGAAAAGCAAATCGCTACATTATGTTGTCACGACATTGACTTTTAGTTGTTAACAAGTTGTATAAAAGTGCAAAAGTATAAGTATTGAGTTTGTGCTATTTAGGTCACCATTTATCATGCAGCAATATTCTGTTTAATTAATGTATAACAGTATCACAAGATTGGTAAATAGTGTGATTTATATGTATCAATATGGGGGTTTATATGAGTTATTACATAACTATTCGTGTTGTTTGTACACGATTAAATTATGGCTGATTAATTAATATTCTGTATGGAATGTATCTATATGTTTCGTATGTTAGGTACACTGTCTATAAGGTCAGGTTATTATATAATACCAACAGGTTTTACATGATAAATAAGCAGTTTACTTGAATATTATTGTTAATCATATTACATAATTATGAAAAAATTATTTGAAGTGGAAGTATCGCAAATATAGACACGCGTTTCAGAAAATATGTTCCATCTTCAGAATTATTTAGTAAGAAGTCGTCAAAATATTACGAATACACATTATAAAAAAAAAAATCACAAAACGCAAAAACGTGTCATAACACACGCGACAGATGCGCATCGTGACTTTCGAGAAACGACTCAATACGTTCTTTTCACTGCATCATCATTTTGAATGATTGATCCTCACATGTCAACAACTACAATTTCATGTGCGTCCAGAACATGTTCAGACTATTTTAAGACAACTATAATGGGCTATTTGCTGTATGGATATTAAACAAAACCACGAATACATTTTGAGAATTTTATTTCGCTCAATTCATGTTTTCCTGATTTAGCTGTACCTTTATATAGTATTGGTTTTAATAGTGAGACATTTAATTTACTTTGTTAAATGTGGTATTTTTTTCCGTATTTAACAAAAAATCTTAATATCTGTAAATTTTTGCAATTTTCAAAATAATATCCAGTTATTTTCAAAGATACTAATCGCAATACTGACCCATTCATTGTGTTTTCCAGAACATTTGTTTTACTTTAATTAATTCATCCCCCTCCCTTCATCTCGGTTAGCCAATGAAAAGAGAGGGGTAAGAAATTGTTTCATTTTCGTAAACAACGAAGTTTAAAAACGATGGAGAGTGTATTTAAAATGTAATAACATATTGAGTAGCTTTCACTACTCTAAATAAATGATTTTAACGCGTGGATAACAATTATTTCATCAAATTTAATTCACGTCTTCGTTTACTAAATGATATCTTAAACAGATAGCGTGGCTACGCTTATCACTTATCAGTCAACCAAAGAGGTCCATTCTAATTCATAATCGTGAAATTCTTATAAAATATTTATTTTGACTTATTTCACAACTCTTCTACATACATACATGAAATAAAATATTTGACAAATGATTCAAAAGTTTTAAGAACTACTAATCAAAACCTAAGTTTCTAATTTAATTAAATTCTTTAAAATAATTTTATTTTATTTTTAAGAACGAAAAATTATATTACAATGAATATTTAAAAGAAAATTATTCAGGGTTATTTAAAAACACATAAAAACAAAACAAAATATATAATCTGTATATTTTAAAAGTGCATTTTTTTAGGAAAATTTATTTAAATCCCCTATAGATTTTAAGATAATTTAATCGTTCTTCAATTAAAATATATGTATAAATATTTAAAAACCATGATTTTATATATTATTTTATTATCAGTAAATGCACAGTGAATTATTAAAATGTTATTCTTGTTATTTGTTTTTATTTTTCGTAAAAGTAGAATGTTAACTTTTGCTTTGATATTAAAAATTTTTTTGTCGTTTATGATATATCTTACACAATTTTACAGATATTCTAAACTTTTTTTAATTATAGACTATTCAGCAATACAAAAAAGAAATATTTAGAAAAATATAACTATATATTTCAAACCTCTGTCAAGTTGTTTATAAATGTTTCAAGCCTTTTGTTATTTTATTTTTAAATCTCAAGTAACTAAAGAGAAAATGCCTGACAATGAAATGTTAAATGTGTTGTTGGTAGACTAGGATGCACTTAATGTGTACGTTTGCTTACTGGAGGAAACTAAATAATAATGCGATTGCTGTAGAAAGTCTGCTAATTTTCAAACGTTACGTTGGACATCGTGAAACTCCTCTCACTAAATAAACTTTGTACAAAAATTACACAACCCTTTTCATAAATAACTATCTAAAGCATTTTACGAATAAACCTCTGTAAGCATTTATACAAAATGCTAACAAATATGACTACGATAATTTATACAGTATATATGCCTTATACAATTTGAGTTTAGTGGGAACAAATTCATTTAAATTGTGATTTTTATTGGACAAATAATGAAAAATTATAATTTTTGATTTTTCATAGCATACAAAACTGCCATTTATTCAACCTGTTTAATTTAATATGACAACTATATTTTTCTAAATTTATTTATTTATTTTTGAAAAGCTACTAAAAACTGTTGAAATTAGTTACATTAATTATACATATGCATGTGTAATTTATTTCTGTGTAAATGAATATTAAACCTGTATGATCAGTTATTCAAAAAAAGACAATTTAAATAATCGTCACAAAAGAAAACAAGTGTTTAATATGTCCATAAATATACAGTACAGGTAAGATATATGGTATTTTTTTTATTTTTTATTTTTACATTGGAAATATTATTTTCATTACTGTATTATAGCCACCGGACCACATGCTTATATGAAAGAATTATATTCTATAGTATACTGCCTTGTGGTCTAATTACTCACCTCGTAAAGGCTACCGCGGTTTCGAAAACTCTAAGTTTCATCATCATGCCGTACAGAATAGTCAAATCACTCATTAGAGGTCGTCACATAACAATAAAACACAACACAATATAAAACCGTTAACAGCACACACATAGTTATTTTGGCCAAAATATCGCGTGTGATACCGATAGGCCTACCAGGCAAATATAGACTGCGGAATTATTGGTGTAGGCACAGATACTCCCTCCCTTCTCCGTTATCTATCGTGGTGGTCTAGTACGATGTCTGTTTCAAATGTTGGCTGTCTTTATTACGACATCGTAAATTTGATTTGATTTGAAGGATAGTTTGTCATTGAGGATATTAGATGGATCTATTTTTACACCTTTATAGATCTCGAATTCTTCTACAGAATCCATGTACTTATTTTTTTCAAAAGTGTAATATCTCCATGTTAGATTGGATATCCATGTATTTATGGTTTTTGTCGATAAAATGTTCACCGAAGGCAGAGTTTGTATATAATGTCCTCTTAGGTAAGTGTTCCTTAAATCTTTTGTTGAAAGAGCGGGCCGCCTGTCCTATATAAAAATTGGGTCATTCACTACAAGTGATCTTGTACATGACAGTCTTATCGTGTTTGTCATTATATATGTCTTTATTGGGTTATTTAAAAAAAAGGATAGTTTGTTTGAAAGCAACAGTTACGTTCTCTTTAGCTAGTCAATGTTTTAGAGTATGACTCAATGCTGATGCATATTCTGTGGAGATGTAAGTTTGCTTTTTCTTTCTAATAATGGGTTTGTTATTTGTATGTTTCCTGATGAGTTTGTCGATATCTGAGCTCTTGTACTCATTGGATACTGCAATGTGAATAATTATGTTTACTTCCTGTTGATACTTCTCTTTGTCTAGAGGTACTGAGATTAGCCTTTGAACGAAACTATTGTAAGCTGCCATTTTTATATTACGTGAATGATGGGAAGAAGCGTGTATAGTCTAGTTTGTTGTGATAGGTTTTCTATAGAGGTTGAAATTTAAACTATTGTTTATTTTTGAAAATGATGTGTAAAATTTTAAACTGTTATTTGTTTCCTCTTCAAGTGTGAATTGGAATTTTGGATGCATTGTGGTTAGGAAGTTAAGAAGAGTTTATAATTGTCTATTGTTGCCATCGAAAAGTACTATAGTATCGTCGGCTTATCTATAATAGAAGACTATTTTTAGCCTATTCTTTTCAGACCAAAGATATTTGTTTTCGAATTGGTTCAAGAATAACTCTGCAAGGATACCAGATAAAGGGGATCCCATGGCTAAACCCTCCTTCTGAATAAAAATTGGTTGTTGAATTTAGTATAGTTTTGTTTTAAAACTGTATGGGTTATTGAAACGAGCTCATGTATTGCGATGGAAATACTTATTTTGCGATGTATTTAGAAATATTAGCAAGAAGACCTCAGTCAACCTCAACCTCACGAGCACTAAAACTCATAGCCTGAACAACAGAATCGAAGTGTAGTTAAATAAGTTAGAAATTAAACATTCCGCCTTACTTAGAACTATTTTACGATTTTAAAATAGATAGAATGAAAGAAAACTATTTTAAAATAAGAGTTGTTTGTTAATCAAAACAAGGCGTGAATTGTTATATTATCGACGTGGTAGTACTAAGCACTAGTGTTCAATCAGTAATTTGGTCTTCGATTAGATCGATCTTCACTTTCTGGGTGAAGTCCATATTTAAAGGATTTTAAAGAGTTAAATTTCAAACGAGGCATACTTCAATGGTTAAATTGATAATGATAACTGCTTAGAAATTCTTAATGGAAGAGATATAGATTGTTTATATTTATATATAAACATTAGATTACATAAAAATATGATCTATTTAAAGAATTTAATTATTATAACTAATTTTAATCACATTTAATATAAAAGCAGAAATTTCTTGTTGAAACTCTATATTAAAGGATTGAAATAACCACTGAAGCTAAAGTTTCAAAAAATTTAATAACATAAATATGTTACAATTGTTTCATGCATCTTCGGGCGATTGAAGTATTACAATACAGTATTTTTTATACCTAATATAAATGGCGTATAATTATATAGATTTTCACTTGTTCTAATATTTTGTTCATTGATCTACATTTAATCTTCACCAGAGTTTAAAACAAAAACATTGATAATGAATATTTTTGTTTTTGTAGTTTTCTTTATATATTCAAACTAAAATTTGAATCATTAAACCAAACTACATTCAACTAAATTTATTCAAAACCTAGAGTTTATCAATTTTTACCCCATCATAAAGAAGTGTTTATTCTATGTATATGAGAGAAAGAATGAAAATAAATCATGGTATCTGAAATGTAGCACGGGAAAAGAATTAACAAAAACTAAAACTTTATATAATAAATAGAGTTAAATACATAATCGTGTTTCGTGTATTATTAAAATGTATGTTGGTGTTTATAGAAAAAGGGCTCAATTAACATATAAAGAGATTTTGCAACATATTTTAACTGGTTATTCAATATTTCATTTTTAATTACTGATTGGAATAACTGAATCTAAGGAAATGTCTCTATAAAAGAAATGAGTTCAATCACCAAACTCAGTTTGCTTTGAGGTTACTGTAAGCGTATTGAAAAGATGAAAAGATGTTTTCATGGTTCTATAGTAATAACTCAATTAAATACCCATCATTTCAATGCCTTTTGAAGTATTAAGGCAATGAATTTCATTGAAATTTTACAATATTAATTCTATTACACCGATTCAATACCACTAAATTTCCAGTGCCTTGGCGTTCAAGTTGGTGTATTCAAAGGTCTTTGAGCATTCTAAAATAGAAATTTGTTAATACCTACTAATATAACTAATTGTATTGTATGGCACGTGGCTATATAACGTTGTGTAATTTTTAATATCAAAAGACACATCAACATACGTCGATGATTATTTACTACTTAATAACCATGTTTTTAAATAATGTTATAAAACTTACATATCACACCATGGTTGGCCGCCCAATTCAACTTAAAAATGTAATGTCATAAGCATCAGAAATTATCTCAAAAACTATACACAATGAAAGATTGATTTTTAAAACTATATAATTAAAATTATATTCATATAAACTGCCTGTTTACGAAGTTGAAAATACGCATGAAAGAAGAGAATTTAAAAACTAAAGTACTAATAGATAAATTAAAACAAAACCTGTTCAATTTCTTACAAATACATTTATTAAACCATTCCATTGACAGTTTTGTCATATTCAGAGATGCTTGAGCTACAATAATCAAACTATTACTAATATTGTAGTATTATACTACACCTCTTGTTTATAGAAGGCGTGGCCAAACCATATTTGACAACTTTCTAAATTGTAAGGCGTTAACAAATACCTTATTTTATTCTAAGTAACTCATTTAACTAATTACAATTTTATTTATACATCAGTAAAGAATTTTATAAAGGGCTTAATTTATTATATATATTTACAATAAGATATTTGTTAATGTATACAGTTTTCAATGCATCTATTGTATTAAATTTTGTGACATTTTTTAAAGTTCAGTTTTTTCTACTTTAAAAATAATGTTTTTATCTCAAAAATGTTTTATTGGTTATTGATTTATCAGGCCTTTTATATTTTTAGTGGACAAAATTTTCTTAGCTCATGTTTTGATATTAATTGTCGTTTGGCCTATATAATCCATTGGCCTATCGTTGGTGATTATTAGTGTTTACAAGTGTACATGTAGATTCTATATATTTTTTTAAAATTTAACTTTCCTTATTTTACTGTACAAATCGATTATTTCTCTTGCATAACCATAAAATATTTCTGTAATATATATAATGCAATTATTTTCCATAATACTCCTTAGACAAGGAGAAATTAATTAATTGGCAAACAATGGAATTAAACGCAGATCTTTTATGTTTAGGTGAATCTATTTTTGCGTTAACATGGTTGGGGAAAATCAATTAATATTATCGAAAAAGTCTATACAAAATTCTATATTGATGGACAAATAATTGTAAAATTTATTTATGAGTAATAGCTATCAATGACTATTATTTAGAATAATGCATGGCACTTGTAAACGTCTTATAATTTATAAAGTTGTCAAATAGATTTAGACCACGCCCCTCCACTCGATTTTTTTATAAATACGAGTAATGGCACAGAACCAGGTTAGAAACGTGATATATTTATATTTCTCAAAATGGGCTCCAAATTGATAAATTATTGAATATATAAAATACAATATTCCTTTAAAAAATATATTACACGTTGCTTTCAACATTATTCTATAAATCTTATTCAATAATAATATTTATAATTATCTATTGTCCACAATTCAATTTCAAACTTCAAGCAACCATTTTCAAATCTCAAGTTTTGAAACCAATATAATCGATTATCAATGCGTAAGTAATATGATTGTTTTCGACTAAATCCTAAACTAAAAGAAAGTTTTTTTTTCTAACCTCTTTGGATGAGACATGATGAAACATACTACTACAGATTAGTGATTGCAAAACAATGTCCAAATCGCTGCATGTAAATATGACTCATATTTGTGTAGATTAAATATTTTTTTCAGTTTTGGTATAATAGATATATTATCCACAGTATTATAATTAATGACAAAAAATTATACATGTGTTCATAGTAGAATTATTTAAATAATTTCCCATGAAATAGTAGTAACCATATAGTAACGTGTAATTAATATATTCAATTAAATGTTACGCTTCATCACCTGACACAGAGCATAAAAAAATGCTCAATAAAACCTAAATACTGTGTATATTATATTAAAGTATAGAAATGCACCTTCAACCTTTTTAAATACAACCACCTGCGATTAATGTTTTTAGTAGAAATTTAAAAATTCATATCCCTTGCTAACATAATAAATATTATGCTTTTAACTCGTTATTATTCATCAATATTATTGTGAGTAATCTGAGAAATTTTCAAATAAATGTCATATATATATATATATATACTTTCTAGAATTATAATGAAACTAATTCCCAGTAGTATATATATAATTGAGTCATATAATATTAGGCCTAAATATGCGTTATAATAACCTATGTGTGACAAAGTGAGGGCAAATTAGTAATTTATTCCATCCTCAGTCACCAACTTGAGTGTGATGTCAGCTACAACATTATACATTCATCATTGCAATGAACGATTTCAGACGGGCTTTTAATTATTGGTGACTTGGACTGATAATCTACCCATCGCGGTAGAGCGCCAGCAATGATCTGATACCACCCGCGAAACATCAACGTGTACATTGTATACCATGTGTCAAATATGTCGGCGCAAAGTTATAAATAAATTAGATACGATCTACTCGTACATTACTACGCATGTAATTTAGGTGGTCGAAAGTGTTCTTCTTCAGGTATTTTTAAACTGTTCTGACCCTCTGCTTATATCTAACATCGACGATAGCGAAAAATTATAAACAAAAAAATTCGATACAGTGGATTTAACAATTGTTACAGGGTATACCCTATACACATATATATATTTTTTTCCAAACGTTTAGACGTATTACATAATGTTGTAAACAGCCAAAGTGACATTTAAAGATCATCATCTACAGTCTTACAACTTTCTGTTTAACTTTATTTCACGGGCATTTCATCAATACAAAAAAATTAAAGAACATAAAAATAATTAATATATTATATGTTTGTAGTTTTGTGTTGTATATTTCTTTATGTTATGAGTTTTCTTAATGAAGCAATATTATTTTTTAGATACAACATACGCTCTAATGATGCTGTTGCACAAAAAAAACAACTCTAGATCAACATCGGCTTGTAATAAAAGAAGATAAAATAAAGATCAGTATCCCTTGAATACGATAAATCGTAGGGGTCAGAACAAAACAAAAGTTCCTTAGGTTAACGTAAACCTGATAGGAAAGATTACGACGGGATTTAAACCAAGACTACATGAAAAACGATGCATATTTAGCTGGCATCCCTCTGGATCACCACGCCCGTACTCACCATATGTAGTCTCTGAGGGTAATATAGACCTACAATTTCGAGAGTGAATTTGGAGGAAAAAACTTGTAAATAAATAAATACCTCACAAGTCCTTTACCATTAATTAATTTGTAATAAGCTCGGTATATAAATTTTATTACACATAAGCACACGTTGTTACAATCACTCAAGTAATTATTGTGCAATAATCTCCTCTGTACATCATTGCTATTAGTCTTCTATTGTTACATTACAACAGACAGAGAAGCTGGGAAGCTTGTAAATGAGACGCAAGTGTTTATCCAGAGTCATGATAAGCATGCACAAATTAGAACGAGCTGGAACAGAGGATATTTATATTTTATGCTCGTAATTATGCAATTTAATATTTAAACCTTATAAAGAATACCAGAAATGGATATTGTGTGTTTATGCAGGTTGAAAAAAGGATTCTCGTATGTATTTTCTAAAGTTAAAAGAAGGGATAACGCCAAAAAAGACGTTGTGTAACTTTGGAAATAGCAAAATAAATTACAAGTAATCTCTCTAGAATTTATAGTTTTTTAGTTGGTAACAAGTGAGGGATTTATTTTATGTTTTACTCTTTCTAAATTATTGATATATTATCATAGTCACAAACAAAAGCATAAAATTAAAACTTTTGTGGTTAAGCCCATAAATCTGGATATTGGTAATTTTGTGTAATTCCCCATATTCATTTATTTCTTACAATTATTAAGTGACGAGTTTCTATCTGCAGCAAACCTTATTGTTAATATACGACCAGAGTACAATATAATGTATTAATGCTATGAAGATACAGGTGACTTTTTTACCCGTTCACAGACGTATGTATTCAAATTCGGAGAGTTTGATAAATACCAATCTTTCTTACTATTAATTTTATTAGTTTTATAATTATAACTTATTTATACACCAATAAACTGATCTGAATATTTTGTCAAATTAACTCAAGATGTGGTTAGTTATTAAATTAATTATAATTTTTAAACTTACATTTTATTTTAAAAACACATATGTTTTCAGTTTAATTAAGTTTTTTATGTCATGAAAACATATAAACAAACAAATCTCGTTGCATTGTATGTATTTCCAGGAACATCTGCAACCAATAGCATTCAACTAACCATGACATTACATGTACTATGCCGGTATCTAAACACATGCATACGCTTATTGTAATTATTTTAAAGTAGCTGTTTGTATTCATAACTAAACAAAAACAAAATATTCTAAATAAGGTTGAATTGTTGAATTATATCTATTAGTTTTGTATAATATAAGTACAGTATATTAAGTTATATATGGTAGTATTATATTACTGATTTCGTGGTCACGTAAAAAAATGTATTATTTTATTAACATTTAATACTTTTAAGTATTATTTAAATTATCCAAGCTATTTTGTTGCAAGACTCTTTAAGTTACAATGTATGCACACTAAAAACAAAATAATGAAGAGTTTTCATATTTTATGACCTATATAGTTCGTTGCATTGCAAAAAATTCATTAGTAAATCAATAATAAAATAA
Organism: Aphrophora alni; assembly: GCA_963513935.1. NCBI lineage: Eukaryota > Metazoa > Arthropoda > Insecta > Hemiptera > Aphrophoridae > Aphrophora > Aphrophora alni. The sequence goes on from OY740766.1 coordinate 147,033,958, forward strand.
TAGTTAATTCGTATGTGCGATAAATTAAATCGCTAATATATTAAATTTTAGTAAAGTAAAATATATGTTTTTAAACAACCGTCATTAATGTGTTTAGAATCATAAAATGTATTCTCTTGTTAAAGCTACTAAATTTGAAAATAAACTAATAAATTCAATCCATTTTTTAATTTTTAAAATTAAGTCACTTTATTGAACACAACTTCAAAAATCATACTCTATCGTTCATAACTAGACCATCAAAGTATCATCATATATAAAAACGGCACGTCAATTGGCCCTAAAATCTTAAAATTGTTTACTGATCTCAAACAATAGTGACAAATTATTTTAAGAAATTTTTATTCTGCCATAGTAGTAGGGATACTTTTCTCTGATGTTACCGCAACTATAAATACATAAATTGTTTTTGTTTTTGTTCGTCGTTGTTTTCTACAAAGAATATAATATAAAATGTTGTAGCATTCTGATGATGTTGTATTACAAAATACAATGTCCAGTTTTTAGTGAATAGCCCCCATTTGTGCAGGAGATGGTTACGAATAGGGTAAACAAACTTGAAGACATAACTCTTTAGTCTTATTGACGGTGAATATTTTTCAGATACCTTATTCTTTCTCCAGAAGTTGTGACTGACAATTTCAAGGTAATGAATCGTTAGTATAACAATTTTTTTTTTTTCAACGAAAGATTAGTTAATAATATTGGCTCAGGTATTAATTAATTGTTTTTTTCATGTTATTATTGTTTTTTGTTTTTATAATTTTGTTATTAATTAAAAACGTTAGATACAATTAAAGTTGAGAATGTCATCAATGAAATTCAAATTATTCCCAGTTCTATATTTCAATGTTTGTGTTTTATATCAGCAACACTTTTATAATTAATTATTATAAAAATACTATAAGTGGCCGTGAAAAATTATATTCATATTTGTAAATGAGGCATTAAGTTATTTTTTTGAAGAACTAAAATTACAAATTTATTTAAAAGATATTATACCATAATTCCGAACATAAAATTTGTAATATATATGTTCATTTATATTTTTTAATTCTTGATAAATAGAACATATTATTTTGATGTACAATTCATATTTCTAAGATAACATGGTGTAGTTAATATTTTATTAATTTTAAATGATGTGAAATAAATTAATTTTCCAGGGAAGGAAATTACACGAGGAATCTTTGTACCTCAAAATATTCTGTATTGATGATAATCTATTACACACTTTATTCTATTCTTCCATGACGTAATCACTCTGAATTTGTAAAGTTCTTTCGTTTAATAATTACAGTTGTTGTTTCATTTGATAACATTGGTAATTTGAATTTTGCTATATTTTCCCAAGCTACAATCTGCTGTATGATACGTTTGTTTATAAATATACTTTTCGTATATGGGTGAGTTAGTAAGTCAGAAGCATCGTTCTAGTTACTTATTTGTCTTTATTTGTATATCAGATCAGTGTTCCAAAAGTATCAGGAATTGAAATATACAAAAGTTTTGTATACGGAAAATATGTATAGTAGTAAATAAAAGTATCTTGATCAGTATGAAGATGTAATGACGTATCGGTCTAATACATTTTATCTATATTTTAATGAGGTAAGACAACATTTTTAATAACTCTTTACGATAATAAATGATATGTTCAATCAATTTATTCCTAATATTTAATTTTATAATGAACGGTTTATGACTCTCTACTGTTTCTCATAATTTTTTTTAATATGCATTTTTAACTTTACTAAGACTCCAATCAAATATTTTGAATTATTAAAGCTTATATTTATATAAAGGTGTCATACGAAGGAAAGGATAATCATTCAGGACGTATTTTACCGGTGAAAATAAAGAAAAAGCTCAAATGAACATATGGTTTTAAATAGTTAGTTGTCTATCTACCCGCCATTTTGTGTTGTGAACAAACAAATGTTTTAAACGGCAAATGATACAAAGACCAAAATTTTCACTCTACTTAGTGCTATAATCAAGTTAAAAAATTGACGAACAAACATAAAATATTCGTTCTAGTCTAATCTTAGGTATTGTAAACAACTATCAAGATATTATGATTTCAGTTCTTTGTCGATTACTGAATAATCCTTTAACGCACACAAAACAAATTTTAAAACTTTCATGTTTCGTTAAAAGAGGACAATTTTTTATCTATTGGAACTTTTGTGTGAAATGGAACGGATTTCTAGACATTTTATATAGCCGCTGTTTTGAAATGAATAAGGGAAATAGGTTGATAAGTTTTCTCTAGTTGTGACTTTGTAGCACGAAATAGCATGCAGCATTTCAAATAAATATAATTTTTCGCTCAAAATATATAAATATTTTTGTTCAAAAAATAAAATGGCGGTTAGATAGACGACTAACTATTTTATGCCACATTTATGTTAAATATATAAAATTTTAAATAGGAATGTAGGTCGTGTAGTATATCAAACTAAAGAGCTGTCAAAGTTTAATGTTGTTTTTTTCCTATTTAGTTTGGCTATATCTTCAACTATTTCACAATGGCGGGAAACTGCATTTTTGTCATGTTTATGCCCCTTGTATTAATGAGAAGCGTAACAATAAACCAAAATAATAAATCAAATATTATATTATAGTTTTCTTATCAAACAAACTTGTTTTTAAAAATTACAAAAAAGAAGTTTAAGTTGTACTGAATATCATTAAGGAAAACAGTGATTCATCTTCTCTGAGAAACTAAAATTTAAGAAATGATAACTGTAGTGAACTCATCCATCTTTCTGTCCTGATAGCAACATCTGTTTCTACTCTGAAACAGACTGGAGTGTTATTTAAAGGAAAATGTTTAATTATTTCAGTTATGTTCTATTAAGGTTGAAAAATCCTCATTACATTGCGACAAGGTCACAAGAGGTGTGCCGTAATATTCTACATGTTGAAAATATATTAATCATATTGAATTTTAAAACCAAGAACTAGGAGTTTTGAACATGTTTAAGATAACATAAATAATATAATGGATATAATGTAGATAATTCAAAGTTTTTAATTTTGTGTTTAATAAATAATTAATTTCTAAAAGTAATTGATATTTATAATGTTTGATAAATATGAATGTTTTATAACAGACATTGATTTAATAAATGGTTTGTCCAAAATACGATTGGATATAAAAAGAATATTTATTATTAAAATGTTGTTAAAATAATTATTTAATTACTAATACTAGCATGAAAAAAATGTATAAGCGTGAAAACCAATAAATTAATAATAATGATTGTTTACATCTTATATAATTTCAAAAAAAAATAGGTGAAAAAAAAGCATTCACTTTTTTTCATTTTTAAATATTTTATTTACTTTTTGTCCGAAAAATGACTACAAATCAACCATAATATCACACCGTATTTACAATAAAGACGCAACATCTACTCTTTACACATTATACAACGATTTATTGCTAAATTAACAATATTTACAAATAATTATAATTATCACGACAAATTTTAAATTAAATAACCGGTGTTTGGCTTTTCAAACTCTACATAGATAGTAATGTTTTACAAAATAGTATTTCTTTTCACATTGTTTCTGTATAAACTATTTTATATTCAAAAAAAATATTTGTATGCAAGGTCTAACAACCCTACAACCAAAAACTACAATTTTAAAGTAGATAATATTATTAAATGCAGTTATTATTTGAGATATATATTCTACATTTCAAATCGAAACATTTCGTCTGTTAAATCGTAAAAGGCGGATATTATACTACCGATGTATATTTTATAATTTGATATATTTTTTAAAAAATAAACTAAACAATATGGGGAGAGTGTATTTCAAATTGGCATAACTTAGAAAAGAAATATATAACTTAATAAATATATTGAAGATCAAATTTAACTTTATAATTACATGTACTGTAATATTAAGTTATAGACTTTTTTGTAAGGAGGATTTTCATCTCATTAATTGCTAATATGTATTTTAAATTATATACTTTTAAACAACGATGTACATCGATGTTCAGATCGGAGTGTTTGATATACTGTATTGATAAAAGACTTCTCATCATAAATTGCAAAAGGAGATAATTTGAATCTCTCATAACTCCATCAGAATCTAGTTACGTTACAGCTATTATTTTACAATCGTTTGATATCATTACAATAAGTACTACTTTGATCAAAAGCTTTTTATAAACGTTCACAGACGATCTGAAAAATTGTAATTTCCAAATCACTTGAATTGTTCTAACATGATGAAATGAAATCGCTTCACTGAAACTCATTAGGTAGAACTTGAAAGGACTATGAAGTTGATTTAGTTGACAAATTAAATGTTTATTTTTTTTAAATAAATTATGAAAAGAGCTTTTTATCTATTCAATGAAGATTATGTAAACGTATGCCTATATTACTTTTATTGAAGTAAATTAATATTTTTTTAAATTTTAAATGAATATATGTTTTATTATTAGTATTTAATATAAAACATAATAAAATTGCATGTGTTTTTACGAATCTTTAATACTACAAATATAATAATGTAATGTTAATATCAAACATTTGGTGGTTACCCTGTAACAAAGGGATATCAAAGTTGCACCAATTTATAGAGGGAAACAAAAACATAATTAGAGATACTAAATTTTCACTTCAACTTTACTCATGGACTCTACTTGCTATAATAATTGGTGTATTTGTCTTGAGTTGTCTCACAGTTATTATATTTTAAATATTATTTGATAAACATATTTTTGGTTCTAAGTCACAATTTAAATAAAATATTTAATTACATTATATATTTATTTAATAGATATTTAATAATAAATAAATAATATAAATAATATATTCTACCTTATTATATAGAATATATATCTGACGTTTACAAAATAAAATGTCCGGAATGTGACAAATATTATATAGGACATACCGGGAGACGTTTCATGGACCGCTTTAAAGAACACCTTCCCTGTAATAAACCAGCATTGCTAAATCAAATTACGCACGTCACCTTGCTGAAAGCAGCCATAGACCGGGCAATTTCCAGTCCAGTGTAGAGGCAATGCATGTTTGCACTAAAGGCAGATTATTGAATGCGAATGAAGAATTCGAGATTTATAGAGAGTTCAAAAACGATCCGGTTAACATTTTTGAATGACAAACTCTCCTTCCAATCACATCAATTATAATTATGATACAGCCTTGAAACATCTTCAGAAGGCTTCATGACAGAGCACACAACAATGTCAGACAAGCTCATATGATGTGTTTTTATTGTTTTTATTTTTGTGTCAGTGTATGTTCTTGTGTTAAATGTGTTTTTTAAATTTTATTTCGAAATAGGTAATATGGAAAAAAAAAAGAAAAAAGAAAAAAAAGCGACTAATCGTATGTAAGGAGTATTATAGGAAATAATATTTCCAAATTCCCCTGTAAGCTCTCAAGAATCGTGTACCTAACCTTACATATTAAACCACTCTACTAAAACCATTACGTAATGAACTCCTAGTGATGTAATGGGACATAACGCTACCATTACGTAACGCTTTTGAAAATTTGCCGCCGCAACCAATGAACATGTTTATTAATATCAACTGTATCTATAGATTATGATTTTGTTTATTTGTAACCTAGCAACGTGTTGTTTCTATCCAACCTAACCTATTAGGTTTATCGTATACATTGTAAGCTCTATAAATAATTGTTTTGTTATAATGGAGTTAGGTAAAATATTGTACGACACACATGTATCAATGCATTATTAAAACACACGTGCTATAATCATCCTCTTACTAAACTAGTGACATAAACATATGTCATATCATACACAATATTTCAACCACGAAAGTCAATCCAGGAATGATTATAAAGATCTTATTTAAACTCTAATTAAGATGAAGCAATAGATTAGAAACCGAGTAATTAATTAAGCTTCAGTTCCGTTATCTTGTAGTTTTCTGAGTTATATTTAGAGTTGAAAGATACTGAAAGATGTAAACAAAGTTATATACTAAACTTTAATTGTATTAATATAGGTTTTATTACTGAAAGTTATGTAATACCATACTCTATAACATTGAAATAAGATAGTAAAATTATCTATAATTAATCCGTCTTGTAAATTTTTTATTGAGATGAATTTCCACGACGCGTTTCGTGACCGTAATCCCATTATCAAGTTATTCACTTCGTCATGTACACATATATACAGTACTCTAAAATACAACATAAATACATTAAAATACAACATTAAAACACTAAAATACAACATAAATACTCTAAAATACAACATTAATATACTAAAATACAACATTAAAACACTAAAATACAACATCAATACTCTAAAATACAACATCAATACACTAAAATACAACATAAATACACTACAATACAACATAAATACTCTAAAATACAACATTAAAACACTAAACAACACAATACGTACACTATACAAAGCTTTTGTTTTTAATTTTTAGCCTCGGACAATTATATTCAGTGTACACCGTCGCGTGGTCCATGGTATACTACTTATTATTTGTAAGTAGCTAAAAAACTGGTGGTAAGCTTTAAAACTGTGAAAAACAAGTTATAATTTGTATTTTATTTTTTTACAATGATGTTCAGAATATTTTAAACTAGTTGAAAATATCAGCTTATAATTTTTACACAATACATTATCTAAAAATATTTTCATGTGATTAATCAAATAGATAATTTGTAGTATAAACGTGTAGCTTTAGAATGAATATACCTTATTTTTTGAAACTGGGACTCTGTAACAAACGCATTACATATTCATAGAAATGTTTTACATTATAATATGCACTACGTACTAACAAATGTTTTTATTTTACATATACAAATAATGACTCTGCATATACTCTTTAAAAGCTAGAAATAGCTAGAGACCAATCGGTTGAGAGCAATATTTACTGAACAGGTGTTGTTAGATATGTAAAGAAATTTATTGACATCTTTTCCGCAGTTTTATCACCTTGTCACAGTAGTTTTCTCCGGATTATTTAATATAATGCAAATTAACTACCTTAATTTAACAGAAGAATAATTGATAAAAGACAGTAAACCTAATGTATAATTACAACCAATTATAGCAACAAGTTTACTGACATTTCGGAACCAATTTGTAATTACGATTTTTTTCTAAATATCACAAAATGACAATATCATAACTTCAACAATGTCTGATATTCAATGCTATATAACTAGAATAAAAAATAAGTGTAAAATGTTTCAGAAGAGTTTTATCGAGAGACATATATAGCCATTAGCCATTTTTAATCTACTAAATTGAAATCAAAACAAGTCTAAATAACGAAAAATCGAAGAAAAGGGAAAAGGTAGAATAAGAAGGATTGAGAAATGATATCCCTATCTAATAATCCCTTCTTATACAAAATTGTATACTGGTATCGTTATGTGGATCATGTATTATGACTTTTAAACGGTACTACGAGACAATTAGAAAAGTTTTAATTTATTTATTTTAATTTAAATTTTATTTAATTCTATTCATAAACGCATTCAATTCACTATGGAAATGGCGAAGGAAATAACATCAAATTTCTTGATCTAAATAACAACATAGAAAATAGTGTTGATTTAAAATTTTTAGAAAACCTACATATTCAGATGTTATTCCAGCATATTCTAAGCACACCAAAAACCATAAACATGCGGCCTTCTGAACCATGATTCACAGACTTATAAGTTATAATGTCAAATTAGTTGATACAATTTTTAACAATATATTAAAACATAAATAAAGCGCTTCTATATATAATTCTAATTACAACGGGGAAAAAAACAAGAAAAAATCAAATATTGTGGAGTTAATTTCATTGGTAACATTACTTATAAAATTGGAAATTTAATATCTAATCAATATAATTATAAACCTGACTTTTATTGCTCTAGACAAATAGAAAAACTAGTTGTTAACAATAAAGATGAGAGAGATAGCTTAGAAAATAGTGGCGTATATAAGATTTCTTGTAGTGATTGCTATTGTTAATACATGTCAATCTGTTAGATCAGTTAAGTATAGAATTAAAGAACATGTACACAGTTGGCAGTATGACAAATCTAATTCAAATTTTGTAAATCGTTTATTAGACAGAGGACATAATTTTGATCCTGAGTCAAATTAAACTTCTCCACGAGGAACAAAAGATTAGAAAACTAAATAATTTGAAATGTTTGGAAATCAATAGATTTATTTTAAAAAACAATATTTATAACCTAAATGAACATATATATATATATATATATATATATATATATATATATATATATATATATATATATATATATCTTAATGCATCGCCCTAGATGAAGCCTATTGTATAATCTTTGTTTTCTAAAATTCACTCCTCCTCTCCATCCCATAAATTAGATCATGTCCTTTCTCACTATGACACCATCATTTTCAACCCTTCTTTTTATTATATTTCTCCCCTTTCCTTTTTTTCCCCCATTTTGGTTATTTAGACTTGGTTTGTCTTCAATTTAGTAACTTGAAAATGCCTAACGGCGAAAAAAGCTCTATTGTAGAATTAGATCAGTGTTACATCATTTCCATTAAGAGGGAATTCTATCTAGCACCTTAAGGACTGTTGTCACCTAATTATAATACCTAGTGGGTTCATTCGGTCTACATATATTTGTTTCATTAATCGAATCAATCTCTGTTCATAAAATGTTGAATCAAGTTTAGACTTTTCTCTGGTTCTCCATTACAATTTGATAAAACACATAAGTGATCTGAAATGGTAGGGAGATAGGAGTCATTCTACACTGTAAAATGAATACTGTTAGGTAAGCAACAGACAGTACATACGCAGGGATGTACAGAAGAAGACTCGGACATTGTTTTATGTCAGAATAAATGTCACTGATTCCATTATAATCTATTTATTCAATAATGACTTAGTAAATCACAACCCAACCAGTTACTCGATTTGAGATAGTTTCAGAGTAGTTCTCACAATAAAGCACTGGAAAAAAAGAAATTATATTTACTTGTTAAATCGTCGCGATGAGAATCTGGCATCTGAAGTAAAAAAAAAACCCACGGGAAGGAACCTAATTTCCGAAGGAACCTAGCCGGATATACACTTTTTTCATGTAGTCTTAAGTTAGACAGTTCAAACATCTTTGTATGTTAAAGGATTGGGCCTTCCCCGCTCCAGGTAACAGTACAGGTGTTTGAACTATCAACCCTATTGTTGATAGGTCAATGCACCAGAGGAGTGGGGTAGGGAAACTGGTCACTTTAGTTGTAAATAGTTTTAATTTAGTCCCTCTGAAGATGACAACTTTGTTGTTGTAATAGCTATAAGGTTCTAATAGGAATAAACATTTTACTTTTGACAAAAAGTTTGTTTTTTGTTATTTTGTTTATTCCCAAGTGTGGTAAGGGACTTTTGAAAGTGTACCTGTATATATTGTCACCACAGTGCTCTGGTCTTTGTTTATAAACGTCAGGAAAAAACACTAATAACACAGACATCCCAAACTAATTGAATCACTTATTCATACAAACTACAATTTACTGTCACTAAAACAGCGTAAAGAGCTTAGTTAAAATCTTTCAATGTTAGTTGGACGAAATAAAATATTAAAAATTAAAATGCCCGTTACTTAAAAAACGTACCCGTATAAGTTATTTATCACATTTATTTAACTTTTAACATTGGAACTAGCCGAGCGTAGAGATTTAATATTTGGCATCCCATAGAAAAATAATAGCCATTATTAAAAAGTTTAATATCATTTCGTAAATAAATAATAAATATTTACGAACACTGAAAATCTAATTTTTGATAATCTACAAAACATGAACTTTACATAAATATCATTAATTAGATAAGTACAATTTTTATAAAAATTGCATACCAATCACAAAAATTCATTTCTCCTAATTTTTATGATGTGAACAATCATGTCTAACCTTGTAAACAAAGATAACTGTCATAAGTTATTTAAAAACTGATAAATACATAATATTTACAAAAATTGTTTTAGGTAGTTATTGTTTTTTTATAAGTTAAATTCGGTCTGTAGTTCAATTTCGTCAATCCTCAGTCATTAGTGCAGATTTTAATAAGATGGGAAAATGAATTTATATATATATATATATATATATATATATATATATATATATATATATGCGTCTATTGTTTTCATTATTGTGACTTTTTTTAAAGTTAAGTGATTTGAACATTAAAATAAAATCATTGCTGATGTATTTTGTCCTTTACATTTCATGCGGGTAACCTAATTGTAGTTTATTATAGCTAATGCATCACTGAAGATTTCGAAATTGTCGTTGAATCTATATATATATATATATATAGAGAGAGAGACAGGACATGTGAACTTTTGACAAATATGATAAAAAATTTTGGTTTTCTGTATTTTTTAACAAAATAATGGGAAACAAAAGATTATTTCTATCGTTGATGTAACATCCACAACAAAGATTTCAAATGTGTAGTTTTGTATAAATGACCCACATTTGTATTGGAAATGGTTACAAATTGTAAAAAGAAACCTAAAGATATATCTAAACTTTAGTCTTATTGAAAGTCCCATATTTCAAGTGTCTACTTCTTCCCGAGAGCTATCCTTTATAACTGACATTTTCAATGTGCGAGTTACTTTAACGGTGTAATACAAAAATCTTGACATTAACATTCAATTTCAGTGCATTAATCTATTGAATATGTAAATTTGTTTGAAAAGATTTGTTCCAATATAAAATAACATCTTCATTTGTAGTTATGAATTTTATTTTTTTATTTTTGTGAAATTAATAGTTAACTGTTTCATTAGGGGGAAATATTTTCAATGACGGAATAGGCATTTCATCGTCTCTAATCCGGCAGGTTCCGTGCCCGACTGGAACGCACGCCCTGACAATGAATGACGCATAATACAATATACCTCTTAGTTATCCCGCCTTTAATCAGAACATGCATTAGATGAATTAATTATGTTCTGATTTGATAGTTATTTTACGTGGTTCATCGCGCTCTCTTTTTGACTCATTGACATGAACACTATATTCTTCATTATTTGGCTCTTCATCATTACTTTAATTTCATATTCACGCTTTCTTCATCACCCTCAGCGAATCACATCTTAATATCATGACTCCATTTTATCTCCTTCTTAATAGCTATATTATTTTCTTCAGAAAACCATATTTACACATTTACTAAAATAAACTATACACTAATTTATATTTATATTGATTTGATAAATTAAAACTTGAACACAAATTCTCACAAATAGTACTTTTAATTAATTTAAACGCGTTTCAATATCAAAACCGTCATCTTCAGTAATGTACGTCGTACAATAACTAACCTAGTACTGTACCGAACCCGCATTTATACAGAAATAAGGAGCATTTATCAACAAGCGATCGTAAAGGCAGAATAGACCTTAGCAATATACAGTCCGAGACCATTTCTGGTAAACGGAGCGGTCAGCTGCGTTCTAAGGAGGGTTTAGACTTTAGAGGATACCCGACCCAAGTCACTGCCTTGAGCGAAGTACGTAGACTTCATGGGTGAACGCTTACGACGTCTATCACGACCAAATTACAGACTTGTGTGAAACGTGTAGAGGCTGCTATATCCGCGTGTTTGCGTTTCCACAAAAACAAAAACAATTATTTTCATACATCAAATATATACTCTACAAACATCACAATATGTTCCCGAAACGTTTCATCATCCTGAATGTCAATCACATTAGAAATATAAAAGTAATAATTGAATTACGTTTAACAGTCTAAACCAGCTTATATTGTGTGCAATATCACTCCAGTCTGTTTAATTTGTATTGTTTCTCTTATAATAATAAACGAAATTATTCGAAAAGCGTAACACACTTTGAGCAGAAACAGATGTTCGTGTCAGGACAGAAAGATGGATGGCTTCCTTTAATCTATCACTTCTTAAATTATACTACCTCCAACAAAATGAAATCTGCTTTTATTAAACGATATTCAAGGTAACATAAGGATAATCTATACAGTAAATATCAATTATAATTGAAAATTAGGTTGAATTAATTATGTAAACATTAAAAGTATGTGTATATATTTATAACACATTATATAAACGGATATCTATATCAAATTAAAATTATATATATTTCATTGCCTTAGAATATATTTCTAAAAGTTTTCTTTTTTTTTAATTTCTTGAATTAACTGAAGTTTAAAATAGTCAAGTAACTTTTTCTGTCATTTATTCAGACAGTTATTTTCCATTGCAACAAGCCCTTAATACAACGAAATGTTACCAAATGATACTTTTATATTCTCATTACACATTGACTTACATTTACTTAAGTCGGTGGGTAATTAATATTATTTTTAATATGTTCGATAATCTATGTTAAACAAAATCCTCTTCAGGCAAAAAGAATTAAATGAATAAGACTCTCCTATTTTTTATTATTATTTTTCCAACAACATTTGTGAATTCCTTTTTTCAAACTGAATCTCTCAATCACTTTATGTACACGGGATTTAAATATTGCCCTACCAAAATGATATAGTGATGAATCATTTCCATTACCTCTTAGCTTACGCTATTTACTTTTTAAATTGAAACAGATAGAAAGGTACTTCTCATTCCACATTCGGTATAAAGTTCATAACATTTTATAAAAGTTGCTAAATATATATTTTTAATTTAGTAAATTTGTATCTTTGTTATATTTGTTGTTGAACTTAGAATAGTGTAATTACTCTGCTTTTCAGAAGACAACATTTACGTCAACATTTAAAATGTTTGAATTAAATATAGTACAAAATAAATAGCCTAACATAAATAGTCCATATTAAAACTGTTATAAAGAAAAGCCATACTGAGAAGAGGAATTTATTTTCCTTCAACATTTATACCATAATTTATGTATAGAATAATATAATACAATTTAATACAAATTATATTATAATCAGAATTTGTCGTTATTCAAAAAGGGTAAAGTATTTTTTTTCCAAAATTAAAATGCTTGTACATATCTAACCAGAAAATACATTTATTCAGTTACAATGTATAAAATGTTAATTTAAAATTAGAGGATTTAGAGACATAATTGATGATTTTTTTTCTAGAAAATGTACTTCGCTTTTCAATAAATGACATACTTCTAAAAGATGTATTGTTTATAAATTTTATGTGAATAGCACCAAGAACGTTGGCGGGGAAACGATATTTTGTTTTAAAATTTACTTTGTTATAAAAACTCTAACGCATTATCAACAATATACATAGACCTCTTTTTATTAAAATTTAAACGACATAAACTTTTGGTTTACAGAACTATAAATTATTAATAATGTCTTAGAATTGAAAGAAATGTTTTGTCGATAAATAAATGAATCAACATTTCAAAAAGGAAATATTTTCAAATCTAATAACACTTTCGTATAACGATTGTGAAGAATGGAAACCATTATCGAAGTTTCAATATAGTACAAAAAATATGCATTAAAATATTTGAAACATGTGACATTACCATGCATTAGGAGTGAGTATATGACAATATTTAGGAGGAAGTTTAATTTAAAATCCCCATAACTAAAATATTTGTTTGCTTTTATAAACTTAAGGTTGGAGTACAGTAAAGCTTCCTGGAAACTGCTGTAGCTTTTAACAATGTTTTCTTAAATAATCGTGCAAGACAAAATTGAAAAATGTTACGTCATTTATACATATTTATATGTTTGTATATACCATAGTTACCCATCACTTTGTGTATAGAGACATATAAATGTTATCTTTTAACATTGGAACCAAGTTCTGGAAATATAAAGATATTATTCAAATTAAACAGAGAAATTTTAATGTACCAAACACCAACTCATTTTACAAATGCATTAAATTTTTTTTTTTTTAATATTAGGTTAAGAAACTAAAAATTATATAGGATTTATATATTCTTTTCAAACGCAATATTGATAAACTTTAGAAGGATTGTATTAAATCAGGAACAATGGCTGTGAGACTAGGAGGAGTAAAAAAGAAACATTAAACCGATTCATGACTTTGATACAATTGGTATTAGTAATTGGAAATTATCATCTGTGGGACCTGATATATCAATCCCTTTAACATGAAAAATGAAATAAGGGAATTTGGAAATTGAGGAAAAATGGCTTCAAAACAACAAGTAGGGAAATGAAATAGAATCTTCAAGGTCAGAGAAGGATGAGAAGACCAAGGCTGACTTGAGGGTGTATGATAGACTGGGATGTAGAGGTTGGTTGGAATAACATGGAAATAGGTAATGGAGATTCAAACAGAGGTTTACTAGAGGGGGAGTTGTAGCTACAAGATGTAAAGTCACTCTGAGAGAAATGATAGATAAATGTAATGACAAAATTCTGTTAAGAAACGTGTATTTTCATTTTGGTATTTTTATTGTTTTGATTAACAATTATCGGATCTTATAACATATTTAATGAAGTCACTACAGGAACTTCTTATAGGTTTATTTGTGTTTGTTAAAACTGTTTAAACAAAAAATAATGTAATTGTGCTTTACTTTTATAAAATTGAGATAATTACCTGTGAAAATTAATATTAATTTTTAAATTAAAGATAAATTGTTTTTATTTGACTTTTTTTATGTATCAAAAGAAGTAAAAGTTTTAAAAAACCATATTAAACAAACTATAACAGTTGCACAAGACGCTAGAAACTTCTTTTATGTTTATTCTAATAAATAAGTTACAAGAATGGTTTGAATATACCACTAACCACAGTCATTAAAAACAATAAATAAAACACAATTATTGTACTTTATATAGTTTATTCCTCTAAATGCCCTAATGTACATTTCAATAACATTGTTATCATCATCAGAGGGTCTAGATTCTAAACTATACTACATCTAAACCTACACTTCTACTTGTGAAATAAAACCTAACCTAAAACTACAATATCAAGATTTTAATCTAAAATCCCTTCCACTCTTCAGATCAGTTAACCAGCAAGGTGGAGGCTTGGCTTGGCCCTTTGTCAATGTTATTTGTCTTTGACCTGTGGAATGGGGTGAATAATAACTGTACTACTAACAAAATAATTAAGAACAGGTGGCCTCCCCTTGCAAATATCTATGTAGACCTAACCGCTAATAAAATACATTTTTATTATTATTAAAAATTTTGACATAACTTAATATCTATATTTTCCTTATAATTACTGTGAAAGTTAATATATAAATACATACATACATACATACATATAGATCTTATAACTAATAGAAGATAAATGTTAGATAAATGTTTTAGACTAAGCTGATGTTTTAGACTCTTTACTTCATTATCTACGTTCTGAACTGTATAATGACGAAACCGTTAAAATGATTTTGAATTTAGTTTTATGCTGAAAATGCAAAACTTTTTTTTTAATACCTTTGAATATGACTTATTTCTTATCTGAATTATTCGAGTACTTTCAGGGTTTTTTTTTAATGTTTCTTTTATTGCAGAGTTTCTTAAAAATAGAAGCATATATAAGAAAACGTTTCCTTGGTTTTTGTGTAACGCAAACAAATAATTTTTCTCTTTGAGAAATCTTACTAATTTCTAACTGTGATTTATTTATACATGCTTCCGTAGTACCAGCATTTCCCGATATTTTTGGTAACAATTCTATTTTAATCTATTCCCATAGGTCTAATTCTTCTGCAGTATTATCGTCTTTCCTTGAAATAATATTTTATTAATTATTAGCCTTTTTCATTTAATCTAATATACTGTATTAATAGAAAACAATTATTTTCTTCTTTGAACTGTTGAATTATTTACATATTTATATATTGTTGTCTCCTAACCTACAACCTAACCTCATGGTTCACATCTCATTAGAAGACCAGGAGTTTATCGACTTTACATTATATTCCTGGTGAAATAATTTAGTGCCCACCCCTACCTGAATTAGGTGTAAATGGATACAGATATAACCAATGTCTTCCAAATGTTGGAACATGCTACATTTCTTATTGGTATTTTGCTTGGTAGATAAATTATTTTAAAACTTTATAGATAAGTACGAGTATTTGACACCCAAAGAAATCTTTAGAAATTGCTTAATGATTTAAATTCCTCTTGACTAGCTGTTTAGTTTGACATTTTTTAATAATCAATAAGAGCACCTGATTGGTTGTTTGGTTTCGGCTAGACGTTACCAGACTAAGAAGTTCTAATTAACTTGAAATGTTTTTTAATAACTTAATTTAAAACGATCGTTTCAGATTTAAATTGGCTTGAAATAAAAGTTATTATAGTTATTATTATTCAGTTATGTACTGTGTATAAATAGAACAGTTATTTCGTTATCAATAAATTATATTTGTTCAAAAATACGTTTTGTTATAGATGTATTTAGTGTAAGACCAGCAAAAAAGAACTTTTTTTACAATACATAAACATGTACATTGAGACAAACATTATGAAAACAAATTTAAAATACAATGCATTTGAACATTAATTAGGAAAGTAATAATACAATAACCTCTTACAAATAATCCGTTTGATTGGTTAAGGTTTCATCAGCTCCATTCCTTCAGACATCAGAAGATGGAACAGAATCTCTATTTGATATACGAGCAAAGCAATATTTACTAAAGAACCAGTCATCTGTGACAGACGAAAAACACATTATTCTACAATAATAGTTGGTTTACAAAAGTATTTCTTTAAATTAACAACATAGATATTTTTTGTGAATATCCGTTTTTCCATTACCTACATCTATTTATAAATGTTGAAAAAAATTATGCCATTAAAGTAAAACTTAAACATGATTTCTCACAAATAGAATTATTACAGCAAGCACGTTTCAAAAATAGTGTCGCCATCTTCAGTGACGGATGATCTGCAATAATCAAACAATAACCTAGTACTCTACAAAGTCTTGTATTTATACAAAATGTGTGGATAAACCATTTGACAACTTTCTAAATTGTAAGGTGTTTACAAAACGCTATCGTAATGTAATTAACCTATATAACTAAAGTTTTAAAACTTCATTTCACTTCAAAACAGCTTTTCCTGATATGGCCCGATTCATGATTCTCAATTACAATTGATATATATATATATCACTACATATATAAACGGCTTTGTCCTGACTGACTGACTGAATGACTGACAGAGAATCAACGTAGAGCAAAAACCAACAAAGATATTGATACCAAAATTTAAAGGCATATTTGTATGAGGTCATAGACGCTCACTAAGAAAGGATTTTTCGAAATTTTAATTTTAAATTGTATTAAATACAAAAAGAAAAAAAAAGTCAATTTCATTCATTTAATTTTAAACGTCAACATACACGCGCCTAGCGGCAAAAAGATAAGACTCGAATCAAAACAAATTCTAAATCTAATACTTTCCGACCCAATTATAACTAATCCAGAAAATTGTCAATCTAAAACAAATCAAAACCTATATTAAATTTGCGCCTAAGAATTTGATTAATCCATAAAAAATAACAACACACAGTTAAAGACAAGAAAACTTAAATAATTTGTTTTTATCTAGACGTGAAAGGTCAACTTGGAAAATAACCGAATTGAAAATATAACTCCGATCTTTCGCCGATTATAAAAATACAGAAGACCTAGAGACAAAATGAGATATACAGAAATACGAAGTAGATATTTCTAAATATAAAACATCACCTGAGTTCATATAAATATTTAATAACAAAGACATAATCTGTGGAAATATGAACGAAAATCTGGAATTAAGATGGCGACCATTAGAAGCAAGACGTTAGTTATAAAATACACGCCCACAGAAGTTTGTGATTGGAGAAGAATATCGCGGGACTTTCTTCGCCGATATGAATAGAAATTGTATTATATAAATAATAACTTTTTTAAAACAGGTTATTGTACACAATGTTATTTTCTCGGGAATATTAATTAGGACAGAGATTTTGTATTGTTATAAATAAAAGAGGCAATTTTCAATTTATAAAATATATCATTTACCATATATAAATTGGCCTACTATTAAATTCTAATATGTCTTTTTTTTAAAATTAGATTGTAACATATTGTTTTCTAATTTTAAATATCTTAACGCAAGCTTTTATTGGTTTGTGTGTGTTGAAACATGTGTTGGTTCAATCTAGGCCTAACTTAAAAATATTATTTGTACTAGCTGGACATCCGAATCAACTGTTTCATCAGTTATTTTATTAAATTGGCTGCTATGGTAATGAATGCAAATAGGTAGGGCTACATTCAAGAAACATGTATTGGTTCATCTTTCTAGGCCTAACCTAAAATTATATTTAATTTATTTTACCTACCTTAATGGCAACATACACATATAATTTATGTTGTTGTGCACATCTTTGGCATAGTACGTTTCTATTGATATTTATAAATTTCATCTTTCAATAGTAATTTTTTAGTTTTTCATAATGTTGTTTATTTATTGATACTACAGCTGCTAGACGCTGGGTTTAATGCCCAACGATTCTTTACGATTTTCAAAATAAAATTACAAATAGCCTATGGAATATAAAAAATGTTTTTATCAAAATGAATCCTACTCTATGTTACTCTGGGATTGTGTAGTTTTTTTATTTAAAAAAATGTTTCAATTGGTTCAGTAGTTCCAGAGATTAACCCCATACATACAACAAAGAAATAAATTTTAAGTCTTTATAATATTAGTATGGATATAAATACAAAACCAATTGATATATTATATATATTTTTATTATTATTAATATGACATAACAATAAGTAATAGATACAATTTTTAATTTTTTTTGGAAATAAAATTTTCTTTAATATAGTTAGTTTTTATTTTATTTATGTCTTTTATTTATTTTCCATTTAACCAGATGAGCCACAGCAACGCGTGGCCGGGTACAGCTAGTATATATATATATATATATATATATATATATATATATATATATATATATATATATATATATATATATATTAAAAGTTCAGCGATTTGAACATTAAAATAAAGTCATTGCAGATTTATTTTTTCCCTTACATTTCATGCGGGTAAATTAATTATAGTTTATTATAGCTAATGCATCACTAAATTGCCGTTGAATCACGTTTTATTTATTAGAGATATTTATAACAAATTGTCATTAAGTATCACTTTACGTTATAATGGGTTATGTACGATGGTGCTGATGATGGCAGTATGGTGTATAAGTCAAGACAATGGTGAGATTATGTAAAAGATATGGCAGGTATTGCTTAAAATGAAAATCCTCTGCAAGAAATGATCCTCACGTTGTATAATGAAGGAAATAATATTGGTCTAGAGGAGAATGAGGAAAATACTAATAAATGTGAATACGTAAGCTAAAGAACAAAGAGGAACTTTCAACAACTTTACTGTTGATATCACAACATGTGGCAATGTACAAATGTTAGAATGCCAGGCAACTATGATAAATCAAAGTAACAAGATCAATGCAGACATTTAAAAAAATAATATTGACTGGAAACAGAATCGACTACACCAACATAAAACTTAAAAATTCAGATTGCTTTCAAAAACTATCAAGCTATAAAGCCATATAAAGCTATTGTAAGACTTGTGGTAGTGTATGGTTGCCAAAATTGGAATATTTCTGGGAATATGAAAACACAATCAGAAAATTTAACAGGAAAATAGACAAAAGAATGTATTGGCCAAATCATGAAAACGGAAACTGGAGAGTAAGAACAACAGAGAGTTTTGACAATACCGTTACTCAAACATGAAAATATCCTGAGGTTTGTGATATTCCTGCGACACCCGATTGATTTGACTTGTGGAAAGCATGCTAAATAGTTGCTAAGTAGTTGAAGATTATTTAAAGGCATAATTAGAAGGTATTTGGAAACCAGGAATGTTACGCATTAGATGGAATCTCTAGGTAAGACCAGATCTGACGAAGATGTAAGGGGAAATGTGGCATTCTATTGGGAGATGAAGGAGGATTGTAAGACTAGCCTAGGTAGTAAGGTATGGATATTTACTTGGTAACGTTATTTGAATTACATTTTATTTCACATTTATTAAAGTCATCATCAATACCTTGTGGTTTACTAAAAGTTGTGACTAAATCTAGTGTAATGTTGATTAATTTGGTTTAATGTTTTTCAGAACCAGTAAAAATGTTTAGTTATTAAAAATATTTGTAATTTATTTCTAAAAGTTTATTGATTTATATTATGGTTACATCTATTAGAATTATTAGATGGTCAAGGCTTACAGTTCCTATGATCTTCTTGTCAATCACAAAGTATCTCATGACAGAGATTTCGATTGAACTTGAATCAACTTGCTTTGTAAACTGTTTTACCTGTAACAAAAAATAAGTAAATTTTGAAAATCGTTATAGTGAATACAGTTTTACGGTGTTTTAAAAATTAAGAGCTGATAATAAAATTAGTTTTGAAATAGTACTAAATAACTAGGCATTATTTTAATATGCTCTGGAAATATTGACGGCATTTTAGACTAAAGATTTTTTAAACTTTTGTAATATAAATACGTCAAACTTTTAAATGGAATTGTAACAATTCAGTAGAAGAATATTTTCTGAATAAAATGATACAATCTTATCATAAAATAATTAAGTTTTCCAATCACCGTTAATTACTATTTCTTAATATTGAAAGAATAATTTAATATCATGACTAATTTAATTTTGAATTTACATCAGGATATATTTATATTGTTAATTAATTAAATTTTAGTATTATTAGTAAATTACTTACTTGAACAATGAAAGCATTTGATCGCCCAATCAAAGATGTTTCCCTCAGCAGTATTAATACACTTCGACTCTGGGGGAAAAAATTCTGTTAGTACCACACATTCATTGTTTTTCAAAACATTACCCTGTTAAGTAAAAAAAAAAAAAATAACAACAATAAAACTTATGATAATTTTACTTTTGCTAAGACCTACATAACAAATTATAGTACATTCTTCTGCAACTTCTAGCGCTATTTAAATTTTGAAGAACGGCTTCGGATTCTATCTTTTCAAAAGGTATTTACATACTGATTCGTTGCTCTAAGTAGCCCTCGTAACCCCTAAATATAGTATCCGCCCTCTTTTCTTCATGTAGACTTCGCCTTCTTCTCTCCATATTGACTCCACCCTCTTCTTTACGTGTAAGCTAAGCCCTCTTCTCTTCAAGTAGGCTCTGTAATCTTTAATTACTCTTTAGTAGGCTCTTTTCACTTTTGTAGTGAATCCGAAATACGTCAACAGAAATTAGAAGTGACAGAAGAATGTAGTAAAATCAAACTTACTGACCATGTTATGTTACATTTGAATGTATGTTATTATTTTTTTATACAATTTTTAATGCAATTTTTTTTTAACCATAATCAATGATTGGTTTATATGTGGTTGTCAACATTTTAATTTAGATGGTAATTGAATGCTATTTTCAAAAACAATTATTGGGAGTAATTGCATTAATCATTAAATATATTTTATTTGTCTTTTACTCACAGCATCTTGGTTTTCCTTTATTAAGTGGACAATGTAGAAAAAATACGTAACGAAGCATAAAAACTTTATTACGTCATGTGCAGTGTAGAAACTATGATTGAACAAAGTAAAAAAAATATTTAACAAAATTTTTGAGTAGAAAATAATAAAATAAAGAAGGACTTGGTAGTTGTAGGAATACATCAGCTTATTGGATGCTGAACATATCTGACCATGGAGTATTCGCAAGTCTTCTAATAGCTCATCCACCTGGAAGTAAATAAGATTCCATTTAATTTCATGTAAATAAATTTGTGATTTTTATATTTTTTAAAAATTTAGTTACTATGTATTTGAAACAATACGCAAAATTTATATGGGTACTGAAAAGAGAAACAAATGTTTTCCACGTATAAATAGCAGTTTTAAAAGAACACAAATGAATAGCAGTATACACTAGAATTTAAATAAATAGTTAAATACTTTGAAGTGAATAGTTCTTTTGCTTTAATTAAAACTAATTTGGCTTTTATATAAGTTGTGTTTAACCTAATTTTAGGATGTGAGTCTTTCCGATGACTATATACCGGTTCGGTATTTGATGGTTTATACACTTTGTCATTTTTTTAAAAAAACTCGAACATTTATTTCAAATATTGCCGGTCAATAGGTAATAAACTATTTTTATAAAATACTGTGCACATCATAATTATATTACTTTAAGATTATACTACTTTAAGAGGATAATTTCCTATTAGCTATAAACCAATGTAATTAATGAAGACGTTCAATAAAATGGGAAACACTTGTTGAATATTCAATCAACAAATACAATTATAACTCACAACTATTCACACTTATTGTATTGATGATGAAGTTTAAATGACAAAACAGTAATCCTCAGTAATTACATGTAAAACGTCGAATTGAAAAGGAAGTGTTTTATTGTTGGAGATTGCGTTTTTATTTATTAATTAATGTAGGTAATTTATATTTAAAAAAAAACTTACATTACTTGATTCATGTTCATAACAAACTATTGCCTTCAGAGTATCATTGATGTATTTGAACCTGTCGGTTAAAGCATCGTAAGACGCAAGAAGAGGAAGAAGAATAACAATATGAGGTAAATCTGCTCCCAGAATGGACAGTCTCATAAAGAAAACCAAGTAACCTTCAGCATAAAATAGCACCTTTAAAGAGTAAAAAATCGATATTGAAACACTCAGAATAGCAATTATTACTAGTATACATATTGCTTTACATCTTTCTGATTCCTTGTATTTTATATCTAACATCGTCATCCTGGAATCTATCTTATCCAATTTATTCACAAAAGTTAAAAATCTGTTTCGCGTAAAGATATAAGCTGTTACAACAGACCAGCAACACAATATATTGTATAAAATAAAAAAATAAACATTCATCTCCTTTGCAAATTTCACATGAAATATAATTATGGTAACATATATTATACTGTAGAAACACAGAGTGTGCAAATCACGCCAGGAAAGTAAAGGGTATTTACGATGCAAACATCCCGGGTTAAAAACGTTGTTCAACGGATATAAACAACAAATAAGATTTACAAAAATCGGATATTTAATTTCATTATAGAACATAATTTTACTGCGTTAATTTTTAATAGTTAATTGGAAGTAAAAACAAATTATAATCGAATTTCAGAACACTTTTAGAAAAATATAGAGAAATCGTAACGTTGTTTGGTCTAAGATTCACTGCCTATTGATTGATTGCACAAGTTATATTGCCTTCCAATCTGACTAATAGGTTAATAAATAATTCAGATACATACAGAGTACACTATTTGACAGGATAACACATTGTAGTGAATGAGTGTTTATTTTTATATCGATTTATTTTATATTTCGTTTTATTTCATAACATAACATATGTATAAAGGTACACAGCAATGCTTAGAAAAATCTTACTCTTTAAAAACAAATTTCACAATACCCCTTTATTTATGGAAATGCGAATCAATTCAAGTATAGTGCGTTTTCATATTGTTGGTTTCTTTTCAAACCGTCTGTTTAGGTTGACGAACTCATATAAACTAAAATCCTTTTATTGAAACATAATTTACATTATGTTAAAAAAAAAATTATTGCATAAACGTAATTTTAGCACGTCCCTTTTTGGTTCTTTTTACATTTATTTTGTATTGTAATTGTTGATTAATGAATATTAATTAACACAAATAACTATCTTTGAACATGGTTTTCTCTTTATATTTAAATTGTGTATTCTTTTTTTCAAAAAGTTTTAAACTCTTTACTTCATATAATAGATTCTGAATCTATAATGAAAAAATCGTTCAAATGATTTAGAAATTAGTTTAATGCTGACAAATGCAAAGATTTTTAAATACCTATGAATATGACTATATATCATATTTATTATATGAATTATTTTCCTACGTTCTGTTGTTGTTATTTCATCTTCGTTTTATTACAGAGTTTTTTGAAGATAGAAGAAACCTATATTGTAATATTTTCCTTGGTTTTTTTGTGTTGTTCAACCAGTAAATCATAGTTTTTTTTTAGAATTGTTTACCTGTTTTCGAGTATTTATTGTCTCACATATTTTTGTTAATTATATTACATTTATTAATAGATATTTTATAAATGTTTATTACATGAAATAAATATGATATGATGTCGTGAACTGTCTTATATTGCTAAAATTTCTTTATCACACTTTACGTATCTTATTTATCTTTTCTTCTTGTTGATATCATTTTTCCAGTTGTTCTTACATAGTACATACTAAAATCTATCTTTAAACTATTTTAGGTTTTTATATGCTAGTACCGTAGACATTTTGTATATGCTTCCTTTTATGTAAAGCAAAAAAGTATTATTCGTCTCTGAGATATCATTGAAATTTCTCGCTGTGATTCTGTTATACCTGATTCTGTAACATCTATTTTCCAATATTAACGGTTCGGTTGTAATTTTTCTGCAGAGTTATGGTCTTTCTTTTAGAATATTTTATAATCTTTTAGCCTTCTTAATTAAAAATACGTCTTATTTTGTGCTTTTAACAGTTAATATTTATATTTTTTTGTCTCCTAACTAACCCGGTGACCTAATCTGCCATGGCATGGTCTAATGTACTGCGACGGAAATTTCATTCAATGAGGGGGAGATTTTTGAAAAAAGACAAAAAAATCGGAAATTTCCATCTCAATGCAATTAAATGTTCTAGTTGTAGAATAGTTGGCTGTTTTAATATGGGAGACTAGCCTTGGGCTTTGTTGGGGGCAAAATCCAGATTGACCTACATGTTAAAGCAGCAATTTCTAACCATTCTAGTTGAAATGTTAAAATTCAAATTTGATGAAGTTTAGAAAATACGAAATATTATGTTTAGAGATATATAATTGTAGTACAAATAGTATGCAATTCAGATCTGTTACGAGTATTTTGTACAAATTGACAAAGACCAACTTACGCAAGGAACCAAAATCGGAAAATTTTTAAAAAATGCATCCAATTTTTATTAATAAATGTTTTTTGTAAATAAAAAATAAAAATTAAGATAAATTGTTCCGAGAGAAAAATTGATTATAGCAATATATAAAAAGTTTTAGTAATGTGACAAAGTTCACAGTTGAATAAAAGCTAGGATAAAATAAAAATTAATGAAATAAGGAATACAAGTAAGTTAAATAATAAAGTTCTAATAGTAATAAAAATAAAAAGTGAAATCTAAATAAAATTCTAAAGGATATAGATTTCACACCTTAACGTGAAATCTAAAACAATTGAAGAGTTAAAATTTTCAATCAAGACATTAAATAAATATGTTAAAAAATATATGTAAATTTCGAGGAATTGGTTTGGTAAATAATCAAAAATCCAAAAGGTGTGAATAAAAGTGTGAATTACGTAGTGGAAAAGAATGCGGCCAAAAATTCTTTCGCGGCCATGAAACTTATAGCAAGTGCGCTACGTAATACTGAAATCTTAAGAAAAAAGTGTTAAAAACAATGAAAGTAAAAATTAGAAATAATGCAAAACTTTGACACGTGATTATGCAAGCACCATGCGGAGTACGAGCATCACTCAGGCTGGAAACGACACCTCAAAACATCGCCTATGGAAGGTATTAATTAAAAAACGAGAAAGACAAAGGGAAAAGAAGTTATAAAGAAATTAAGGAAAACAATGGGGAATTTTACAAAGGCAGGCTTGAAACGGTAATCGAACAAGGTCCAGAGATCCTGACGTCGGATGGGAAAGAATCTACGGTTGCCAACTAAAAAAAATAAATAAATCCAATACTAAATCAACGAAAAATGCTAAAATAAACAATTTAAATCAGTAAAATTAATTAAATGAGTTGCACACAGGATTGAGAAACACTCACATATTAAATTAAGTATAAAAAACCAAAGCAAATACAAAATAACATAAAATTCCCACATACCATGAGAGGGAAATAAATTGGTATGAAGAAAGGGAATATTTTGGCTATAAATAGAGTAGCATATCCTCTTAGATTGGTATTGGTAAAAAATTTCTGAAGTGTCGAGCCAGGGTAACCTATGCCCGTCGACGTAATGAGTTTAAATCTATAAATTGTAGAAAATGTAAAAAGTTAGTATATCATTAAAAGGTGAAGAAAAATTTAAATGAAAAAAGGCAAGTAAAAAGCCTAATGGTGAAGTTGGTTTGTGTAGTGTGAGTATAGTGCAATAGTGCAGTTAAATGAGAAATTCCATCTAATCTCAACCAACACGCAACGCAGATTGATGAAACCAATGGCTACAGGACATCATTAATAGCGGCAAGGATCGAGTCACCAGAGAGCTTCTCACGACATTCTTCAAAATCCAGGTTTGACCAATTCAACAAATTATCATCATTTAAAAAGTGAAGTTTAAAAAAGAAATTAAATCAAAGTCAGTTATTAAATCTTTTGTTATAAATAATTACCAAACAAATCTCCTGGGAATACTTTTAATTTTAATATCTCTGTTTAGTTTAAAATAACCATGTTTAGGATAAGTTTAATTAAGTGTGTGGATTTAAAATTTTTATTGAGTTTCAAATTAACAATTATTGTTGTAAATAGAAAAGAAATATAACAATACATAATAGTCTGATAACCAGTTGCAAGAAAGTAAACTGAGAAATTGGTTAATCAGAAGAAATTTTGATTTCAAAATAAGTCCTTTCTGTTCGTAGATATTAGATATTATAATTTGTGATTTTGTAAAATGTTATTTTTGTGTTAATTTTGTAAAAAGTTTTCGAAAGAAAAAATATTTAAAGATGTTTTGATTTAAAGAAAAGTTAGTTTCATTAAATTCAGTTTAAAGGCTTGAGCAGTTTCAATTAATTAATTATCCACACACAGACATGAAATTATAGGTTATGATCACTACATGGAACCATAAAGGTAGGATATAGTACTTAAACATAGTACTTTAAGAACTCATTACTTGAGATAAAAATCAAAAATTTGTTCGCGTTCTCCCTGAGCTTTGGACGAAAAATTTAATATAAAACTGGAAGATTTTAAATAAAGGGGGTTCCGATAGTTAGGCTTACGTGTAACTGTTGAAGAGATTGGTCAGTTTTCGGCGAGACAAAGTCGTACAAAGCCCATACTTCCAGGGAAATTGACCATCTATTATTTTGCTCGCGTAAACAGATCTGGAAAGAAAAGAAAAACAATTTCTTCTTTCAAGGTTTGAGGATAAGTAATTTAAGGGAAATCACATGCTTCCTAACTTGCACCAAAAAACTACATTGCAAGTTTTTCCGTTATAGTACCAAACCAATAGATGACTTTTAACTCAAAAGACGAAAGAGATGTAAACAGTGTTACTTTGGAAGCCTGATATTTAACTATAAAAAATAATTCCAATGTAGATATAAATAACCGACATAAAACGTATTAAATAGTAATCATATATCAGGAATAACTTATACGAAGAGGATTTATAAATAATAAAACTATCATAATACACATCTATGATAAACAATATCTTGTTAGGATTGTTAGGTAATAAAACACTAATTGTGTGGAGTGCCTAGTCTTATTTATTTTTGAGAATCTAAACACCTGTTGCAAAATTGTTATACTTTGCATTTATATGTACTTATCCACCAAATGGATAAATATTCTGTAGTATGAAACTCTTAAAATATATACCCTTATGTCCTATGAAACAATTTACTTTTCACAAAATTCAAGAAAACTCTTTTGAGTCTTACCATTAATTAGACGTGCCTTTTTACATTGTACAGTAGATCTCGGTAAGTACCATGATAGCATCCATCAACTAATTTTTTTGGCTGCAGAATAAAATTGAATGTCTCAGTATTATCGAAATGTACCAATTTTTAAAATGGTTTTAAATATTTATTTTATAAATGTAGTTATATTATTAGGATTTTTTTCATTTTACATTAATGTATGTTTTTGATACATGCTTAGAAAATGTTATATATATTTTTATTAAAATAAAATCAATTAAAAAACGACACATTTTGCAACTTCGCAAATGGAAGAACAAAAATTACCCTATCACGCTCTATTAAGAGTTAGTTAAAATATTTTTAATTTTTTTTAAATTCATCTTCTCTCTATTCAGTTTTAATCATTATTCACACAATAATCTCTATCATGACGACAAATTACACAAAAATACTTTGGTTTCCATACAATCCCACAGACAACGGTTATCAAAAATAATTCTGGAAACAAGTATTTCCAATTTAAAATTTTTTGATAAGGTCGGAGCCTTCAAATTAAAACTTGGTAGGACAGAGTGAATAAACATTTACACAAAATGTCCTGAAATAATAGAAATGATAGGCTGACTGCTGATTGGAATAATGGTTATTAATATAACCATTGACGTTCAATGAAATGTTTTATTTACATTTTTTTAACTAAACAAATTTATCAAAATAAGACAATAATAATTTTATAAAATACTGGAAAATTAATTCTTGTCACATTTTTTTCATGGCTTAGGATTTTGTATTAAAGATTTTTAAATAAAAAAATAGTTTATATTTTTTATTATATGAAATGTTTAAAAATAATTTCATCTAAACTCCGTTTGTCACAACAAACTAAATCGGTAATATTATTATGTAATCATTATAATATAACATTGCTCGACCAATAGAAATTAAAATTAGAATCAAAGTAAGTTTCATTGAATTAAAATATCTTTATATTATAAGAGCGGATTATTTAAATTTTAGTGATGACCAATATCAAGATAAATTATTGAAGTAATTATAAAACCCCACACAATGTAGGAATTGCACATAACTGGAATGGATTGCATTATAACAGTGTCTCTGTTTATATAATATACTACTGTTTCTGTTTTTTGGTTATGAAAAATTATTTATAAGAGTTTAATAATTTTGTTTCAATCCAAATGGTTTATATTATTAATAGAGCATTTGAAGAATTTTGGGAATCTAATTTCAGAAAATTTTATACATTTATTTATTATTCATTCTTTTGCCTTAGAACTACTTTAATTAATTAACATACCTTATTTGAAGTCGATAGTAGTTCCTTATATTATAATAATTGCTTATATTATATTAATTGCTACATGTTTCGCTGCCATAGGCTGCATCATCAGACCAGCTAATAAACACGTTTCTGGGAACATTTACCCAACAGCAAAAGGACAAACTCAACCCAAATAACATATGCAGAATATCTTATTGATAACCAACATAGGTACACTGACATCTAGAAAAACATGACCATATTGCACAGATTAAGAAAGGGACATAAAATGAACGTAATTGAGGAGTTTGAAATTTATAGCCTAAGCACCAAATGATCAATCCGTCAAACATTTTAAATGACAAACTGAATTTCACCTCCAACTAAATGTACGACCTGATATTTGAACATCAGAATAGGACTAACATATCTCATAAGGAATGTTCAAAGTAGCAGTGTCCCATTCTAACTCACTCAGTGAACATGTGGCCAATATACTGTGAGGAACTAAAACATGTTTTAACTTTTAACGAGTGCCGGTTCTGCTTGATGATTTGTGTTAGACCAAGAATTTTATTTATATTTATGTTTTTGTGATATGTGTGTAAACAATGTGTTTATGTTATTAGCTGGCCTGATGATGCTGCCTATGGCAGCGAAACATGTAGCAATTAATATAATATAAGCAATTAATATAATATATGGAACTACTATCGACTTCAAATAAGGTATGTTAATTTTGTTATTGTATAACACTAAGTTCTTTATTTTGTATTTTTCTTAAAGTATATTTGCTACGTCATAATGTCTAAATCACGTTGTCTATCATTGAAGAAAAACCTGTTACATTTTGTTGGTGAAAGTATAATTCAAGTAATGATAGATTAGGGGAAGTCATCCATCTTTCTGTTCTGACACAAACATCTGTTTCTACTAAGCTTGTTTTTGCCTCACGAATAATTTTTTACTTTACTTCAGACGAGTAATATATTTAATATAATGTATTCAGATTAATAATACTTTATTTAAATCGGTATGATTATGTCTTAATGTAGTTGTAATATGTTCAATGTAATATACTAATTTGAGAACATATTTTTATGGTTGCATAAAATTGATTTTATTTAGTTTTGAATATTTAAAAAAGTTTAAACTATGTCCGTCTAAAGATATATATAGGAAAAAGTGATATATATATATATATATATATATATATCTTAAAAAATATAAATTCAAATGAGATCACTTTTTCAAATATCGTTAAACCAATTTGGAATAAATTCACGCATTAACCAGTCTTGAGTAATATTCGTAAAACTTAAATAATCGGTTTAGTATTGTTTAGTGTTAATAACATTTCTGTCTTGTCTGTAATATCGTTGTGATAGTGAAATCTAATGTAACCTATTGTGAATGATCAAGGACTTATATAAAATAGTTGTTTAAAAATGTAAATGTAAAAAAATAAAATATTTAAATGTTTTTACACGTTGTCCATCTATAGCTTATTGTAATATGCCTACGTCTGTCTAAGTAAATGTTGTGATAAAAATAGATGATATTATTATAAACAATTCATTTCTTAGAAATTTGTAAACTATTTGTTTATAACTGATAGTTGTTAGTACTTGATAATAAGTCTTATTGAATAGCCATTAATACGCCTTAATCTAGGATCAAACATGGAATGATGAAATCAAGTAATGTATTATAAATTTCTAGGTTAAATTATAACTATACTGATTAAACGATTTCCATGTATATCGCATTATATAAGTATCTGTTCTTTCTACTTTAAAAGATTCCTAATACTGAAGTTATTATCATAGATTATAGGTTAGGTTATATTATAGGCTGCTGATGCGTACGAAGTCATCGGGAGCAATATACTAATAACATACAGTAGAGAAACGCACTTTAAGTGGGGCTGTGACATAAGTGGCGGATATATTTTCAACTTCAAGACGTGCAAGAGCGCTGCAAAAAATATCACTCACCAAAATTTAGAAAAAGGAAGTTTATGTTTTAAAAAACATGGAGTGCTGAATGAAAATAGACGACAAATGGAAAAGAAAAAGCCTTTTAACACCATGAGTTTATGTTTTGTTCGAAAGTGAAGTCACAATTAACGTTATAACTCTAGTGAATGTTGGTTCGATTAAAGGTGAATTATTAAGTTGCTGGATAGAGTTGTTAGAGCAGACATACATAACATATTGGTGCAATAGCAAACCACTTGGATGAAAATTTAATCTAAAGTTCAGATTACTACAAAAGTGTTTGCAATGTAGGATATGAGAGATATGAATAATTAAAACCTTAAACAATGTTCTTTAAATTAGAATATGTAGCCTTAATATGACCTTTATAGAACCAACTGATATTACGATATACGTCATTAGCATGGTCGTGTTTTTTTTTAACTGATATCTATTTTTTTTATTTAAAATAAAATAAAAGCAAAACACATTCATCGTGATCTCAAAAATAATTAATTATAATTAAGAAAATACACGCATTCACAAAGTCGAAAATAAATTCTTTCTTTTAAGCATTCAAATTTGAAATTTAATCCAGGCAGTGTACCCATTTATACAAGAGATTACCTTCGTCTTAAACGAAACTTGATACCCATGTTACTATCTAATAAATCCAAAATAATCTTTACAACATTTTCAGGGAATAAATATAATTGATTTCAAAATTATATATTGTGTGATTCATTCTCATGAGAATACTTAAAAGAGAATGTTTATTCTCACGCTATAGCAACAGCTTGAGTTAATGAGGCAGATTGAAGTGGAAAATTAAACGACCATAAGTTCGTAAAGTTTTAAACAACTTTTTTAAATAAAACAATTAACTACTTGTAATACTTGAGCAAGAAATTAATGGTGATGAAAAAATTACCTGGTAAATTTTCCATTTTGTTTTGATTAAATATGAAAACATGAAACTTGAAGGACACTTTTTCATGTATCCTTAAAACATAACTGCAAAGTTGCAAAGTTGCAAATTTTTAATGTCTGTAACAATTCCCTTTCGTGGTACACCAAGGGATACAGAAAACGAACCATTTATATAATATTTATTTTTACATTTATAACAACAATTATTCACAAAATTTATGAAGAACAAGATTTTGATGAATCGAACTCAAACTAAAATAAAATTAAATGCATGTATCACAAATTTTTCTTTAAATAAATTTATTTAAATGCGGCAATCCTTTGTAAAGAGATGCTGTTTCTTTTAGTGTTTGAATGATTTACACACACATTGATTTAAATTATATATTAGAAAATAAGTAACATTTAAATATCATGTACAGAGCTATGGGTTTTATAATTTTTATAATTACATTAATGTACTTAATTAAAGTACATTTTCTGTAATTATTCTATTTTCTTTTTTTCCCTGAATAAAAATTAAATAATTTCAGGTAAAATAATCAGAATTTTTTTCTCTAATTGATTCTCCTTTTTGAAAAAATTTTCCGTCCGCAAAGTAAGAGAAAATATCAAAAATATTAATACATTCACAATTTATGTCGCTAATGAAGTTACAAATTCATTATACATGTCTTCTTCTTTTTTTTTAATTTGTATTAAAATGGATAAAAATGGAATTTCCTTGGTAGTTTATCAAGATTTTGTACAAAATTTAAAGAAAAAAGAAGTAAACATACACACATTTTTTTATAGTATAATGTATGTTAAATATTTGTTATAAAATACATAAGATGCCGGTGGGGTAAACAAATTTAGATAATATAATACACGTTCAAGCTATTTAAATAAAATAAATGCAAATTTGAAGAATAAATACGTACTCAAAGACACGAATGTGTGTAGTTAGTGTAAAACTTCCTTCCATTGTCTTAGATGGTAAAACAGATTTTAGTGAGAGATTAAAGTGTTTTCTAAAGTAAAGTACCAAAGGCTCAAATTAATTAATTAGAATTTGTTGAGTTCTCTGTTTAACAAAGCCAAGCGTTCTGTGTTTTCTTGCTTGTGCCTTGCAAAAGAAAACTCTGGCTGTTAAGAAAAGAAGAACTGAAAATATGATCTAGCTGTATTCGTCTATGTCGGTTTGGACTACCTGAATGATACATTTTTCAATCAATTTTGATGAGTAATAAAAACCACCAGTTTAATTTATACTATAATTATAAATTTCCCACTTACAATATTAAGAACAATAAACTTGTTTTCCACCACACACAAAATCGTTCACTAAGTAAATTTTAAAAACAATCTGTAAATGAAAAAGCTGTTTAATAAATACATAATAAATACAATTAGTTTCTTTGTAAATCAAATGAAAATTTAACAAAATAAAATTATAACTACACAAATATATAGAAAAACACAAACTAACTACCTCTTAAGTTAAGCAAAATATAAATATAAATATTAATGCAATTATAAACTATTCATATTAGGACTATCTAGAATACGATATTTAGCATTATAATGTATTCAGATCAAACCAATGACAAATGTTCAGTTATAAACACATACATATACTTATATACAAATTTCCTAATTTTAAACTCATACGTTCTCACCCACACAATCATACACTTTTACCTACAAAAGCAAATAATATAAAAACAAATACACAAAAGATCACACATTTCCCCAAAATCATGGTATAAAAACTCAAACCCTTAAAAATTCACATGGAAAAATAAAATTACTATTATTGAGCTAAATACTTCAATTTTCAATTTAAAAATAATAATAATAGATAAATAAAATCTTCTTCAATCAATTCTTTAAATATTTTGAGAGGAAAGATTTTATTATTTTTGAAATCATTTTAAGCGCAACTACATTATTGGTGCTACAGCATAACTGTTGACATAGAGTTAATCTTCAATGAGAACTACAAAATCTTCTCCTCCACCACAAAACTTACAACAAACCAATTTTCTTATACATTCACTTTAAAAGTCTATATTAAAAATACAATTTCCAATACACGAACATACAAAATCATTATAGACCTTTAAATTAATTTTCTTTGATGATAAACTTATTGGTTTTTTTTCTTTTTGGAGGGATTATCATTGACTGTAAAGGCATTAAAGTAAATTTCTGCCTCCAAAACATTTGTTTTTGTGTACCTGTTTCCCCTTAAAAACACTTTCCTTTTTTTAAGAAACATTTTTTGTAGCATTATAAGCTCGGAAATAAAAAAATAAAGTAGTGAGCTGCACATGGACCAAAAAACCGGAATTCAAAACACAACTATCACATAACCTGCATTAAAACTAACATATCGCTTACTTAACACTACAATACCACGGAATCAGCTAAAAAATATTTTCTTCTGCTATTGACAAAAGCAAAATAGTATTTTATTGAACGTAAACATAAAGAATAATAAATAATTTCACTGTAAATCCTGGAATGGATAGGAGAATAATTCTCAGATCAAAACACTGAGATTGATCAATTATAATATATTTGTACACACGTAACAATAGGAACAGTCTGTTTTAACATCCTTCGAATTTTGTACGCATTACTTACATATCCCGATGATAGACGCATTTATTGAGACTAACTAAATATAGATTTTTAAAATGTATTAACATCGTTATGTGTGGTATATTTTTTTTTAAATCGCAAATCATGTTTTTCAACTAAAACTCAGCTCACATTGGCACATTA
This sequence comes from Aphrophora alni, assembly GCA_963513935.1. Classification (NCBI taxonomy): domain Eukaryota; kingdom Metazoa; phylum Arthropoda; class Insecta; order Hemiptera; family Aphrophoridae; genus Aphrophora; species Aphrophora alni. The sequence continues at coordinate 147,068,691 of OY740766.1, forward strand.
ATGATTTGATCTCGGAATATCTTGAATATTCAAAACAACAGTCAAGGTTTTATTTAGTAATTTGCTTTCTTTTGGAAGTGAGTTATTTTTGAAGATTAAAAAGTTATAAAACTCAAAGTATTTATAAAGTAACATCTTTGTGTTTTTTTTTAAATGCAAAACTGAAAAAAATGTTATTGTTAGATTTTAAAATATGTGTAAAAATAAATACTATAATAATAGTACGTATATTGTTCATTTAACAAAACGTTATCAGTGATAAACTTAATCTGAACATTTATTGTGTAGCATTTTTCAGACAGGTTAAGAAAGTTCTCCAGCTCAAAGCTCCTACTTTATTTAATAGCAGAAATTGCCATTTTGGCGCTATTTATGAACAGTACAGTTCCACTATGGTATACTTAAGGTATAGTTGTTAATCTGAGTGATTACGCTAAAATTATAGAGACTATATATATATATCACTTTTGGAATAAACATACAAATTCAGAGTTAAGGGATCAAACCAAGAATCACATCATATTTTGCTGTCTTTTAGTATTGAAATGATTGTGCTAATTCCTCGTTAATATTATTTATCATAATTGGTTATTATTGGGTAATCAATAACCGTATTGAGTTATGTCGAGGACTGATATGAAACGTGTATCACAGATTAACCTGGGAAATAATCGCCCAGTTCAGCAACATTCGAGGTATTGTCATGTCTTTATGGGTAAAACTACTTCGATATATCGTCTCCGTGATTTGTTATTACATAATTGTGTTAGTTAATAAGTATATGTTTACAATTATATATATTATAGCCAATAAAAGAGCTGCCTGAAGTTGATTGATTTATCTCAGGTAACTGATATGGTTAATGTTGTTTTATAAACCGTTGGGAACTATTAACGAACTATACCGCCCTTTTATGCAGGATTAGTTCAATTATAGACTTATTGATACAATAGAATCAATCATCTCACAATATATGCAAAAAACAAATTCAGATTTTTAAAAAACATCTAATTACACTTTTAACAAAACTAAACTATATATAGTATGACATTACGTACATCTACATGTATTTACGTACATTATGTATATTAATTGTAAAACACCGTGTATTCAGTATAACATTGATTACTATATGTAATTAAATACATTTACAGTTGCCTAAGTACATGAAATCCGTATGTAAATGTTACAGTTCACACATTGATATCTGTTTTCATGGAAACCAGCTGTAGCAAATACTAGCATTCAACTGATTACATGTGCTTTGCTGCATACTGAATAATTAATATAAATATATAGCTACAATTTATATTTTATTAAATTTATGATGATTTTTTGTTACTAATTTATTAATTGAAATTAACTAGTTTTCAAATACAGTCAAGTTATAATACTGTTGTTATTTAACTCATTCACTGTAGAAAGATATTCAGGTATAAAAACAAGTTTATCAGATTAGGTTAAACTCGGAGTTTAGTTATAGTATATTATTTTGGGGGAATAGTATTTATTTATTTCATAGGTTACACAAAAATCAATATAGTAGCCTATTTAAAAAAAAATTCTTTATTGTATGGTCGTTACAAGTAAATCATAATATTTTAAGTTTTAAAAGAAAATCGCTCAATTTACACTATCTTAATTCAAATTCAAATTTCATGAAATTATTAGTGAATACAATAATTAAATAATCTTATATTTAAAAAAGTTATATTATCACCTTTTAAATACTTTAAATTATAAAACAGTTATTGAGTATCAAAATGATCACCTACTATATTAATCTAATTTTTTAAATTATTACTTATTGATGGAATATTTGTATTATTATTATTGTTTGTTCGGACATTTGCCAACATTTGTGTATAAGAAACAATACAAGACGTTTCGAGATTCAGCTAAACTAGTTTAGAAATAAGGCTCTTGTGTTTACCTCTTATTAAAAATGAGCTTGATATTGAAAATAAACAAAATAAACAAATAACTGTTGAAAGAGAAGGAATTGTAACGCGTTCAAAGGCTAGGAAATTAAAAGAGAGGACGCTGTAGGCGTTAACCACCTCTTTCTTGACTCCTCCCCAAACCAACGTCGTGTATTGTTTCTTATACACAAATGATGGCAAATGTCGGAACAACAATAACAACTACTATATTAGTTCCGTAAATGGAATAGTTTATTGTATAATATTTTTGATCCAATATATAAACCAGCTTTATTTATTTAAAATGTCCTACCTGCGAAAGAAGATGTCAAGATTTTAGAATTATATGCAAAGTCTTTAAGTGTCTTTTTTGTTTATATTAGGTTAAAAATCTTAAATAACATTAAGCGTTTATTTATTTTATGTCTTCAGACGTTTTTATATTTACATTAGTTGTAAGACCGTTATTAGGTAATTTTATTTATGTCTTTAAGCGTCTTTGACTTTATTTTAGGCGTCAGACTTTAATTAACATTTAGTGTTATTTTCTTTATGTCTTTATTAAGTGTAACAAACTTAATAATTATCGTCAGTCAAGACAAAACGTTAGATTGGAAAACAAGAAATTCCTTAGCTTTATTTCTAGGTCATATAATCCCTCTTATCTTTTGCAGTTTAAATAGGCTACGTATTTAACTGTAATAAGTTGAAAGGTCCCCCCCCCCAACACACCTTCAAATAAACTGCATAGAGTATTGTAAATGTCATTAAACGTTTCTTTGTATCGTTGAAAGTTCTTCTTCAAATTTGTTGTTAATACTTAGTTCATCTGTCGAAAAGATAATCGGGTGTATAAAAATAAATTATGAGACTATTTTCAAGATTAAATTTTGTTTCCTTTGTAACCTTAAAGTAGGAGTACAGTAAAGCTTCCTGGAAACTGTCTCACTTTTTAACAATGTTTTCTTAAATAATCGAGCAGAACAAAATTGAAAATTGTAACGGCATTTATACATTTTTGTATGTTTGTATATATCATAGTTACCCATCACTTTGTGTATAGAGGCATACAAACGTTTTCCTTTAACATCGGCAACAAGTTCTGTAAATATAAATATATATTCAAATTTAACAGAGAAAGTTTAAGGTACCAAACGCCAATTCATTTTACAAATGCATTAAAAAAATATTTTTTTAAATATTAGGTTAAGAAACTAAAAATTATATATTATTTATATATCCTTTTCAAACGCAATATTGATAAACTTTAGAAGGATTGTAATTAATCAGGATCTATGGCTGTGAGACTTGGAAGAGTAAAAAAGAAACATTAAACCGATTCATGATTTTGATACAATTGGTATTAGTAATTGGAAATTATCATCTGTGGGACCTGATATATCAATCCCTTTAACATGAAAAATGAAATAGGGGAATTTGGAAATAGAGGAAAAATGGCTTCAAAACAACAAGTAGGGAAATGAAATAAAATCTTCAAGGTCAGAGTAGGACGAGAAGACCAAGGCTGGCTTGAAGGTGTATGATAGACTGGGATTTAGAGGTTGGTTGGAATAACATGGGAATAGGTAATGGAGATTCAAACAGAGATTTACTAGAGGGGGAGTTGTAGCTACAAGATGTAAAGTCACTCTGAGAGAAATGATAGATAAATTTAATGACAAAATTCTGTTAAGAAACGTGTATTTTCATTTTGGTATTTTTATTGTTTTGATTAACAATTATCGGATCTTATAACATATTTAATGAAGTAACTACAGGAACTTCTTATAGGGTTATTTGTGTTCGTTTAAACTGTTTAAATATTTTAAAAATAATGTAATTGTGCTTTAATTTTATAAAATTGAGATAATTATCTGTGAAAATTAATATTAATTTTTCAATTAAAGATAAATTGTTTTTATTTGACTTTTTTTTATGAAAACATTATTAAACAAACTAGAACAGTTGCATAAGACGCTAGGAACTTGTTTTATGTTTATTCTAATAAATAATTTAGAATAATGGTTTGAATATACCATTAACCACAATCATTAGAAACAATAAATAAAACACAATTATTGTACTTTATTTTGTTTATTTCTCTAAATGCCCTAATGTACATTTCGATAACATGGTTATCATCATCAGAGGGTCTTGATTCTAAAACTACAATATCAAGATTTTAAGCTAAAATCCCTCCCACTCCCTATATCAGTTAACCAGTAAGGTGGAGGCTTGGCCTTGCCCTTTGTCAATGTTATGTCTTTGACCTGCGGAGTGGGGTGAAAAATGACTGTACTACTAACAAAATAATTAAGAACAGGTGGCCTGCTCCTTGCAAATATCTATGTAGACCTTACCACTAATAAAATACATTTTTATTATTTTTAAAAATTTTGACATAACTTAATATCTATATTTTCCTTAAAATTACTGTGAAAGTCAATATATAATTATATACACTACATACATACATACATACATATAGATATTATAACTAATAGAATACATAATATGTTAATTTTGTTATAACTTAATATCTGTATATTTCTTACAACCAATAAAATTCATTTGTTAATTTTGACAAACTTAATATCTCTATGGATCTTATAACTAAAATAAGTTAGCACCGGTTTAAAAATTTTACAACGTTATATCTTTTATCCCTTTAGTTACTTCGTAGTGACATATATCAAGTTAGCAATAAAGATAGAGGGAATACTAAAGTTGGTTTAATAGAATAAATAAATTTCAAAAATGTAAAACCATGGTAAATGATGGATTATTGTCTATGAAGTTGAACAATAAAATTAGTAACAAGTATTTAAAAAAGTCATTAGTTAAATGATCTGATAATCTCATCACACTTAAGGGTAGTTGTACATTTACCTATTGAGTTGCATGATGAACTGATATAGGCTAAATATTATTTATACTATAATCTAAAAACAAAAAACATTCAATATTTATGTTTATATTTAATAAAAACAAGAATAATGTTAAAATCAATAAACTATTTATGCTAAAGACCGTAGGTACTTGATGGTATGCCATTTTAAATTAATTAAAACAACAATATTTAGTATAAACCAAGTTTTAAATAAAATACTGAGGTTTATAATAACAAATTGTTTTAATTTATTTAAAAACAATATCTGAATTTCACATAAAAAGTAATATAATAATAAAATGATGAGGTAGAATGCATCACACTTTATATTTCGGGTTTTAAGATATCAAAACCCAATATGGGATTATATTTATTTTTATTCTGCCAAAACAGGTCTTGCAATACTTACCATGTACACGTGTAGTGAATATTTTAAACTTATGTTACTATGAAGTAGCACTTTGGTGAATGTTAGGCAATGTATAATTTGTTCTTTGGAAACCATTTGTATTGGATTAGAGAAGAATTGGAGTAATTTGACCGAAATAAAAGCGTGTAGGCAATAAAAAAACTTGGGTTTTATAAGGATAAACAATAACCCTAATTGTTGTCCAAAGTTTAGATGATTTAAATTAGGAGTATTCGATTAAAATCGTCGGTTTTAAAAATAAATCTTTCAGTCAGTAATGAGTTGTAAACTCGCCTCGATCGGTCTGATTGTTTTTTCCATTGGGAGGCAAACTGAATCATCTCATCTGCATAACGATTGTGAAACGTTGTAAGATAATATAAAATATCTTCTTATAGTCAAAGAATAGGTGTATTGAAAACATAGAAGGGACAGATTTTATTTGTCAATGAGAGCCTAATTTTTGAAAATAATTATTAACGATAAGGTAAATGGAGACCTCGCTTTCTTAAATTCCTTAAGGATATGAATTTTAGAATACATATTATACTTATATAAATAACTTAGCATGGCTTGTAAGATGGTATACTTAATAGAATAAAACTTGAAAATAAATTATCACAAATAGTATGTTTATTTATTCAAACACGTTTCAACGAGAAAGTCGCCATCTTCAGTAATGTACAAGCTACAATAGCTAATCTATAGATTCGTCACAGACGATGGCGACTTAGTTGTTGAAACGAGTTCGATAAATAATCGTAGTTTTTGTATGAATTCGTGTTAAAGTTTAAAAGTAAAGGAGTAACTTTTGATGTGTTCAAATTGACTTCTTTACTGTCAGAGAAGTATTTCATTGTTCTATTTGGGCAAAATGATGGATTGGTGTGAAAACGGCGGAAAACATCTGCTGCAGTTTGTGAATGAATTAATTTTGAAAAAAGATACATTTAATAATATGGCAGGTAATATATTTGATCTGAACAAAAATATATTAATTCTTTGTATATATTATAATATCTCCATTAAATGTACTCAAACTCTTTTTTATGAGAAGGTAATCTTTCTTGTTTATTGAAATTGTCTCCTTTCCAATTTTTGGTATAAATATAAATATTGTAACATATATTATACTGTTGAAACACAGAGTGTAAATATCACGCCAGGAAAGTAAAGGGTATTTACTATGCAAACATCCCGGGTTAAAAACCTTGTTAATCGGATAAAAACAACAAATAAGATTTAATAAAATCGGATATTTAATTTCATTATAGAACATAATTTGACTGCTATAGTTTTTAACAGTCAATAGGAAGTAATTTACAGTACACTTTGGGAAAATGTAGAGAAACGCTAATGTTGTTTGGTCCGAGATTCACTGCCTAAAGTTGTAGTGCCTTGAAATCACACTAACAGATAAGTTCATAATGCATTTAGACTAAACGATTTGACACGACAAAACTTTGTATTCAATAAATGTTTATTTTTGCACAATTATATTAAACTTTTTTTTGATTTATATTATATTTATATTTCTTTCGTAACAGAACATATAAATTAAAGGTACACAACAATGCTTACCAATCAATCATAAAAAATCTTGCTCTTCAATAACAAATTACACAATAATACCCCTTTATTTATGGAAAGGCGAATCAGTTTAACTATTTAGATTTTTAATAATATTAACACACCGTCAATTTCGGTTGACAAAGTCATATAAACTAAATAAAATAAATTTACATTTTTTATTTATTTTTCATAAATGTATTTTAGCAGGAATATTTTTGGTTTTTTTCATGTATTTTTTTATTTTAATTGCTGACTAATGAAAATCAATTAACACAAAAAACTTTTTTTAAATATTTTTATATTCATTGAACATTCTTATTTATTTCTATTAAGTATTCTTTTCTTCAAACAAAGCCGATGTTTAAGATTCTTTACTACGTTCTGAACTGTATAATGACGAAACCGATCAAATGATTTAGAATTTAGTTTTATGCTGAATATGTAAAAAGTTTTTTTTAATACCTTTGAATATGACTTATTTTTTATCTGAATTATTCGAGTACTTTCTGGTTTTTTTTTATTTTTTGTTTTATTACAGAGTTTCTTAAAAATAGAAACATATATATTAATAGAAAACAATTATTTTCTTCTTTGAACTGTTAATTTACTTACATTACATATTTATATATTTTTGTCTCCTAACCTCATTGTTCACATATCATGAGAAGACCAGGAGTTTACCGACTTTAGATTATATTCCTGGTGAAATAATTTAGTGCCCACCCTCACCTCAATTAGGTGTAAATGGATACAGAAATAACCAATGTCTTCCCAATGTTGGAGCATACAAAATTTCTTATTGCTATTTTGCTAGGTTGTAAAATTGTTTTAAAACTTTATAGATAAGTACGAGTATTTGACACCCAATGAAATGTTTAGAAATTGCTCAATGAATTAGGTTACTCTTGACAAGCTGTCTATTTTGACATATTTTAATAATCAATCAGAGCTCCTGATTGGTTGTTTGGTTTCGGCTAGACGTTACCAGACTAAGAAGTTCTAATAAACGTGAAAAGTTTTTAATAACTTAATTTAAAACGATCGTTTCAGATTTGAATTGGCTTGAAATAAAAGTTATTATAGTTATAATTATTTAGTTATTTACTGTGTAATAATATAACAGTTATTTTGTTATCAATAAATTATATTTGTTCAAAAATACGTTTTGTTATAGATGTATTTAGCGTAAGACCAGCAAAAAAGAAGTTTTTTTACAATACATAAACATGTACATTGAAACAAACATTATGAAAACAAACTTAAAATACAATGCATTTGAACATTAATTAGGAAAGTAATAAAACAATAACCTCTTACAAATAATCCGATTGATTGGTTAAGGTTTCATCAGTTCCATTCCTTCAGACATCAGAAGATGGAACAGAATCTCTATTTGATATACGAGCAAAGCAATATTTACTAAAGAACCAGTCACCTGTGACAGATGAAAAACACATTATTCTACAACAATAGTTGGTTTACAAAAGTATTTCTTTAAATTAACAACATCGATATTTGTGAATATCCGTTTTTCCATTACCTACATCTATTTATAAATGTTGAACAAAATTATGCCATTAAAGTACTTAAACACGATTTCTCACAAATGAAATTAATACAGCAAGCACGTTTCAAAAATAGTGTCGCCATCTTCAGTGACAGATGATCTACAATAATCAAACAATAACCTAGTACTGTACATAGTCTTGTATTTATACAGAATGTGTGAATAATCATTTCACAACTTTCTAAATTGTATGGTGTTTACAAATCGCTATCGTATTGTAATTAACCTATATAACTAAAGTTTTAAAACTTCATTTCACTTCAAAACATCTTTTCCTGATATGGCCTGATTCATGATTCTCAATTACAATTGATATAATTACTATTGTATTCATTATTGTGACTTTTTTTTTCAAAAGTTCAGTGATTTGAACATTAAAATAAAGTCATTGCTGATGTATTTTGTCCCTTACATTTCATGCGGGTAAACTAATTATAGTTTATGATAGCTAATGCATCACTAAATTGCCGTTGAATCACGTTTTATTTATTAAAGATATTTATGACAAATTGTCATCAAGTATAACATTACGTTATAATGGGTTATGTACGATGGTGCTGATGATGGCAGTATGAAAGTCAAGACAATGGAGAGATTATGTAAAAGATATGGCAGGTATTGCTTAAAATGAAAATCCTCTGCAAGAAATGATCCTCACGTTGTATAATGAAGAAAATAATATTGGTCTAGATGAGAATGAGGAAAATACTAATAAATGTGAATACATAAGCTAAAGAACAAAGAGGAACTTTCAACAACTTTACTGTTGACAACACAACATGAACATGTGGCAATGTACAAATGTTAGAATGCCAGGCAACTATGATAAATCAAAGTAAAAAGATCAATGCAGACATTTAAAAAAATAATATTGACTGGAAACAGAATCGATTACACAAACATTAAACTTAAAAATTCAGTTTGCTTTCAAAAACTATCAAGCTATAAAGCTGTCATAACACTTGTGGTAGTGTATGGTTGCCAAAATTGGAATATTTCTGGGAATATGAAAACATATTCAGTAAATTTAACAGGGAAAAGACAAAAGAATGTATTGGCCAAATCATGAACACGGAAACTGGAGAGTAAGAACAACAGAGAGTTTTGACAATACCATAACTCAAACATGAAAATTTCCTGCGGTTTGTGAAATACCTGCGACACCCGATTGATTTGACTTGTAGCAAGCATGCTAAATAGTTGCTAAGTAGTTGAAGATTATTTAAAGGCATAATTAGAAGGTATATGGAAACCAGGAATGTTACGCATTAGATGGAATCTCTAGGTAAGACCAGATCTGACGAAAATGTAGAGGAAATATGGCATTGTATCATAGGGGGCGAAGGAGGATTGTAAGACTAGCCTAGGTAGTAAAGTATGCATATTTACTTGGTAACGTTATTTGAATTACATTTTATTTCACATTTATTAAAGTCATCATCAATACCTTGTGGTTTAATAAAAGTTGTGACTAAATCTAGTGTAATGTTGATTAATTTGGTTTAATGTTTTTCAGAACCAGTAAAAATGTTTAGTTATTAAAAATATTTGTAATTTATCTATAAAAGTTAAATGATTTATATTATGGTTACAATTATTAGAATTATTAGATGGTCAAGGCTTACAGTTACTATAATCGTCTTGTCAATCACAAAGTATCTCATGACAGAGATCTCTATTGAAGTCGAATCAACTTGCTTTGTAAACTGTTTTACCTGCAACAAAAAATGAGTACATTTTGAAAATCGTTATACAGTTTCACGGTGTTTTTAAATTAAGAGCTAATAATAAACCTACTTTAGAAATAGTAATAAATAACTAGGCAATATTTTAAAATGCTCTGGAAGTAATTGGCGGCTTTTTAATCTAAATATTATTAAATTTTATGTAATTTAAATACGTCATACCTTTAAATGGAATTGTAACAATCCAATAGAAAAATATTTTCGGAATAAAATGATACAATCTTATCATAAATTAATTAAGTTTCCCAATCACCGTTGATTAATATTCCTTAATATTGAAAGATTAATTTAAAATCATGACTAATTTATTTCGAATTTAATTCTGGATTTATTTATATTGTTAATTAATTAAATTTTAGTATTGTTAGTAAATTACTTACTTGAAAAATGAAAGCATTTGATCGCCTAATCAAAGATGTTTCCCTCAGCACTATTAATACACTTCGACTCTGGGGGAAAAAAATTCTGTTAGTACCACACATTCATTGTTTCTAAAAACATTACCCTGTTAAGTAAAACAAAATAACAACAATAAAACTTATGATAATTTTACTTCTGCAAGGACATACATAACAAATTATACTACATTCTTCTGCAACTGCTAGAACTATTTTAAATTTTGAAGAACGGTTTGGGGTTCTCTCTTTTAATAGTTATTTACATAATGATTCGTTGCTCTAAGTAGACGCATTATATAACCCTCGCAACCCCTTAATATAGCTTCCGCCCTCTTTTCTTCATGTAGACTTCGCCACCTTCATTACATTTAGCCTTCCCCTTTTTCTCTCCATATAGACTCCACCCTCTTCTTTACGTATAAGCTAAGCCCTCTTCTGTTCAAGTAGGATCTGCAATCTTCTACTTTTGTAGTGAATCCGAAACAAGTCAGCAGAAGTTAGAAGTGACAGAAGAATGTAGTAAAATCAATATTACTGGCCATGTTATGTTACATTTGAATGTAGGTTATTATTTTTTATACATATATTTTAATGCATTTTATTTTTGTTTTATTTATTTTTTTTACCATAATCTGTGATTGGTTTATATGTGGTTTTCAATAACTTAATTTAGATGATAATTGAATGATATTTTCAAAAAAATATTGGGAGTAGGCTAATTTTATTGATCATTAAATATATTTTATTTGTCTTTTACTCACAGCATCTTGGTTTTCCTTTATTAAGTGGACAATGTAGAAAAAATACGTAACGAAGCATAAGAACTTCATTACTTCATATGCAGTGAAGGAACTAGGAATGAACAAAGCAAAGAAAAAACATAACACAATTTTTGAGTAGAAAATTATAAAATAAAGAAGGATTTGGTAGTTGTAGGAATACATCAGCTTATTGGATGCTGAACATATCTGACCATGGAGTATTCGCAAGTCTTCTAATAGCTCATCCACCTGGAAATAAATAAGATTCCGTTTAATTTCATTTAAATAAATTTGTGAATTTGTAAATTTATATATTTTTTTAATTTAATTACTATGTATTTGAAACAATACGCAAAATTTATATGTGTACTGAAAAGAGAAACAAATGTTTATCCACGTATTGTGGTTGAACACAAATGAAGAGCAGTATACACTAGAATTTAAATAAATAGCAATGGTAAAATCAAATTCTTCTTTTAAAAAAAATAATTTGTAAATAATTTTGTTACGAAGTTAAAACAAACGTTCATTTGGAGACTAATTTTAAATTTATATTTATCACATGTTTAATTCTATATTTATAGTAGTTCTCAGTAGTAAGAAATCATTGTTATGAAATTCGTAATCAGTGGACAATTTTAACAAATTGTTATATACTTTGAAGTGAATAGTTATTTTGCTTTAATTAAAACTAATTTGGCTTTTATATAAGTTTTGTTTAACCTAATTTTAGGATGTGAGTTATTCCGATGACTATATACCGGTTCTGTATTGGATGGTTTATACACTTTGTCATTTTTTTAAAAAAACTCGAACGTTTATTTCAAATATTGCCGGTCAATAGGTAATAAACTATTTTTATAAAATACTGTACACATCATAATTGTATTACTTTAAGATTATACTACTTTAAGAGGATAATTTCCTATTAGCTATAAACCAATGTAATTTTTGAGGACGTTCAATAAAATGGGAAACACTTGTTGAATATTCAATCAACTAATACAATTATAACTCACAACAATTCACACTTATTGTGTTGATGATGAAGTTTCAATGACTAAACAGTAATCCTCAGTAATTACATGTAAAACGTCGAATTGAAAAGGTAGTGTTTTATTGTTGGAGATTGCGTTTTTATTTATTATTTAATGTAATTTATATTTAAAAAAAACTTACATTACTTGATTCATGTTCATAACAAACTATTCCCTTCAGAGTCTCATTGATGTATTTGAACCTGTCGGTTAAAGCATCGTAAGACGCAAGAAGAGGAAGAAGAATAACAATATGAGGTAAATCTGCTCCCAGAAGGGACAGTTTCATAAAGAAAATTAAGTAACCTTCAGCATAAAATAGCATCTTTAAAGAGTAAAAAATCGACAATAAAACACTCAGAATAGCAGTTATTACTATTAAACACATCGTTTTACATCTTTCTGATTCCTTGTATTTCATATCTAACATCTTCATCCTGGAATCTATCTTATCCAATTTATTCACAAAAGTTAAAAATCTGTTTCGAGTAAAGAAATAAGCTGTTAGAACAGACCAGCAACGCAATATATCGTATAAAATAAAAAAATAAATATTCAACTCCTCTGAAAATTTCACATGAAATATAATTATGTTAATATATATTAAACTGTAGAAACACAGAGTGTGCAAATCACGCCAGGAAAGTAAAGGGTATTTACGATGCAAACATCCCGGGTTAAAAACGTTGTGCAACGGATATAAACAACAAATAAGATTTAGAAAAATCGGATATTTAATTTCATTATAGAACATAATATTACTGTTTTATTTTTTAATAGTTAATTGGAAGTAAAAACTAATTATAATCGAATTTAAGAACACTTTTAGAAAAATATAGTGAAATCGTAAGGTTGTGTGGTATAAGATTCACTGCCTATTGATTGCACAAGTTATATTGCCTTCCAATCTGACTAATAGATTAATAAATAATTCAGATACATTCAGAGTACACTATTTGACAGGATAAGGCATTGTATTGAATGAGTGTTTATTTTTATATCGATTTATTTTATTTTTCGTTTTATTTCATAACATAACATATCTATAAAAATGATTTGCATAAACGTAATTTTAGCACGTCCCTTTTTGGTTCTTTTTACATTTATTTTGTATTGTAATTGTTGACTAATGAATATTAATTAACACAAATAACTATCTTTGAACATGGTTTTCTCTTTCTATTTAAATTGTGTATTCTTTTTTTCAAAAAGAGCCGAATTTTTAAACTCTTTACTTCATATTATAATAGATTCTGAATCTATAATGAAAAAACCGTTCAAATGATTTAGAAATTAGTTTTATGCTGACAAATGCAAAGATTTTTTTAAATACCTACGAATATGACTTATTTATTATATGAATTAATTTCTTACTTTCTGTTGTTGTTTTTTCATCTTCGTGTTATTACAGAGTTTTTTGAAGATAGAAGAAACCCATATTGTAATATTTTCCTTGGTTTTTTTGTGTTGTTCAACCAGTAAATCATAGTTTTTTTTTCTAATTGTTTACCTGTTTTCGAGTATTTATTGTCTCACATATTTTTGTTAATTATATTACATTTATTAATAGATATTTTATAAATGTTTATTACATGAAATAAATATGATATGATGTCGTGAACTGTCTTATATTGCTAAAATTTCTTTATCACACTTTACGTATCTTATTTATCTTTTCTTCTTGTTGATATCATTTTTCCAGTTGTTCTTACATAGTACATACTAAAATCTATCTTTAAACTATTTTAGGTTTTTATATGCTAGTACCGTAGACATTTTGTATATGCTTCCTTTTATGTAAAGCAAAAAAGTATTTTTCGTCTCTGAGATATCATTGAAATTTCTAGCTGTGATTCACTTATACCTGATTCGGTAACATCTATTTTCCAATATTAACGGTTCGGTTGTAATTTTTAAAGAAAAAGTTATGGTCTTTCTTTTAGAATATTTTATAATCTTTTAGCCTTCTTAATTAAAAATACGTCTTATTTTGTGCTTTTAACAGTTAATATTTATATTTTTTTGTCTCCTAACTAACCAAGTGACCTAATCTGCCATGGCATGGTCTAATGTACTGCGACGGAAATTTCATTCAATGAGGGGGAGATTTTTGAAAAAAGACAAAAAAATCGGAAATTTCCATCTCAATGCAATTAAATGTTCTAGTTGTAGAATAGTTGGCTGTTTTAATATGGGAGACTAGCCTTGGGCTTTGTTGGGGGCAAAATCCAGATTGACCTACATGTTAAAGCAGCAATTTCTAACCATTCTAGTTGAAATGTTAAAATTCAAATTTGATGAAGTTTAGAAAATACGAAATATTATGTTTAGAGATATATAATTGTAGTACAAATAGTATGCAATTCAGATCTGTTACGAGTATTTTGTAGAAATTGACAAAGACCAACTTACGCAAGGAACCAAAATCGGAAAATTTTTAAAAAATGCATCCAATTTTTATTAATAAATGTTTTGTAAATAAAAAATAAAAATTAAGATAAATTGTTCCGAGAGAAAAATTGATTATAGCAATATATAAAAAGTTTTAGTAATGTGACAAAGTTCACAGTTGAATAAAAGCTAGGATAAAATAAAATTTAATGAAATAAGGAATACAAGTAAGTTAAATAATAAAGTTCTAATAGTAATAAAAATAAAAAGTGAAATCTAAATAAAATTCTAAAGGATATAGATTTCACACCTTAACGTGAAATCTAAAACAATTGAAGAGTTAAAATTTTCAATCAAGACATTAAATAAATATGTTAAACAATATATGTAAATTTCGAGGAATTGGTTTGGTAAATAATCAAAAATCCAAAAGGTGTGAATAAAAGTGTGAATTACGTAGTGGAAAAGAATGCGGACAAAAATTCTTTCGCGGCCATGAAACTTATAGCAAGTGGGCTACGTAATACTGAAATCTTAAGAAAAAAGTGTTAAAAACAATGAAAGTAAAAATTAGAAATAATGCAAAACTTTGACACGTGATTACGCAAGCACCAAGCGGAGTACGAGCATCACTCAGGCTGGAAACGACACCTCAAAAGATCGCCTACGGAAGGTATTAATTAAAAAACGAGAAAGACAAAGGGAAAAGATGCTATAAAGAAATTAAGGAAAACAATGGGGAGTTTTTACAAAGGCAGGCTTGAAACGGTAATCGAACAAGGTCCAGAGATCCTGACGTCGGATGGGAAAGAATCTACGGTTGCCAACTAAAAAAAATAAATAAATCCAATACTAAATCAACGAAAGATGCTAAAATAAACAATTTACATCAGTAAAATTAATTAAATGAGTTGCACACAGGATTGAGAAACACTCACATATTAAATTAAGTATAAAAAACCAAAGCAAATACAAAATAACATAAAATTCCCACATACCATGAGAGGGAAATAAATAATTGGTATGAAGAAAGGGAATATTTTGGCTATAAATAGAGTAGCATATCCTCTCAGAGGGGTATTGGTAAAAAATTTCTGAAGTGTCGAGCCAGGGTAACCTATGCCCGTCGATGTAATGAGTTTAAATCTATAAATTGTAGAAAATGTAAAAAGTTAGTATATCATTAAAAGGTGAAGAAAAATTTAAATGAAAAAAGGCAAGTAAAAAGCCTAATGGTGAAGTTGGTTTGTGTAGTGTGAGTATAGTGCAATAATGCAGTTAAATGAGAAATTCCATCTAATCTCAACCAACACGCAACGCAGATTGATGAAACCAATGGCTACAGGACATCATTAATAGCGGCAAGGATCTAGTCACCAGAGAGCTTCTCAGGACATTCTTCAAAATCCAGGTTTGACCAATTCAACAAATTATCATCAGTTAAAAAGTGAAGTTTAAAAAAGAAATTAAATCAAAGTCAGTTATTAAATCTTTTGTTATAAATAATTATCAAACAAATCTCCTGGGAATACTTTTACTTTTAATATCTCTGTTTAGTTTAAAATAACCATGTTTAGGATAAGTTAAATTAAGTGTGTGGATTTAAAATTTTTATTGAGTTTCAAATTAACAATTGTTGTAAATAGAAAAGAAATATAATAATACATAATAGTCTGATAACCAGTTGCAAGAAAGTAAACTGAGAAATTGGTTAATCAGAAGTAATTTTGATTTCAAAATAAGTCCTTTCTGCTCGTAGATATTAGATATTATAATTTGTGATTTTGTAAAATGTTATTTTTGTGTTAAATTTGTAAAAAGTTTTCGAAAGAAAAAATATTTAAAGATGTTTTGATTTAAAGAAAAGTTAGTGTCATTAAATTCAGTTTAAAGGCTTGAGCAGTTTTAATTAATTAATTATCCACACACAGACATGAAATTATAGGTTATTATCACTACATGGAACCATAAAGTTAGGATATAGTATTTAAACATAGTACTAAGAACTCATTACTTGAGATAAAAAATTCAAAAATTTGTTCGTGTTCTCCCTGAGCTAGGGACGAAAAATTAAATATAAAACTGGAAGATTTTAAATAAAGGGGGTTCAGATAGTTAGGCTTACGCGTAACTGTTGAAGAGATTGGTCAGTTTTCGGCGAGACAAAGTCGTACAAAGCCCATATTTCCAGGGAAATTGACCATATGTTCTTTTGCTCGCGTAAACAGATCTGGAAAGAAAAGAAAAACAATTTCTTCTTTCATGGTTTGAGGATAGTGCGTGATAAGTAATTTAAGGGAAATCACATGCTTCCTAACTTGCACCAAAAAACTGCATTGCAAGTTTTTCCGTTGTAGTACCAAACCAATAGATGACTTTTAACTCAAAAGACGAAAGAGATGTAAACAGTGTTACTTTGGAAACCGGATATTTAACTATAAAAAATAATTCCAATTTAGATATAAATAACCGACATAAAATGTATTAAATAGTAAACATATATCAGGAATAACTTATACGAAGAGGATTTATAAGTAATAAAACTACCATAATACAAATCTATGATAAACAATATCTTGTTAGGTAATAAAACACTAATTGTGTGGAGTGCCTAGTCTTTTTTATTTTGAGAATCTAAACACCTGTTGCAAAATTGTTATACTTTGCATTTATATGTACTTATCCACCAAATGTATAAATATTCTGTATTATGAAACTCTTAAAATATATACCCTTATGTCCTATGAAACAATTTACTTTTCACAAAATTCAAGAAAACTCTTTTGAGTCTTATCATTAATTAGACGTGCCTTTTTACATTGTACAATAGATCTCGATAAGTACCATGATAGCATCCATCAACTATTTTTTTTGGCTGCAGAATTGAATGTCTCAGTTTTATCGAAATGTACCAATTTTTAAAATGGTTTTAAATATTTATTTTATAAATGTAGTTATATTATTAGGATTTTTTTCATTTTACATTAATGTATGTTTTTGATACATGTTTAGAAAATGTTATATATATTTTTATTAAAATAAAATCAATTAAAAAACGACACATTTTGCAACTTCGCAAATGGAAAAACAAAAATTACCCTATCACGCTCTATTAAGAGTTAGTTAAAATATTTTAAATTTTTTTAAAATTCATCTTCTCTGTATTCAGTGTGAATCATTATTCACACAATAATCTCTATCATGATGACAAATTACACAAAAATACTTTGGTTTCCATACAATCCCACAGACAACGGTTATCAAAAATAATTCTGGAAACAAGTATTTCCAATTTAAAATATTTTGATAAGGTCGGAGCCTTCAAATTAAAATTTGGTAGGACAGAGTGAATAAACATTTACACTAAATGTCCTGAAATAATAGAAATGATAGACTGACTGCTGATTGGAATAATGGTTATTAATATAACCATTGACGTTCAATGAAATGTTTTATTTACATTTTTTTAACTAAACAAATTTATCAAAATAAGACAATAATAATTTTATAAAATACTGGAAAATTAATTCTTGTCACATTTTTTTCATTGGTTAGGATTTTGTATTAAAGATTTTTAAATAAAAAAATAGTTTATATTTTTAATTATATGAAAAGTTTAAAAATAATTTCATCTAAACTCCATGTGTCACAACATACTAAATAGGTAATTGCTTATAAATAGGTATATATATATATATCTTAAAAAATATAAATTCAAATGAGATCACTTTTTCAAATATCGTTAAACCAATTTGGAATAAATTCACGCATTAACCAGTCTTGAGTAATATTCGTAAAACTTAAATAATCGGTTTAGTATTGTTTAGTGTTAATAACATTTCTGTCTTGTCTGTAATATCGTTGTGATAGTAAAATATAATGTAACCTATTGTGAATGATCAAGGACTTAAATAAAATAGTTGTTTAAAAAATGTAAATGTAAAAAAATAAAACATTTAAATGTTTTTACACGTTGTCCATCTATAGCTTATTGTAATATGCCTATGTCTGTCTAAGTAAATGTTGTGATAAAAATAGATGATATTATTATAAACAATTCATTTCTTAGAAATTTGTAAACTATTTGTTTATAACTGATAGTTGTTAGTACTTGATAATAAGTCTTATTGAATAGCCATTAATACGCCTTAATCTAGGATCACACATGGAATGATGAAATAAAGTAATGTATTATAAATTTCTATGTTAAATTATAACTATACTGATTAAACGATTTCCATGTATATCGCATTACATAAGTATCTGTTCTTTCTACTTTAAAAGATTCCTAATACTGAAGTTATTATCATAGATTATAGGTTAGGTTATATTATAGGCTGCTGATGCGTACGAAGTCATCGGGAGCAATATACTGATAACATACACTAGAGAAACCCACTTTAAGTGGGGCTGTGACATAAGTGGAGGATATATTTTCAACTTCAAGACGTGCAAGAGCGCTGCAAAAAATATCACTCACCAAAATTTAGAAAAAGGTAGTTTATGTTTTAAAAAACATGGAGTGCTGAATGAAAATAGACGACAAATGGAAAAGAAAAAGCTTTTAACACCATGATTTTATGTTTTGTTCGAAGGTGAAGTCACAATTAACGTTATAACTCTAGTGAATGTTGGTTCTATTAAAGGTGAATTATTAAGTTGCTGGATAGAGTTGTTAGAGCAGACATACATAACATATTGGTGCAATAGCAAACCACTTGGATGAAAATTTAATCTAAAGTTCAGATTACTACAAAAGTGTCTGCAATGTAGGATATGAGAGATATGAATAATTAAAACCTTAAACAATGTTCTTTAAATTAGAATATGTAGCCTTAATATGACCTTTTAAAGAATCAACTGATATTACGATATACGTCATTAGCATGGTCGTGTTTTTTTAACTGATATCCATTTTTTAAATTTAAAATAAAATAATAGCAAAACACATTAATTGTGATATCAAAAATAAATAATTATAATTAAGAAAATACACGCATTCATAAAGTCGAAAATAAATTCTTTCTTTTAAGCATTCAAATTTGAAATTTAATCCAGGCAGTGTACCCATTTATTCAAGAGATTACCTTCGTCTTAAACGAAACTTGATACGCATGTTACTATCTAATAAATCCAAAATAATCTTTACAACATTTTAAGGGAATATATATAATTGATTTTTCTCAATTTAAGGACAATTAATCTTACAGTTACATTAAGTACATTATAAAATATACACAAATATATTCAAACAGTTCACACGTAGTTACAAAAACGATATCAATATCTATTGAGCAGTAACTATTATAGCAAGTTTTAACAACATGTTTTAGTCCAGATAGTATTGCAATTTTTACACTAAGCCTAGACATTTTTAATAGGATAAGTTTGTTTTGTTACCATGTATACAATTCATATACTTGTTTAATGTTTAAAAATACAAGAAGCATTATACTTTTACATTTCTTGATGAAACCCAAGCAAGATGTGAACTTTAAAAATATTAAAGCTATGATTATTTGTGGATGGTATCGATTAAAAAGTTGACATTTATTGAGAGAGATACTTTTGAAATTTTATGGTATACTGAAAACAATATGGAATACATATTTGCAACATAAACTAAAATTATGAATTTGGTTTTTCTTAAAAATGCTAAAAAATAATTCTAAAATATTTTCAGATTTTAATTTAGGTTTTCGACGGATAATTCAGATAATACAAGTTTGTATGAAATAAGGTTATTATACTTATTTTTGTTTCTCTAAAAGATATATGACTTTAGTAAATGAAATATAAAACAAATTTAAAAAGTCTCCACAGTGTGTAGATAATGTTCACTTAAACAAAACAAATTTATTTGTAATATAAAAATAGTATGAAATAACTAGTGACATTACACACACAAATTTAGAATCTTTCGCAGTGTTAAAACAATAGTTAAAGTAAATATGTCGTCAACTTACTCTACGGAGCTATCTATAGAGAGTAAGATTATTTAAATAGAATCATCGTTTTAATAATAATGGTGATAAAACAAAAAAGTGTGTTTGTTAACCACTTTTGTATACTATTAAAATAGCACTTGTAAAAGAATTGGTTAAAAGAGAGGACGATGTAGGCGTTAACTACCGGTTTCTTGACTCCTCCCCCCTCCCAGTCGGCAGATTGTTTCACGACCGTTAGTTGTTCTGTGACTGTAGTTGTGAACAGACCAATTTTAGTTGGTATTTGTCAGCTATTGTGTACTCCGTTCATGATCTCTTTCGACTTGTGGTTTCTATTTAGCTTTTTGACCGCTCAGGGTTTGTCCTGGGTGTTTTTTCATTAGGGTTTCTAAACATCTAGGCGTATATTCTGCCTGCATGTTTTAGTTTGTAAGTTAGGCACTTGATAACGAGAGTTGATTTATACTATCGAAACGTCGTGTATTGTTTCTTATACACAAATGATGGCAAATGTCCGAACAAAAATAATATTAATACTACTATATTAGTTCCGTAAATGGAATAGTTTATTGTATAATATTTTTGAACCAATATATAAACCAGCTTTATCTATTTAAAATGTCCCGCCCACGAAAGAAGATGCCAAGATTTTATTTTAAAATAATGTGCACAGTCTTTAAGTGTTTTTTTTAATGAGTTAAAACTGGCCACGTATTAAAATGAAATAAGTTGATAGGTTCTCGCCCCACACCTTCAAATAAACTGCATAGAGTAGTGTAAATGTCATTAAAAGTTTCTTGGTACCGTTAAAAATTCTTCTTCAAATTTGTTGTTAATACTCAGTTTATGTCCCGAAAAGATAATCCGGTATAGGCCCTATACAAATAAATCTTGAGACTATTTTAAAGATTAAAGTTTTGTTTCCTTTGTAAGCTTAAAGTTGGAGAACAGGAAACTGTCACTTTTCAACAATGTTTTCTTAAATAATCGAGGAGAACAAAATGTAAAATGTAACGCCATTTATACATTTTTGTATGTTTGTATATATCTTAGTTACCCATCACTAGTGATGAGCAAAAGGAGTCTTGGTCTTGCAGTCTTGGTCTTGGTCTTGCATAATATACGAGACCAAGACCGCCTTTCGAATGCAAGACCAAGACCGGAGTGTGCAAGACCAAGACTCTTGCAGCATGTGTCTCGCAAGTCTCGCGAGACTCTTGCAAGTCTTGCAGGTATCGTCTTCTAGTCTGGCCGGATATCAGACTCTGTGCGGCATTTGATATCACAGAACGCCGGAAACGTTTTTAATTTAAAAAAAAAAACAAACAAACAAAACAAAACCAACTGCATTTCCCATCTGGTCACTTCTTGGAATTAGAGTTGAATTTTCCCACGAACGGTATATTAAAAAGTGCCGAATCTTATTTCCTCAAAACCTTTGAGAACGGAAATATTATAACGTCGCTTCCGTCGTACTTTACAGTACAGATAAAGAGCAAGATATATTGGTGTTATATATATTTGTGTTTTAATGTGGGTTTGTTTTTTTTTGTTTTTTTTAATTGTATTAATAATAAATAATAGTGTGTACGTGTGGCGCGGGCGTGCGTTTGAGAGAGAGAGAGGACTTTCATTTAAAAACTCCTTTTTTCTATTTTGGCAAATGATGTAGTAGTTGTTTACAGTATGATATTAATGTAAACCCTAAATATTTTACCGTTTAAGACCTTTTTGTTATGGTTTTAACTAAGAGATATTAAAATTTGCATATGCATTAATTTATTAATTTTTTCATTTTAAAATAAATATATGAATTCGATTTTGTGTTTCATTAATAATGCATTCTGTAACTTTCAAAAAATATGTAACTTTTTTTCTAAATGTAGGCTGATAACTATACATGAGGGTGCGTTTTGTGAATGTATGTGTTATTTGTAAACATTAATTCCCCCCCCCCCAATTTTGTAAAGTACATAGATTTAAAACATATGATATAGATTTTTTAATTATTTGATTTTTCCGCTTATACGTTTTTACTAGCAAATATTGATTTTACAATAATATTTCAAGTCTAGGTCGTATATTTTTCACTTGAATTATTATTGTAAATATGATATAGGCCTACTGATGCAAAATACATACATTTTAACTTTATAAACATTTCTGTTGCAGTTTTATTTTAAATAAGGGACATTGATGTAATGTGTCAGTTTAAAAACATATTTTTTCAAGTATTGTAAAATGAATAATAATATTTTAAATCTACTAAATAATATATTTTTTACAAATTTTTAATAGTTATTTTAAATATAATATGAACAGTGTGTATGTTTATTTTAGTGGAAATGTATTTTTAGTTCATTTTGTAAAATAGGACTATTTTTTAATGTGAGATGTAATTAGTAGTGTGCTTTAAAGAAATATATTTTAATTCATTTTTGCAAACATTTCAATTTTGTTAAAAAATATGTATGTATATGTGAGTCCTTTTATTGAAAAGATGTGATTTTTAATTTCAAGGCAAGAGTCTCGCAAGACTCTTGCAGCAAGAACAAGACCAAGACCAAGACTCACTATGCAAGACCAAGACCAAGACCAAGACCGTAAGACCAATGCAAGACCAAGACCAAGACTTGGTGTGCAAGAACAAGACCAAGACCAAGACTTGGGAGTCTTTGTCTTGGTCTTGCATTTGCTCATCACTACCCATCACTTTGTGTATAGAGGCATACAAAAGGTTTTCCTCAACATTGGTAACAAGTTCTGGAAATATAAATATATATATACCGGTATTCAAATTACACAGAGAAAGTTTAAGGTATTAAACGCCAATTCATTTTACAAATGCATTATTTTTTTTTTTTTATATTAGGTTAAGAAACTAAAAATTATATATCATTTATATATTCTTTTCAAACGCAATATTGATAAACTTTAGAAGGATTGTAATTAATCAGGAACTATGGCTGTGAGACTTGGAGGAGTAAAAAAGAAACATTAAACCGATTCATGGTTTTGATACAATTGATATTAGTAATTGGAAATTATCATCTGTGGGATCTGATATATCAATCCCCTTAACAAGAAAAATGATATAAGGTTATTTAAGGTTATAATAAGGGAATTTGGAAATAGAAGGAAAATGGCTTCAAAACAACAGGTAGGGAAATGAAATAGAATATTCAAGGTCAGAGAAGGACGAGAAGATCCAAGGCTAACACTTGAGGGTGAATGATAGACTAGGATTTATAGGTTGGTTGGAATAACATGGAAATAGGTAATCGAGATTCAAACAGAGGTTTACTAGAGGGGGAGTTGTAGCTACAAGATGTAAAGTCACTCTGAGAGAAATGATAGATAAATGTAATGACGAAATTCTGTTAAGAAACGTGTATTTTCATTTTGGTATTTTTATTGTTTTGTTTAACAATAATCGGATCTTATAACATATTAAATGAAGTCACTACAGGAACTTCTTATACGGTTATTTGTGTTCGTTAATACTGTTTAAACAAATAATAATGTAATTGTGCTTTACTTTTATAAAATTGAGATAATTATCTGTGAAAATTAATATTAATTTTTAAATTAAAGATAACTTGTTTTTATTTGACTTTTTTTATGTATAAAAAGAAGTAAAAGTTTAAAAAAACATTATTAAACAAAATAGAACTGTTGCAAAAGACGATAGGAACTTCTTTTATGTTTATTCTAATAAATAAGTTAAAATAATGGTTTAAATATACCACTATTTACAATCATTAGGTGCAATAAATAAAACACAATTATTGTACTTTATTTTGTTTATTCCTCTAAATGCCCTAATGTACATTTCGATAACATGGTTATCATTATGAGAGGGTCTTGATTCTAAACTATACTACATCTAAACTTACATTTCTACTTATGAAATAAAACCTAACCTAAACCTACAATATCAAGATTTTATGCTAAAATCCCTCCCACTCCCCAGATCAGTTAACCAGTAAGGTGGAGGCTTGGCCTCGCCCTTTGTCAATGTCTTTGACCTGTGGAATGGGGAGAAAAATAACTGTACTACTAACAAAATAATTAAGAACAGGTGGCCTGCCCCTTGCAAATATCTATGTAGACCTTACCACTAATATAATACGTTTTTATTATTTTAAAAAATTTTGACATAACTTAATATCTATATTTTTCTTAAAATTACTGTGAAAGTCTATATATATAATACATACATTCATACATACATCTATATCTTATCACTAATAGAATACATAATATGTTAATTTTGTTATAACTTAATATCTGTATATTTCTTACAACCAATAAAATTAATTTGTTAAATTTGACAAACTTAATATCTTTATAGATCTTATAACTAAAATAAGATAGCACCAGTTTAAAAATTTTACGTCATATCTTTTATCCCTTTTGTTACTTCGTAGTGACATATATCAAGTTAGCAATAAAGATAGAGGGAATACTAAAGTAAGTTTAATAAAATAAATAATCTACAATAATGTAAAACCATGGTAAATGATGGATTATTGTCTATGAAGTTGAACAATAAAATTAGTAACAAGTATTTAACAAGTCATTAGTTAAATGATCTGATAATCTCATCACACTTAAGGGTAGTTGTACATTTACCTATTGAGTTTCATAATGAACTGATATATACTAAGTATTATTTATACTATAATCTAAAAAAAAAACATGCAATTTTTATGTTATTATTTAATAAAAACAAGAGCTGAGATGCTTTAAATTAAGAGAAGTATTCAATTAAAATCGTCGGTTTTAAAAATAAATCTTTCAGTCTGTAATGAGTTGTAAACTCGCCTTGATTGTATTTTTACAGTAGTCAGATTTTTTTTCTCATCTGCATAATGATTGTGAAACGTTGTAAGATAATATAAACTATCTTCTTACAGTCATAGAATAGGTGTGTTGAAAACATAGAAGGGACAGATTTTATTTATCATTGAGAGCCTAATCTTTGAAAATAATTAATAACGATAAGGTAAATGGAGGCCTCGCTTTCTTAAATTCCTTAAGGATATGAATTTTAGAATACATATTATACTTACATAAATAACTGAGCATGACTTGTGAGATGGTACACTTGATAGAATAAAACTTGAGCACAAATTCTCACAAATAGTATGTTTATTTATGCAAACACGTTTCCACGAGAAAGAAGCAATTTTCACTAATGCACAAGCTACAATAACTAATCTGTAGATTCATCACTGAAAATGGCGACTTAGTTGTTGAAAGAGTTTAAATAAATAATCGTAGTTTTTGTAAGAATTCGTGTTAAAGTTTAATTCTATCTACTATAGGTAAACTTTAGTTTTACTTTAAAGTAAAGTAGTAACTTTTGATGTGTTCAAATTGACTTCTTTATTGTCAGGGAAGTATTTCATTGTTCAATTTGGGCAAAATGATGGATTGGTGTGAAAACGGCGGAAAACACCTGCTGCAGTTTGTGAATGAATTAATTTTGAAAACAGAGACATTTAATAATTTGTAAGGTAATATATTTGATATGAACAAAAATATATTAATTCTTTGTATGTATTATAATATCTCACATTAAATGTACTCAAGCTCTTTTTATGAGAAGGTTTTCTATCCTTGTTTATTTATATTGTCTCCTTTCCAATTTTTGGTATAAATACAAATATTGAAATATATATTATACTGTTGAAACACAGAGTGTACAAATCACGCCAGGATAGTAAAGGGTACTTACTATGCAAACTTCCCGATTTAAAAACCTTGTTAATCGGATAAAAACAACAAATAAGATTTAACAATATCGGATATTTAATATCATTATAGAACATAATTTGACTGCTATAGTTTTTAACAGTCCATAGGAAGTAATTTACAGTACACTTTGGGTATTATGTAGAGAAACGCTAACGTTGTTTGGTCCGAGATTCACTGCCTAAAGTTGTACTGCCTTGAAATCTAAATAGCAGATTTGTCCATAATGCATTTAGAGTAAACGATTTGACACGACAAAACTTTGTATTCAATAAATGTTTATTTTTCCTAATTTATATAAAACTTTTTTTTTATTATTGATTTATATCATATTTAGTTTTCTTTCGTAACAGAACATATTAATTAAAGGTACACAACTATGCTTACCAATCAATCATAAAAAAATCTTACTCTTCAATAACAAATTACACAATACCCCTTTATTTATGGAAAGGCAAATCAGTTTAACTAAAGGGATTTTTAATAATATTGACACACCGTCAATTTAGGTTGGCAAAGTCATATAAACTAAATAAAATAAATTTACTTTTTTTTTATTTTTCATAAATGTATTTTAGCAGGAACATTTTTGGTTTTTTTCATGTATTTTTTTTATTGTAATTGCTGACTAATGAATCAATTAACACTATTTTTTTATATTTTTATATTCATTGAACATTGTTTTCTATTTCTATTTAGTTTATTGTTTACTTCAAACAATCTGATGTTTTATACTCTTTACTTCATTATCTACGTTCTGAACTGTATAATGACGAAACCGTTCAAATGATTTAGAATTTAGTTTTATGCTGAAAATGTAAAAAGTTTTTTTTAATACCTTTGAATATGACTTATTTTTTATCTGAATTATTCGAGTACTTTCTTGTTTTTTGGGTTTTTTTTTTAATTGTTGTTTTATTACAGAGTTTCTTAAAAATAGAAACATATATATTATTAGAAAACAATTATTTTCTTCTTTGAACTGTTAATTTATGTAGCCAATATATTGTTGTCTCCTAACCTACAACCTAACCTCATTGTTCACATCTCATGAGAAGACCAGGAGTTTACCGACTTTACATAATATTCCTGGTGAAATAATTTAGTGTCCACCCCCACCTGAATTAGGTGTAAATGGATACAGATATAACCAATGTCTTCCCAATGTTGGAACATACAAAATTTCTTATTGGTATTTTGCTAGGTTGTAAAATTGTTTTAAAACTTTATAGATAAGTACGAGTATTTGACACCCAAAGAAATGTTTAGAAATTGCTTAATGATTTAAGTTACTCTTGACAAGCTGTCTATTTTGACATATTTTAATAATCAATAAGAGCACCTGATTGGTTGTTTGGTTTCGGCTAGACGTTACCAGACTAAGAAGTTCTAATTAACTTGAAATGTTTTTTAATAACTTATTTAAAACGATCGTTTCGGATTTGAATTGGCTTCAAATAAAAGTTATTATAGTTATAATTATTTAGTTATGTACTGTGTAAAAAAAAAGAACAGTTATTTCTTTATCACTGAGTCTTTAAGAAATAATTTATATTTGTTATATTTGTTTTGATATCGATGTATAAATTTTATAGATGTAACAAATTTAAAATACAATGTATTTAGGAAAGTAATACATTAATTAATACATTGATATATTAATACATTAATTAGGAAAGTAATAAAACAATAACCTCTTACAAATAATCCGTTTGATTGGTTAAGGTTTCTTGAGCTCCATTCCTTCAGACATCAGAAGATGAAACAGAATCTCTATTTGATATACGAGCAAAGCAATATTTACTAAAGAATCAGTCACCTGTGACAGATGAAAAACACATTATTCTACAATAATAGTTGGTTTACAAAATTATTTCTTTAAATTAACAACATAGATATTTGTGAATATATGTTTTTCTATTACCTACATCTATTTATAAATGTAGAACAAAATTACACCATTAAAGTAAAACTTAAACACGATTTCTCACAAATAGAATTCTTAAAGCAAAAACGTTTCAAAAATAGTGTCGCCATCTTCAGTGACAGATGATCTACAATAATCAAACAATAACCTAGTACTGTACAAAGTCTTGTATTTATACAAAATGTGTGGATAAACCATTTGACAACTTTCTAAATTGTAAGGTGTTTACAAATCCCTATCGTTATTGTAAATATCTTATATAACTAAAGTTATAAAACTTCATTTCACTTCAAAACAGCTTTTTCTGATAGGGCTCGATTCATTATTCACAATTACAATTGAAATATATTACGGGTATATTGTATTCATTATTGTGACTTTTTTCAAACGTTCAGTGATTTAAATATTAAAATAAAGTCATTGTTGATGTAGGCTATTTTGTCACTTACATTTTATGCGGGTAAACTATTTATAGTTTATTATAGCTAATGCATCACTGAAGATCTCGACATTGTCGTTGAATCGCGTTTTATTTATTAAAGATATATCTGACGAACGTTGTAATGGGTTATGTACGATGATGCTGATGTTAGCAGTATGGTGTATAAGTCAAGACAATGGTGAGATTATTTAAAAGATATGGTAGGTATTGCTAAAAACGAAAACCCTCTGCAAGAAATGATCTTCACATTGTATAATAAAGGAAATAAAATTGGTCTAAAGGAGAATGAGGAAATTACTAATAAACGTGAATACATAAGCTAAAGAACAAAGAACTTTCAACAATTTTACTGTTAGAATGCCAGGCAACTATGGTAAATCAAAGTAACAAGATCAATGCAGACATTGAAAAAATAACAATGACTGGAAACAGAATCGACTACACCAATATAAAACTAAAAAATTCAGATTGCTTTCAAAAACTATCAAGCTATAAAGCCATATAAAGCTATTGTAAGACTTGTGGTAGTGTATGGTTGCCAAAACTGGAATATTTCTGGGAATATTTAAACATAATCAGAAAATTTAACAGGAAAATAGACAATAGAATGTATTGGCCAAATCATGAAAACGGAAACTGTAGAGTAAGAACAACGGAGAGTTTTGACAACACCATTACTCAAACATGAAAATATCCTGAGGTTTGTAAAATACCTGCCATACCCTATTGATTTGACTTGTGGAAAGCATGCTAAATAGTTGCTAAGTAGTTGAAGAATATTTAAAAGGCATAATTAGAAGGTATGTGGAAACCAGGAATGTTACGCAATAGATGGAATTACTAGGTAAGACCAGATCTGATGAAAATGTAAGGGGTAAATGTGGTATTGTATCGGGGGGGGGGATGAAGGAGGATTGTAAGACTAGCCTAGGTAGTAAGGTATGCATATTTACTTGGTAACGTTATTTGAATTACATTTTATTTCACATTTATTAAAGTCATCATTAATACCTCTAGAGGTTTACTAGAGGTTGTGACTAAATCTAGTCTTATGTTGATTAACTTGGTGTTTTCAAAACCAATAAAAATGTTAAGTTATTAAAAGATTTTTCATTTATCTCTAAAAGTTAAATGATTTATTTTATATTATGGTTACAATTATTAGAACTATCAGATGGTCAAAGCTTACAGTTACTATAATCTTCTTGTCAATCACAAAGTATCTCATGACAGAGATTTCGATTGAAGTCGAATCAACTTGCTTTGTAAACTGTTTTACCTGCAACAAAAAATAAGTAAATTTTTTAAATCTTCTTAGCGAATACAGTTTCACGTTGTTTTAAAAATTAAGAGCTAATAAAAAACCTAGTTTTGATATAGTACTAAATAACTAAGCATCATTTTAAAATCCTCTGGAAGTAATTTGCGGCATTTTAATCTAAAGATTTTTTTAAATTTAAATATGTCACACTTTTTAATGGAATTGTAACAATCCAATAGAAAAATATTTTCTGAATAAAATGATTCAATCTTATCATAAATTAATTAAGTTTTGCAATCACGGTTGACTATTGAAAGATTAATTTAATGTAATGAATAATTTAATTTTGAATTTACTTCAGGATTTATTTATATTGTTAATTATTAATTGAATTTTAGTGTTAGGCCTATAAGTAAATTACTTACTTGAACAATGAAAGCATTTGATCGCCCAATCAAAGATGTTTCCCTCAGCAGTATTAATACACTTCGACTCTGGGGAAAAAAAATTCTGTTAGTATCACACATTCATTGTTTCTAAAAACATTACCATGTTAAGTAAAACAAATTAACAACAATAAAACTTATGATAATTTTACTTCTGCTAAGACCTACATAACAAATTACAGTAGCCTACATTCTTCTGCAACTGTTAGCGCTATTTTAAATTTTGAAGAACGGTTTCGGATTCTCTCTTTTTAAAAGTTATTTACATAATGATTCGATGCTCTAAGTAGCCCTCGTAACCCCTAAATATAGTTTCCGCTATCTTTTCTTCATGTAGACTTCGCCACCTTCATTACATTTAGCCTTCGCCTTCTTCTCTCCATATTGACTCCACCCTCTTCTTTACGTGTAAGCTAAGCCCTCTTCTCTTCAAGTAGGCTCTGCAATCTTCTACTTTTGTAGTGAATCCGAAACACGTCAACAGAAATTAGAAGTGACAGAAGAATGTAGTAAAATCAATATTACTTCACGTAATAAATCAATATTGTTTGGGCGATACCACGTAACCCACCTACTAAAGAATATATTGAACATGATGATGAACCACAAATTATAATTCTACAAAACACCTAAAAACGTACAACAAAAGAAGAAAAAAACTCTATAATTAAAACTTACACAATTAATAATAAAAGGAAAAACTAACCATAAAATTAAAGATTAAAATAATCCAAATTAAGGAGAAAAAAAATTAAAAAATTTGATGTCGTAGAAACTATTTGTTCTTTAATAAATAATTTAATGGCATCTCTAAAAGGCTGGAAAATTCCCATAAAACCAAATTTATTTGGACCTCTTCAGCGGTTACGAACTCATTTGAATGTAGGTTATATTTTTTTACACATATACTTTAATGCATTTTTATTTTTTTACCATAATCGGCGATTGGTTTATATATGGTTGTCATCATTTTAATTTAGATGATAATTGAATGATATTTTCAAAAAAAATATTGGGTGTAATTGCATTGATCATTAGACTAAATATATTTTGTTTGTCTTTTACTCACAGCATCTTGGTTTTCCTTTAATAAGTGGACAATGTAGAAAAAATACGTAACGAAGCATAAGAACTTCATTACTTCATATGCAGAGTAGAAACTGTGATTTAACAAAGTAAAAAAAATACTTAACAAAATTTGTGAGTAGAAAATAATAAAATAAAGAAGGATTTGGTAGTTGTAGGAATACATCAGCTTATTGGATGCTGAACATATCTGACCATGGAGTATTCGCAAGTCTTCTAATAGTTCATCCACCTGGAAGTAAATAAGATTCCATTTAATTTGATTTTAAAAAATTTGTGATTTTTTTATATTTTTTAATTTAGTTACTATGAATATGAAACAACACGCAATATTTATATGTGTACTGAAAAGAGAAAAAATGTTTATCCACGTATTGTGGTTGAACACAAGTGAATATTACACTAGAATTTAAATAAATAGCAATGGTAAAATCAAATTATTCTTTTTAAAACAATAATTTGTAAATAATTTTGTTAAGAAGTTAAAACAAACGTTCATTTGGAGACTAATTTGAAATTTATTTTTATCCTATGTCTAATTCTATATTTATAGTAGTTCTCAGTAGTAAGAAATCATTGTTATGAAATTTGTTAATAAATTGTTCTATACTTTGAAGTGAATAGTTCTTTTGCTTTAATTAAAGCTAATTTCGCTTTTATCTAAGTTGTGTTTAACCTAATTTTAGGATGTGAATCATTCCGACGACTATATACCCGTTCTGTATTGGATGGTTTACACACTTTGACATTTTTTTAAAAAACTCGAACATTAATTTCAAATATTGCCAGTCAATAGTTATTAAACTATTTTTATAAAATACTATATACATCATAATATAAAGATTTAAGATTATAACTTTAAGATTATACTACTTTTGGAGAATAATTTCCTATTAGCTATACACCAATGTAATTATTGAAGACGTTCATTAAATTGGAAACACTTGTTGAGTATTCAATCAAAAAATACAATTGTAACTCACATCAATTCACACTTTATGTGTTGAAGATGAAGTTTAAATGACTAAACACTATCCTTAGTTATTACATGTAAAAAGTTATTCATTGAACTAATAAAGTGAAGAACAATGTGTCACAAAGTTAACAAAAATTAAGGTAATTTATATTTTAAAAACTTACATTACTTGATTCATATTCATAACAAACTATTGCCTTCAGAGTTTCATTGATGTATTTGAACCTGTCGGTCAAAGCATCGTAAGACGCAAGAAGAGGAAGAAGAATAACAATATGAGGTAAATCTGTTCCCAGAATGGACAGTCTCATAAAGAAATGCAACCAGTAACCTTCAACATGAAATGGCATCTTTAAAGAGCAAAAAATCGATATTGAAACACTCAGAATAGCAATTATTACTAGTAAACACATCGCTTTACATCTTTCTGATTCCTTGTATTTTATATCTAACATCTTCATCCTGGAATCTATCTTATCCAATTTATTCACAAAAGTTAAAAATCTGTTTCGAGTAAAGATATAAGCTGTTAGAACAGACCAGCAACGCAATATATCGTATAAAATAAAAAAATAAACATTCACCTCCTCTGCAGTTTTCATATGAAATATAAATATGGTAACATATATTATACTGTAGAAACACAGAGTGTGCAAATCGCGCCAGGAAAGTAAAGGATATTTACGATGCAAACATTCCGGGTTAAAAACGTTGTTCAACGGATATAAACAACAAATAAGATTTAGAAAAATCGGATATTTAATTTCATTATAGAACATAATTTTACTGTGTTAATTTTTAAGAGTCAATCGGAAGTAAAAACAAATTATAAACGAATATCAGAACACTTTTGGAAAAATATAGAGAAATCGTAACGTTGTTTGGTCTAAGATTCACTGCCTATTGATTGCACAAGTTATATTGCCTTCCAATCTAACTAATAGGTTAATAAATAAGTCTGATACATTTAGAGTACACTATTTGACAGGACAACACTTTGTATTGAATGAATGTTTATTTTTAAATCGATTAAATTATATTTTCTTTTATTTCATAACAGAACATAATTATGTATAAGGGTACACACCAATCTATAGAAAAATCTTATTCTTCATAATTTATTTTAACAATACCCCTTTATTTATGGAAATGCGAATCAATTCAAATATAGTGCGTTTTCATATTGTTGGTTTCTTTTCAAACCGTCTGTTTAGATTGATGAACTCAAATAAACTAAAATTCTTTTATTAAAACATAATTTACATTATATGTTTAAAAAAATTGATTTGCATAAACGTAATTTTAGCACGTCCCTTTTTTGTTCTTTTTACGTTTATTTTGTATTGTAATTGTTGACCAATGATTATTAATTAACACAATTAACTATCATTGAACATGGTTTTCTTTTTCTATTTTAATAGTTTTTTTTTCTTTTCTTCAAACAGAACCGATGTTTTAGACTCTTTACTTCATACAATAGATTCTGAATCTATAATGAAAAAACCGTTCAAATGATTTATAAATTAGTGTTATACTGACAAATGCAAAGATTTTTTAAATACCTATGAAATTGACTTATTTATTATATGAATTTTTTTCGTACGTTCTGTTGTTGTTTTTTCATCTGTGTTTTATTACAAAGTTTTTTGAAAATAAAAAAACCTATATAGGAAAATTTCCTTGGTTTTTATGTGTTGTTCAAGGGGGTGAGCTGGTTGGTCCTCGTTCCTGCCCCTGGTTAGCTGTTACTCTAGAGAAACAGTGAACTGAACGCCAGCAGTCGCTTCTCACGAAGTCCTCCAGCGATAGCAGCGATAGCTCATCGTATGAGTAAAAACAGTCATAACCTAATCAGTCCTTCTCAGGACTCCTTACGACGAGTTTCCCTTAGGAAGCGAAATCACCCAGACCGACTAAAGATCAACATTTGGAATATAAATGACGACTCCGTGCAAAACGTGAGGAAATTTTACGGAATTGACAAACTCATTATCTTAAGAAAAAGGGGAGTCAGAAATCAGAGAAGAATAGAAGTTTGGTGCAGGAGTAGAAAGGAAGCAGAGGAACTTCATTCTAAAATCAGATGTAAACGCGATCCAACCAAGAAACGACACATTTCAGTTGGAACTACTTATCAGGAGCGAACAAAGAGACTAAGCAGATAAATACAACCAAAGAAAATTTCCTTATCCATAATGCATTGGAATGCCCGCTCTCTGATGAACAAAGTAGAGGAGTTAAAACAGGAAATTGACACCACCAAAGCCAAGATAATCTGTGTGCCGGAGTCCAGTCTTCCTGTGGAAAAGAGGAACTATCCCTGTTTTCGAAATTTTAATTTGTTTAACTACTCTCGTCCAACTAGACGAGGGGGAGGAGTTGCCACTCTGGTGCACAAGTCTGTGGCTGTAACAGAACACAATGTGATAGTGACACATAATATGGAAGCAATAACCTGTGATATTATTTTTAACGAGAACACTGTGATAAAAATTGTAAATGTGTATATTTTCAACCAGCTAGTCTCAAGTGAGGAACTTCAATCCTTGCCGGTTTCTCAAAAAAACCTTATAATAATGGGTGATTTTAATGCTAAGCACAGATCTTGGAACAATGGCCCGGAAAACAGAAATGGACAGCTGATTCACAACTGGATTCTCTCGTCAAACCTTTTGCTATTGAATACGGACAAGAAGGCCACCTACCAGTCACCAAGTACAGGCTCAATCAGCACTTTGGATCTCACGTTTATTACTCCGGATATAATCGAGCTAATTAAAAACTGGCGTGTCGGAGGGGACCTCTCAAGTGATCACTTCCCTGTTATATTCGACCTTCATCCAACACAGATCTCCAGAGGGAGCAGCCAAATTTCTGGCAAGTTCAATATTAAAAAAGCCGACTGGGAACTGTTTAAGTCACATACTACAGGCTGCAAAGCTACTCAAATCGAAGATATAGAAAATATTATAATCGCTTCAGCTATAAAGAGTATTCCAAGGACAAAATCAAATTTTCATGAAAAGCCGTCAAACATTTGGTGGACAGACGAAATATCAAAATTGCGAGTAGAGAGACAGAAGGCGAGGAGGAAATGGAAGAAGCATCGCACGCCAGCATATAGAACAGAATATAATCGGGCGTCAGCTAAATGTAAAAGAGCTGTGAAAGAAGCCAAACGTAGCTCTTGGCGCAATTTTGTTAATGAAATAAATTCAAACACCCCGTGCTCAGCAGTTTGGAAACGTTTCAAGGCTATCCAAGGAAAAAGCACAGAGAAGATTTTTCTAATCCAAACGACCACTGGAAGACGAGTTACTAATGAAAGAGAGATTGCGGACATTTTTAACTCATCGTATATCGAAAAATCTGGGAACAGCACAATTTGGCCGACTCATCTGACGGACAAAGATGCATTTCTTGCTAATCTGCAATTGCTGACTGCACAGGATGACATGTGCAATGATCGTTTTACTATGGTTGAGCTCAAGAGTGCTATAGACCAACTTAGAACGTCAACTCCAGGCGATGATAATATACACAATTTAATGCTGCAAAACTGCTCAGAAGAATTGGAACATCAACTTTTGTCAAGTTTGAACACAATTTGGACTGAGGGGGATATACCAGACAAATGGAAGCTGGCAGTAATTATCCCACTCTTGAAGCCCTTGTAAGCCTTCCGAAATCACCGCCTCTTACAGACCTATAGCACTAACCTCTTGTACTGGAAAACTTTTGGAGAGACTGGTCAACAACCGGTTAACGTGGCGATTGGAAACACATCAGCTTCTGGCTCACCAACAGTTCGGCTTTAGGCCCAGAAGAAGCACTATCGACGCTCTCCTTTCCTTCACAGAAAGCATTTACACAGGTTTCTCGAAGCAAGAATGCACTGCTGCAGTGTTGGTGGACTTTGAGGCGGCCTTCGACAGAGTTCCAAGAATGTCCATTATTGAACAGTGCATCACACTGGGTCTGCGAGGAAATATGTTGAAGTACATTGTGGACTTTCTTCAATTCAGAACTATTAGGACCAAAATTAATACATCCTACTCTTATGAGGGTACTGTTTTAAATGGGATTCCCCAAGGATCAGTCATCAGTCCCACGCTCTTCAACATCGCCTTAAGTAACCTGAACACCGTGCTTCCACCCTTTGTCAATATGGCTATTTTCGCTGACGATGTAACGATATGGACAACAACTCGAGAGCCAGCTGTAGCGACAGATAGGATACAAGCAGCACTGGAAAACATCCTTGAATGGTGTGCAAACTGGGGTCTAACGATATCCACATCCAAGACGGAATCCTGCTTTTTCTCCAGAAGGTACACCCACAAGAACTACAAGCCTAATATTGTTGTAAACAATCGTGAGATTCCTTACAATGAGAACCCTAGTTTATTGGGAATCAAGTTGGATCCAAAACTTCTCTGGAACGCGCACATTAGTAATGTCGTAGAAAAATGCATGAACAGGATAAATGCACTCAAAGTGATTTCCAGTAGAGAGTGGGGCGCTGATACTTACATACTAAGGCAATTCTACATATCCTTCGTGAGATCAAAGATGACGTACGCGTGCGAGGTATGGGGCGTTGCAGCTGATACTCACATTAAGAAACTTCAGCTTATACAAAATTGCGCTCTTAGAATTTGTCTGGGTTGCCCAAAGACCACAAGTTGCCAAGCAATGGAAATTGAGCTGGCTGTTGAACCTCTTGATTTGTACATTCATATGATGATGAGCAACAAGCATTTTCAAATGATGGCGTACCCAGATATAATCGGCTTTGACTTCGATAGAGGCAACAATGTTCGTCAATCCCTTTTCAACTGCAGAAATAAACCAAGACCGGAGATGGCTGAACTTAAGCCCGAACCTATACCTATAGTTATTATGCAACCAACTTGGTCACTGCCGGAAATAAAAGCTGAATTGGATATCCCAGGCTCACTTACCAAGCGCGACTTACCGATACTACTTAAATGCGCAGCATTGGAACTTATCAATGAGAAATACAGTGATCATTTGAAAATTTACACAGACGGTTCTGTCGATAAAATAAATGATCGAGGTGGAGGAGCATTCTGCTGTCCACAATTGGGAGAGTCTTACCTGTTTCCTTGCGATGCGTCTTCTAGCATGAATGCCGAACTTTTAGCTTTAAACGCCGCCCTACAGTTCTGCACGACGATCGAGGAAAACAAAATATGCATTCTCACAGATTCCAGATCAGCTTTGCAGACCCTTCGAAACCCCAGGTCCAACCACTACAGCTTCAGAACATCGGAAATCTACGACATCCTAACCCAGCTCAAAAACAAAAGCATCACGCTGCAGTGGGTACCTAGTCATTGTGGAGTTCCGGGTAACGAGGCGGCAGACGCTCTAGCTGACCAGGCATGCAGCATGCGCCCAAGTGAAGAACGACGTTGCTCTCTGCAGCACTGTAAGCAGACTGCTAATCGGTCTCTCAATGCGGAATGGCGACAGAGATGGCAGAATTGCACGTTAGGCCGTGTCTACTTCGAAATTCAGAGACAACCGAATGACCCCAAAATCTACAAGTCGGTTCCGAGAGCAATCGCAACATTTGCGGCTAGGGCTCGGACGGGGCATATTATTACGAACAATTACCTCCACAGATTTGGTTTAACTGACAGTGCATCATGTGGAACATGCCAGAGAGAGGATGAGACTTTGGAGCACATACTCACCACTGCACCTACCATATAGAAGAAAGACAAACCCTAAAAGAAAATGTCGGTGAAGAGCCCATGCTCAGAAAGATCCTCACAGAAACTCAGCATTGGGCCTTAGCTGCAAACGTATACCGGAGACATCGAGCCATCGAGGTGAACAGCCTTGGACGCTTGAACTAAGAAGTAAGAAGTAAGAAGTTATGTGTTGTTCAACCAGTAAATCAGAGTTTTTTTTGTTACACAGTAATTGTTTACTTGTTTTCGAGTCTTTATTGTCTCACATATATTTCCAAATTATATTACATGTATTAATAGATATTTTATTTAAAATGTTCATTACATTAAATACAAATTATATGATGTCGTGAACTGTCTTATATTGATAAAATTTCTTTATCACACTTTTTGTATCTTATTTTATCTTTTATTCTTGATGATATCATTTTCCCAGTTGTTCTTACATAGTACATGCTAAAAAGCTATCTTTAAACATTTTAGGTTTATGATTGTATATGCTAGTAGCGTAGACATTTTGTATATTCTTCCATTTATGTAAAGCAAAAAAGTAATTTTTCGTCTCTGAGATATCATTGAAATTTCTCGCTGTTATTCTGTTATACCTGATTCGGTAACATCTATTTTCCAATATTAACGGTTCTGTTGTAATTTTACTGCACAGTTATGGTCTTTCTTTTAGAACATTTTATAATCTATAAGCCTTCCTAATTAAAAATACTTATTTTGTGCTTTTAACCGTTGATATTTATATATTTTTGTCTCCTAACTAACCAAGTGACCTAATCTGCCATTGCATGTTCTAATGTACCAAATCAATAGATGACCTTTAACTCAAAAGACGAAAGAGATGTATACAGTGTTACTTTGGAAGCCAGATATTTCGCAATAAAAAAAGTTCCATTGTAGATATAAATAACAGACATAAGATGTATTAAATAGTAATCATATATCAATAAAAAACTTATACGAAGAGGTTTTTTAGTTAATAAGACTATCATAATACAAATCTATGACAAACAATATCTTGTTACGATTGTTAGGTAATAAAATACTAATTTTTTGGAGTGCCTAGTCTTATTTATTTTGAGAATCTAAACACCTGTTTCAAAAATTGTTATATTTTGCATTTATATGTACTTATCCACCAAATGGATAAATATTCTGTAGTATGAAACTCTTAAAATATATACTCTTATTTCCTATGAAACAATTTACTTTTCCAACATAATTCAAGAAAACTCTTTTGAGTTTTACTATTAATTTGATGTGCCTTTTTACATTGTATAGTAGATCTCGGTAACTACTATGATAGCGCCCATTAACAAATTTTTGGAATAATAATTATTAATATAACTATTGACGTTCAATGAATTGTTTTATTTAAAATTTTTAACTAAACAAATTTATAAAAATAATTATATGAAACGTCTAAAAATAGTTTCATCTAAACTCCGTGTGTCACAACATACTAAATCGGTAATATTATTATATAATAATTATAATATAACATTGCTCGACCAATAGTAATTAAAATTAGAATGAAAGTAAATTTCATTGAATTAAAATCTCATTACATTATAAGAGGGGAGAAGGGCTAGACACCTTGATTTTACCTTCTTCTTCCAAGTTATATTTAATGTCCACTTCCACCTGACGTACAAATGATCCAAATGGACACAGACATTTAGGGAATAGCAAACCTTCACGATTAAGGAATATACGAAATCCTTAAAAATCTAATAACACAGATTTATTTACAAATTATGAACACAGTTGATATTGAAATTTTTCTTGATTGAAAATTCTGTTGATAACTTTGGACATGAGCTCAAGTATTAGATAGTCAGTGGAAACTTTAGATATTTTTAATGAAGTACGTTCCTCGTGACAAGCTGTCTAATATGTTATATTTCAATAATAAATAGACCGACTAATAATGTTTGTTGGTTTTGGCTAGATTTTACCAAAGTAAGAAGTTGTAATACTTGAATTACCTTTACAATAAGTTATTTTAAAGAATCATTTAGAGTGCATTCTAATTGCTTTACTTGTTGCATAGTTACAGTTGTCTTAGAAACCCCGTGTTGTGTCCTAGTACACGAACTTTATTTTTAATATTTCCAAGGATATAGTTTATGTCTTCCATTATCAATATTTTATTATTTATATTAATAAAAGTAATGGCCCACCAACTCTTTTTCAAATTGAATATCAACCATTTTGTTTCCATGCAAAATACATATACCATGAACATATATGAACTGTATATTGTTAATACTTATCTACAACATTCGTTCAAACTTTTATCTCAATCGGTGCGAAACAAATTCTTCCAGAAAATTGTCAAACAATTAAATACCTTCATGAATCACAGCGAATTTGACTTCTATTTAATGTATTTGTTTAAAACTGTTACACAAATCAACTATTTAAAAAAAAAAATCACGTTAAATTTTCATGAGAATAATCTACATTTTAAATGATTTGCAATACAAACGAATTATTATGATTTATGTAATCAAAATTACATCATTTGTTTCATATTAAAAAAAAAAAATCTTTAAATCTCCGTTATTTGTTTAAGTCTTTTGAACAAAAAGTAAAGAAGAGTTAGTAGATTTAGAATACAATGTATATTTGCACCGAGAAGGGACAGTGCAATGTGAAATGAAAGTCCCAGAATCAGCGTTAGTACTAGCAACAACACGAAACTCTACATCGTTATTTTAACACGTTTTTATTATTTCGGTTTCTGTCATATCTGTCAGTCTGTCCGGGTGGAATTTTGCAATAGAGTTTAACCTAACTTTCCGATAAGCTAGAGACCTGAAATTTTAAACATAGGTCAGAATTGGATGACAATACAATATTCAGTTGTTTTCTTGTCTCTACAATTGTTTCAGTGAATAGGAAATGAGATTCACTGTAATTTAATTTATTTACTCCTCCTTAACTATCATAGAGTGTTTGCCTGCGCCCCACGTTTTTCTCATGTATTTAACCTCATTGGGACTTTTTTATACACATTCTAATAAGTTACGTAATGATTCATAAATTTATCACTTATGTCTTGTAGTATATTTTTATGAAAATTTTAGCTACTACAACCTTATTTATGGTAATGAATACATAACACTTATAGATAGTATTTTTATTCATTGCTCATAAAAACTCCGACAACCTAGACTATAAAATGTCAACCGATTCTATTAAAAGTTTAATATGTCAAATTTTAAATGGAAATGTTCTGTTTACGAATAGTTGGACTAGGTCTTTTTTGTTTTTAAAGAATTTTAACTAAAAGCAAACTTGGTTTAATTTATTTTTTCTAAGCCTTCCTGATTATCTATTCAAGTATATTAATAATAAAATTAAATTATAGATTTCGTTTACATTAAAGACATAAGTTATGTCATAATTCTAAATCTAAACAAGGAAATGTTTTACTTAAATAGGCAACGATATAATAATTGAAGTGCTTAGAATGGATAGAGGAGAATATCATGTTTATTATGGAGGAGTTTGCGCTATATTGTTGAGGGGATTACAAAACCCGGCATATAACGTAACACTACAAAGTATCCTTTAATCTGTATGTCTCTCTTTAAGGACAGAGTGACGTGATGACAGTGAAAGACGACAGACACGATTAGAAAAACCACAATGAGGGAAAAAGTTTTTTTTAGGTCCGTCCGTGACTCATAAAAAACACTGCGTAATAAAAAATAAACCTAAATCCTGTAGATAGAACCAAATTTTGTATAATTTTACTTGATTACTTTGAATTTGAAGTTTCTGTCATTTGTTT
Source organism: Aphrophora alni (assembly GCA_963513935.1). NCBI lineage: Eukaryota > Metazoa > Arthropoda > Insecta > Hemiptera > Aphrophoridae > Aphrophora > Aphrophora alni. Next base: position 147,110,763 of record OY740766.1, read on the forward strand.
AAAGCGCGTTGTCAATCAGCTGTTTTTTTTTACAATAAAAACACAACAAATATATTATTTGTTAATTGTTTTTTATCAGTCTTTGAGTGATAACTAACCTCAAAACCATTAATTTCTCAATTAAACAAAATGTGAAATGTTGTGATTGGGCTATTGCTTTTGAAAATAATATAAGATCTTTTCAAAGAACCTATCCAAATGTAAATCCCCTATCTAGAGTATCTATTAATAAGTATACTCCTGTATTGTTGCTAACTAAGTCATATAGCCTACAAAAACATACCAACACTCTTCAAACACACACAATAAAGAGCTTGCATGTGCTTCATTAATCTAATCTCCAAGTAGGGGTCACTCACTTATAAAAGTGGATCATCTACTGGGATATCAAAATCACTGATACAAGGTATGTTTAATAGGTAAATAGGCTAATAAAATGATATAAAAAAGAAAAAAATATTCTATAAATTACATTTAGTTAATGGAATTATGTGAGAAATCTACAAATTTAGCAATCAGTGAGGAATATTCGGGCAGGCATCTTGCTCGCGTTGATAGAGTCCAATCCGAGTACTTGAATTTCGGCGATGACACCTACATCAAAGATAATGTGCCTCCGTGGTGCATCATGGGACCTCCGGAGTCAATTATCACTTTCCCACCTCCCCAATAAAAGGGATCATCTACATATTTCTTGGTATCATGTCTTTTAGTAGGGAAATATATGATTATGATATTTCGTCGTTAATAATATTTATCATAATTGGATATTATTGGGTAATCAATAACAGTATTGATTTATGTCGAGGACTGATAGGGAGCGTGTATCACAGATTACCCTGGGAAATAATCGCCCAGTTCAGCAACATTCAAGGTATTGTCATGTCTTTATGGGTTAAACTACGTCGATATCTCGTCTCCGTGATTTGTTATTAAGTGTATCTTTATATCTATATATGTTATAGCCAATAAATAAGCTGCCTGAAGTTGATTGATTTATCTCAGGTAACTGATATGGTTACCGTTGGGAACTATCAACGAACTATACCGCCCTTTTATGTAGGATTAGTTCAATTATAAACTCATTGATACAGTAGAATCAATCATCTCCCAATATATGCAAAACAAATTCAAATTTTTAACAAACATCTTGTTATACTTTTCTAAATACTAAACTATGTAAAGAACAACATTACGTACATCTATATGTATTTACGTACATTATGTACGCCTATATTTATTGTAAAACACCGTGCATTCAGTATAACATTGATTACTATATGTAATTGAATACATTTACCGTTGCATAAGTACATGAAATCCTATGTAAATGTTACAGGCCACAAATTGATATCTGTTTTTATGGAAACCAGCTGTAGCACATGTGCTGTAGCACTCAACTGATTACATGTGCTTTGCTGCATACTGGATAATTTATATAAATATATAGCTACAATTTATATTTTATTAAATCTATGATGATTTTTTGTTAGTAATTTTCGAATTGAAACAAACTAGGTTTCAAATACAGTCAAATTATAATACTGTTATTATTTAACGAATTCACTGTAGAAAGATATTCAGGTAAAAAAACAAGTTTATCAAATACAGTTAAACTCGGAGTTTAGTTATAGTATATTAGTTTGGGGAATAGTATTTAGTTATTTCATTAGTTATACAAATGTCAATATAGTATTTAAACATTTCTTAATTGTATGGTCGTTACAAGTAAATCATAATATTTTAAGACTTAAAAGAAAATCGCTCAATTTACACGATCTTAATTCAAAATATTTCATGAAATTAATATTGAATATAATAATTAAAAATAATCTTATATTTAAAAAAGTGATATTATCACCTTTTAAATACTTTAACTTACAAAACCTATTTTAAAAATTATTACTTAATGATGGAATATTTGTATTATTATTCTTGTTTGTTCGGACATTTGCTATCAATTGTGTATAAGAAACAATACAAGACGTTAAGAGATTCAGGAAACCAATAAAATAATTAAGGCTGATGTGGTTACCTCTTATTAAAAATGAGCTTGATATTGAAAATAAACATAATCTTAAAGAAAAAAGGCTGAAATTTTAACTGTTGAAATCGAAGGAATTATAACGCGTTCAAAGGCTAGGAAATTAAAAGAGAGGACGATGTAGGCGTTAACTACCGATTTATTGACTCCACACCCCACCCAGTCGGCAGATTGTTTCACGACCGTTAGTTGTTCTGTGACTGTGGTTGTGAACAGACCTATTTTAGTTCGTATTTGTGTACTCCGTTCATGATCTCTATTGACTTATAGTTTCCTGATCACATGTGAGTTTCTTTTTCGCTTTTTGACCGCTCAGGGTTTGTCCTGGGTGTTTTTTCATTCAGTTTAATTTCTGAACATAAGACATCTAGGCGTGTTTTCTGCCTGCATGTTTTAGTTTGTAAGTTAGGAACTTGATAACGCGAGTTGATTAATTCTATCGAAACTTCGTGTATTGTTTCTTATACACAAATAATGGCAAATGTCCGAACAAACAATAATATTATTACTACTATATTAGTTCCGTAAATGGAATAGTTTATTGTATAATATTTTAGATCCAGCTTTATCTATTTATGTCCTGCCTGCAAAAGAAGATGTCCAGATTTTAGAATTATGTGCAAAGTCTTTAAGTGCCTCTTTTGTTTATATTAGGTGAAATATCTAATTAACATTAAGCGTTAATATCTCTTACGTCTTTAGAAGTTTTTATATTTACATTATGTGTAAGACCGTTATTAGGTCAGTTTATTTATGTCTTTAAGCGTCTTTGTCTTTATTTTAGGTGTCAGGCATTAATTAACATTAAGTGTTATTTTTCTTTATGTCATTATTAAGTGTAACAACCTTAATTATCGTCAGTCAAGACAAAACGTTAGATTGGAAAGCAATAAATTTCTTAGCTGTAGTTCTAGATTATATAATAGCTCTTACCTTTTGCAGTTTATATAAGTGGGATACGTATTATAATGTAATAAGTTGAAAGGTTCTCCCCCACACCTTCAAATATACTGCATAGAGTAGTGTAAATGACATTAAAAGGTTTCTTTGTACCGTTGAAAGTTCTTCTTCAAATTTGTTGTTGATACTCAGTTCATCTGTTGAAAAGATAATCGGGTGTATACAAATAAATCATGAGACTATTTTCATGATTAAATTTTGTTTCCTTTGTAACCTTAATGTAGGAGTACAGGAAACATTCCTGGAAACTGTCTCACTTTTCAACAATGTTTTCTTAAATAATCGAGCAGAACAAAATTGAAAATTATAACGGCATTTATGCATTTTTGTATGTTTGTATATATCATAGTTGCCCATCACTTTGTGCATAGAGGCATACAAACGTTTTCCTTTAACATCGGTAACAAGTTCTGTAAATATAAATATATATTCAAATTAAACAGAAAAAGTTAAGGTACCAAACGCCAATTCATTTTACAAATGCATTTTAATTTTTTTTTTTTTTTTAATATTAGGTTAAGAAACTAAAAATTATATAGCATTTATATATTCTTTTCAAACGCAATATTGATAAACTTTAGAAGGATTGTATTAAATCAGGAACAATGGCTGTGAGACTAGGAGGAGTAAAAAAGAAACATTAAACCGATTCATGACTTTAATACAATTGGTATTAGTAATTGGAAATTATCATCTGTGGGACCTCATATATCAATTCCTTTAACATAAAAAATGAAGATAATTACCTGTGAAAGTTAATATTAATTTTTAAATTAAAGTTAAATTGTTTTTATTTGACTTTTTTTATGTATCAAAAGAAGTAAAAGTTTTAAAAAACAATATTAAACAAACTATAACAGTTGCACAAGACGCTAGAAACTTCTTTTATGTTTATTCTAATAAATAAGTTAGAATAATGGTTTGAATATACCACTAACCACAGTCATTAGAAACAATAAATAAAACACAATTATTGTACTTTATATAGTTTATTCCTCTAAATGCCCTAATGTACATTTCAATAACATTGTTATCATCATCAGAGGGTCTTGATTCTAAACTATACTACATCTAAACCTACACTTCTACTTGTGAAATAAAACCTAACCTAAAACTACAATATCAAGATTTTAATCTAAAATCCCTCCCACTCCCCAGATCAGTTAACCAGTAAGGTATTATAAGGCTTGGACTGGCCCTTTGTCAATGTTATATGTCTTTGACCTGTGGAATGGGGTGAAAAATAACTGTACTACTAACAAAATAATTAAGAACAGGTGGCCTGCTCCTTGCAAATATCTATGTAGACCTAACCCTTAATAAAATACATTTTTATTATTATTAAAATTTTTGACATAACTTAATACCTATATTTTCCTTAAAGTTACTGTGAAAGTTAATATATAAATACATACATACATACATACATATAGATCTTATAACTAATAGAAGATAAATATAATAGATCTTATAATTACATAATATGGTAATTTTGTTTAGAAACAATGTAATTCATTTGTTAATTTTGACAAACTTATTATCTCTATGGATCTTAAAACTAAAATAAGTTTGCACCAGTTTAAAAATTGTACAACGTTACATCTTTTATACCTTCTGTTACTTCGTACTGACATATATCAAGTTAGCAATAAAGATAGAGGGAATACTAAAGTAGGTTTAATAAATAATCTACAATAATGTAAAACCAAGGTAAATGATGGATTATTGTCTATAAAGTTGAACAATAAAATTAGTAACAAATATTTAACAACTCATTAGTTAAATCATCTAATAATCTCATCACACTTAAGGGTAGTTGTACATTTACCTATTGAGTTGCATGGTACCTACTCACTCTACTAACTACTCAAATATCTATGTTGCACTCTACCTACTCAAATATCTATGTAGACCTTACCACTAATCAAACACATTTTCATTATTTTTAATAATTTTGACATAACCTATTATCTATATTTTTCTTAAAATTACTGTGAAAGTCTATATATATATATATATATATATATATATATACGTACATACATACATACATACACACACTCTTTTAAATACATTGAACATTGTTTTCTATTCTATTTAGTTTATTCTTTACTTCAAACAGAGCTGATGTTTTAGACTCTTTACTTCATTATCTACGTTCTAAACTGTATAATGACGAAACCGTTAAAATGATTTAAAATTTAGTTTTATGCTGAAAATGCAAAACTTTTTTTTTAATACCTTTGAATATGACTTATTTCTTATCTGAATTATTCGAGTACTTTCAGGGTTTTTTTAAAATATTTCTTTTATTGCAGAGTTTCTTAAAAATAGAAGCATAATATATAAGAAAACGTTTCCTTGGTTTTTGTGTAACGAAAACAAATAATTTTTCTCTTTGAGAAATCTTACTAATTTCTAACTGTGATTTATTTATACATGCTTCCGTAGTACCAGCATTTCACGATATTTTTGGTAACAATTCTGTTATAATCCCATATATATTCCCATAGGTCTAATTCTTCTGCAGTATTATCGTCTTTCCTTGAAATAATATTTTATTAATTATTAGCCTTTTTCATTTAATCTAATATTCTGTATTAATAGAAAACAATTATTTTCTTCTTTTAACTGTTGAATTATTTACATATTTATATATTGTTGTCTCCTAACCTACAACCTAACCTCATGGTTCACATCTCATTAGAAGTCCAGGAGTTTACCGACTTTACATAATATTCCTGGTGAAATAATTTAGTACCCACCCCCACCTGAATTAGGTGTAAATGGATACAGACATAACCAATGTCTTCCCAATGTTGGAACATGCATAATTTCTTATTGGTATTTTGCTTGGTTGATAAATTATTTTAAAACTTTTTAGATAAGTACGAGTATTTGACACCCAAAGAAATCTTTAGAAATTGCTTAATGATTTAAATTCCTTTTGACTAGCTGTCTAGTTTGACATTTTTTAATAATCGATATGAGCACCTGATTGGTTGTTTGGTTTCGGCTAGACGTTACCAGACTAAGAAGTTCTAATTAACTTGAAATGTTTTTTAATAACTTAATTTAAAACGATCGTTTCAGATTTTAATTGGCTTGAAATAAAAGTTATTATAGTTATAATTATTCAGTTATGTACTGTGTATAAATAGAACAGTTATTTCGTTATCAATAAATGATATTTGTTCAAAAATACGTTTTGTTATAGATGTATTTAGTGTAAGACCAGCAAAAAAGAACTTTTTTTACAATACATAAACATGTACATTGAGACAAACATTATGAAAACAAATTTAAAATACAATGCATTTGAACATTAATTAGGAAAGTAATAAAACAATAACCTCTTACAAATAATCCGTTTGATTGGTTAAGGTTTCATCAGCTCCATTCCTTCAGACATAAGAAGATGGAACAGAATCTCTATTTGATATACGAGCAAAGCAATATTTACTAAAGAACCAGTCACCTGTGACAGATGAAAAACACATTATTCTACAATAATAGTTGGTTTACAAAAGTATTTCTTTAAATTAACAACATAGATATTTTTTGTGAATATCAGTTTTTCCATTAGCTACATCTATTTATAAATGTTGAACAAAATTATGCCATTAAAGTAAAACTTAAACATGATTTCTCACAAAAAGAATTATAACAGCAAGCACGTTTCAAAAATAGTGTCGCCATCTTCAGTGACTGATGATCTACAATAATCAAACAATAACCTAGTACTGTAAAAAGTCTTTTATTTATATAGAATGTGTGAATAAATCATTTCACGACTTTCCAAATTATAAGGTGATTACAAATCGCTATCGTATTGTAATTAACCTATATAACTAAAGTTTTAAAACTTCATTTCACTTCAAAACAGTTTTTCCTGATATGGCCCGATTCATGATTCTCAATTTTATTACAATTGATATAATACATATATATATATATATATATATATATATATATATATATATATATATATTACTCGTCTATTGTATTCATTATTGTGACTTTTTTTTAAAAGTTCAGTGATTTGAACATTAAAATAAAGTCATTGCTGATTTATTTTTTCCCTTACATTTCATGCGGGTAAATTAATTATAGTTTATTATAGCTAATGCATCACTAAATTGCCGTTGAATCACGTTTTATTTATTAGAGATATTTATAACAAATTGTCATCAAGTATAACATTACGTTATAATGGGTTATGTACGATGGTGCTGATGATGGCAGTATGAAAGTCAAGACAATTTCGAGATTATGTAAAAGATATGGCAGGTATTGCTTAAAATGAAAATCCTCTGCAAGAAATGATCCTCACGTTGTATAATGAAGGAAATAATATTGGTCTAGAGGAGAATGAGGAAAATACTAATAAATGTGAATACATAAGCTAAAGAACAAAGAGGAACTTTCAACAACTTTACTGTTGATAACACAACATGTGGCAATGTACAAATGTTAGAATGCCAGGCAACTATGGTAAATCAAAGTAACAAGATCAATGCAGACATTTAAAAAAATAATATTGACTGGAAACAGAATCGACTACACCAACATAAAACTTAAAATTCAGATTGCTTTCAAAAACTATCAAGCTATAAAGCCATATAAAGCTGTCATAACACTTGTGGTAGTGTATGGTTGCACAAAATTGGAATATTTCTGGGAATATGAAAACATAATCAGAAAATTTAACAGGAAAATAGACAAAAGAATGTTTTGGCCAAATCATGAAAACGAAAACTGGAGAGTAAGAACAACTGAGAGTTTTGACAATACCGTTACTCAAACATGAATATTTCCTGCGGTTCGTGAAATACCTGCGACACCCGATTGATTTGACTTGAAGCAAGCATGCTCGATAGTTGCTAAGTAGTTGAAGATTATTTAAAAGGCATAATTAGAAGGTATGTGGAAACCAGGAATGTTACGCATTAGTTGGAATCTCTAGGTAAGACCAGATCTGACGAAAATGTAAGGGGAAATGTGGCATTCTATTGGGAGATGAAGGAGGATTGTAAGACTAGCCTAGGTACTAAGGTATGCATATTTACTTGGTAACGTTATTTGAATTACATTTTATTTCACATTTATTAAAGTCATCATCAATACCTCATGGTTTACTAAAAGTTGTGACTAAATCTAGTGTAATGTTGATTAATTTGGTTTAATGTTTTTCAGAACCAGTAAAAATGTTTAGTTATTAAAAATATTTGTAATTTATTTCTAAAAGTTAAATGATTTATATTATGGTTACAATTATTAGAACTATTAGATGGTCAAGGCTTACAGTTACTATAATCTTCTTGTCAATCACAAAGTATCTCATGACAGAGATTTCGATTGAACTTGAATCAACTTGCTTTGTAAACTGTTTTACCTGTAACAAAACATAACTACATTTTTTAAATGTTTAGAGCGAATACAGTTTCACGGTGTTTTAAAAATTAAGAGCTAAAAATAAACCTAGTTTTGAAATAGTACTAAATAACTAGGCATAATTTTAAAATTCTCTGGAAGTATTTGCGGCATTTTAGTCTAAAGATTTTTTAAATTTTTGTAATTTAAATACGTCAAACTTTTTAATGGAATTGTAACAATCCAATAGAAAAATATTTTCTGAATAAAATGATACAATCTTATCATAAATTAATTAAGTTTTAGATTTCACCGTTGATTACTCTTCCTTAATATCGAAAGATTAATTTAATATCATGACTAATTTAATTTTGAATTTACTTCAGGATTTATTGATATTGTTAATTTATTAAATTTTAGTATTATTAGTAAATTACGTACTTGAACAATGAAAGCATTTGATCGCCCAATCAAAGATGTTTCCCTCAGCAGTATTAATACACTTCGACCCTGGGGGAAAAAATTCTGAATGAGTACCACACATTCATTGTTTCTAAAAACATTACCCTGTTAAGTAAAACAAAATAACAACAATAAAACTTATGATAATAATTTTACTTCTGCTAAGACCTACATAACAAATTATAATACATTCTTCTGCGACTGCTAGCACTATGTTAAATTTTGAAGAACGGTTTCGGATTCTCTCTTTTTAAAAGTTATTTACATACTAATTAGTTGCTCTAAGTAGCCCTCGTAACCCCTAAATATATTATCCGCCCTCTTTTCTTCATGTAGACTTCGCCCTTTTCATTACATTTAGCCTTCGCCTTCTTCTCTCCATATAGACACCACCCTCTTCGTTACGTGTAAGTTAAGCCCTCTTCTCTTCAAGTAGGCTCTGCAATCTTCTACTTTTGTAGTGTATCCGAAACACGTCAACAGAAATTAGAAGTGACAGAAGAATGTAGTACAATCAATATTACTGACAATGTTATGTTACATTTGAATGTGGGTTATTATTTTTTTATACAATTTTTAATACAATATTTTTTTTAACCATAATCAATGATTGGTTTATATGTGGTTGTCAACATTTTAATTTAGATGATAATTGAATGCTATTTTCAATAACAATTATTGGGAGTAAATGTATTGATCATTAAATATATTTTATTTGTCTTTTACTCACAGCATCTTGGTTTTCCTTTATTAAGTGGACAATGTAGAAAAAATACATAACGAAGCATAATAACTTCATTACTTCATATGTAGTGTACAAATTATAATTGAACAAAGTAAAAAACAAAAAGATCACTATTTGTGAGTAGAAAATAATAAAATAAAGAAGGATTTGGTAGTTGTAGGAATACATCAGCTTATTGGATGCTGAACATATCTGACCATGGAGTATTCGCAATTCTTCTAATAGCTCATCCACCTGGAAATAAATAAGATTCCTTTTAACTTCATGTAAATAAATTTGTGATTTTATATTTTTTTTAAATTTAGTTATTTTGTATTTGAAACAATACGCAAAATTTATATGTGTACTGAAAAGAGAAACAAATGTTTATCCACGTATTGTGGTTGAACACAAATGAAGAGCAGTATATTACACTAGAATTGAAATAAATAATTAGCAATGGTAAAATAAAATTCTTCTTTTTAAAATAATAATTTTGTTAAGAAGTTAAAACAAATGTTAAATTGGAGACTAATTTTAAATTTATATCTATCCCATGTCTAATTCTATATTTATAGTAGTTCTCAGTAATAAGAAATCATTGTTATGAAATTCGTAATCAGTGGACAATTTTAACAAATTGTTATTAAATTGTTCTATACTTTGAAGTGAATAGTATTCAAAATAATTTGGCTTTTATCTAAGTTTTGTTCAACATAATTTTAGGATGTGAGTCATTCCGACTACTATATACCGGTTCTGTATTGGATGGTTTATACACTTTGTAATTTTTTTTTAATTCGAACTTTTATTTCAAATATTGCCGGTCAAAAGCTAATGAACTATTTTTATAAAATACTGTATACATCATAATTGTATTACTTTAAGATTATACTGCTTACAGAGGATAATTTCCTATTAGCTTTACACCAATGTAATTAATGAAGTCGTTCATTAAAATGGAAACACTTGTTGAATATTAAATACAATTGTAACTCACATCAATTCACACTTAATGTGTTGAAGATGAAGTTTAAATGACTAAACAATATCCTCAGTTATTACATGTAAAAACATTATTCGTTGAACTAATACAGTGAAGAACAATGTGTCACACAGTTAACAAAAAACTACATTACTTATCAAACGTGGAATTGAAAAGGATGTGCTTTATTGTTGGAGATTGGGTTTTCATTTATTAATGAAGGTAAAATATATTTTAAAAACTTACATTACTTGATTCATATTCATAACAAACTATTGCCTTCAGAGTTTCATTGATGTATTTGATCCTGTCGGTCAAAGCATCGTAAGACGCAAGAAGAGGAAGAAGAATAACAATATGAGGTAAGTCTGCTCCCAGAATGGACAGTCTCATAAAGAAATGCAACCAGTAACCTTCAACATGAAATGGCATCTTTAAAGAGCAAAAAATCGATATTGAAACACTCAGAATAGCAATTATTACTAGTAAACACATCGCTTTACATCTTTCTGATTCCTTGTATTTTATATCTAACATCTTCATCCTGGAATCTATCTTATCCAATTTATTCACAAAAGTTAAAAATCTGTTTCGAGTAAAGATATAAGCTGTTAGAACAGACCAGCAACGCAATATATCGTATAAAATAAAAAAATAAACATTCACCTTCTCTGCAGTTTTCATATGAAATATAAATATGGTAACATATATTATACTGTAGAAACACAGAGTGTGCAAATCACGCCAGGAAAGTAAAGGGTATTTACGATGCAAACATCCCGGGTTAAAAACGTTGTTCAACGGATATAAACAACAAATAAGATTTAGAAAAATTGGATATTTAATTTCATTATAGAACATATTTTTACTGTGTTAATTTTTAAGAGTCACTCGGAAGTAAAAACAAATTATAAACGAATATCAGAACACTTTTGGAAAAATATAGAGAAATCGTAACGTTGTTTGGTCTAAGATTCACTGTCTATTGATTGCACAAGTTATATTGCCTTCCAATCTGACTGATTGGTTAATACATAATTCAGATACATTTACACTATTTGACAGGACAACACTTTGTATTGAATGAATGTTTTTTTTAATGAATTAATTTTATATTTTCTTTTATTTCATAACAGAACATATGTATAAAGGTACACAACAATGCTTACCAGTCTATCATAGAAAAATCTTATTCTTCATAAACAAATTTCACAATACCCCTTTATTTATGGAAATGCGAATCAATTCAATTATAGTGCGTTATCATATTGTTGGTTTCTTTTCAAACCGTCTGTTTAGGTTGACAAACTTATATATACTAAATTTCTTTTATTAAAACATAATTTACATTATATGTTAAAAGAAATTGATTTGCATAAACGTAATTTTAGCACGTCCATTTTTGGTTCTTTTTACATTTATTTTGTATTGTAATTGTTGACTAATGATTATTAATTAACACAAATAACTATCATTGAACATGGTTTTCTTTTTCTTTTTTAATAGTTTTTTTATTTTCTTTAAACAAAACCGATGTTTTAGACTCTTTACTTCATACAATAGATTCTGAATCTCTAATGAAAAAACCCGTTAAAAATTAGTGTTTTGCTGAAAATGCAAAGATTTATTCAGATACCAATGAATATGACTTATTTATTATATGAATTATTTTCGTACGTTCTGTTGTTGTTTTTTCATCTTGGTTTTATTACAGTTTTCTGAAGATAGAAAAACCTATATAGGAAAATTTTCCTTGGTTTTAAGGTGTTGTTCAGCCATTAAATCATAGTTTTTTTTATAATTTTTTTTTATAATTGTTTACTTGTTTTCGAGTATTTATTGTCTCACATATTTTTGTTAACTTACTACATCTATAAATAGATATTTTATAAATGTTGATTACATTAAATACTAATTATATGATGTCGTGAACTGTCTTATATTGCTAAAATTTCTTTATCACACTTTATGTAACTTATTTTATATTTTCTTCTTGTTGATATCATTTTCCCAGTTGTTCTTACATAGTACATACTAAAAAGCTATCTTTAAACATTTTAGGTTTATGATTTTATTTGCTAGTAGCGTAGACATTTTGTATATTCTTCCATTTATGTAAAGCAAAAAAGTAATTTTTCTCTCTGATAAATCATTGAAATTCCTAGCTGTGATTCAGTTATACCTGATTCGGTAACATCTATTTTCCAATATTAACGGTTCGGTTGTAATTTTACTTTAGAGTTATGGTCTTTCTTTTAGAACATTTTATAATCTATTATCTATTTTCTATCAAAGATTTTTAAATTCAAAAAAAAATAGTTTATATTTTTTATTATATGAAATGTTTTAAAATAATTTCGTCTAAACTCCGTGTGTCACAAAATACTAAATCGGTAATATTATTATATAATAATTATAATATAACATTGCTCGACCAATAGTAATTAAAATTAGAATCAAAGTAAATATCATTGAATTAAAATCTCATTAAATTGTTATAGGGGAGAAGGGCTAGACACATTGATTTTACCTTCTTCTTCCAAGTGATATTAATGTTCACATCCACCTGACGTACAAATGATCCAAATGGACACAGAAATTTAGGGAATAGCAAACCTTCATGATTAAGGAAAATACGAAATCTTAAAAATCTAATAAAACAGATTTATTTACAAATTATGAACACAGTTGATATTGAAATATTTCTTGATTGAATTCTGTTGATAACTTTGGACGTGAGCTCGAGTATTTGATAGCTAATGGAAACTTTAGAAATTATTTAATGAAGTAAGTTCCTCGTGATAAGCTGTCTAGTTTGATATATTTCAATAATCAATAGACCGACTAATAATTTTTGTTAGTTTTGGCTAGATTTTACCAAAGTAAGAAGTTGTAATACTTGATTTGCCTTTACAATAATTTAATTTTAAAGAATGTGAAATGAAAGTCCCAGAATCAGCGTTAGTACTAGCAACAACACGAAACTCTACATCGTTATTTTACCACGTTTTTATTATTTCGGTTTCCGTCATATCTGTCAGTTTGTCCGGGTGGAATTTTGCAATCGAGTTTAAACTAACTTTCCGATAAGCTAGAGAGCTGAAATTTTAAACATATATCAGAATTGGATGACAATACAATATTCAGTTGTTTTCTTGTCTCTACAATTGTTTAAACATAGTTATTTAAAACATATAAAAATTGGCCAATGAGATATAGATTTTTTGGCCGCGTTACCGTTTAACCGCGTTACCGCTCAACCAAGTAACCGGTTAACCGCGTTACCGCTTAACCGCGTTATCGATTAAACGCGTTATCGCCTTTGAATGGTAACCGGAATATTGAAGAAGAATATAGCAAATTTTTCATGGCATGTGAGAGTTATTGGATTAATAATAAATCAAATTAAAAAAAAAATTTAACATACCTCAAAAGTGTGCTAAACGTATATTTGAATAGTACATTTCTGACAATCGTTACAACCGTTATAGAGACGGCTACCCAACGGAAGCGCCGATTAGAAAAGAAGAAGCAAACACGGCAAGTTGGGAACAACAGGAATCTGAAGCAGATAAGGTGTCAAGATTAGCCAAATGCCGTAAGCGAGCTACAGAACGTCCCTTGATCTAACATGAACTGATCTTGTTACATTGTTTTACAATAGTGCCCTGTCATTCAAAGTTATGTACATTGGTACATGTTGTGTTGTAATAAGTAAAGTTGTTGGAAGTTCCTATTCGTTGTATAGTTTATGTATACACATATTTTGGTTTTTTCCCCTCATTCTCCTCCAAACCAAACCTTTTTTCCTTCTTTATACAACGGAAACTTGAGAATAAGATGAAAATGTACTAAATAGGATATTATATTAAAAAACTTGCATCTTCTTAAAGTAATACAACGCAAATTAATTTGGATTGTAATTCGCAATTTCTATAACTTATAAATTTAATTCATATCAGGTACTCAACCATAATCTTTACTCATATCTCATTGCTCCTTTATATGTGTTATTAAATATTTTGTATTTATAACTAATTACACCTTTTTTTATTAATTAAACAACAGTTGTGAAAATATATCACTATTGAACAGAATATAATACTCACTGCTTATATGGATAAAAAACCCATATATATTTTGATACTTTAACCCAAACAAGAAGTATTTTCTCTGAGCACAGCTTATTACATACATTTTTATGATAGTCTTGAAATGGTATGTGAAGCATTCTTCTTTATTCTCGCCGTTTCAAAATGTCGGTAGCCTAAAGGGGTTTAAAATGTTGGTTATTAAGTTCACCTGTATCATGAATAAGGTTTTTTATACGTTTTATCGATATCTCAAGATTTTTATGTGTATTTAATTCATATAAAATGATGAAATATTAATTAATAAAATCATACGGTTAAAATTGAATTCAATTAAATTTATAATGTTATAACAAATATTGTAAAAGAAAAAAACAGTTTTGCAAAGGAATAGAAAGATTAAATATTTTGATAGTAAAGTTGTAATATATAACGTTACTTAAAAAAAGTGTATTTCATTACAAAAGTCTGAAGGATTATCTGCCCAGGACTATCTTCTCGACAGAAAATAGAGTAATTAATACAGTTGAAGTACTACGGAGTAAGACAAGAAGCAATTGTAATAGACATGAAGACAGTTACGAAGGAAGGTTTGCCGGCTTTTATGTCACCTTGATGACCTATATAAAACAGAAATGTCTTTCAAGCTGTTTTAACTTTGAAGGTGCCTGCTTTAACTGAAAGGTAAAGCGATTTAACTGAGCGAGAACTGAAGCTCAGTAATTACTTGGTTTCTAATCCAACACTTTATTTTTATTAAAGTTTAATTAGAAATTTTACAATCAACGCTTGGAACGGCTTCACTGTTTCAGAATTTTAATCTCTTACAAATAATATAAAAGAGATTCATATGATTTTCACAGGTCAGTTGGGAGTTTGCAACTATCATTCATACTATAAGCCTTATAAGTAATCTACTCGTTTTTTTAATGTTTTTTAATTACATTTAAATCTTGATGTATTTACGAAAATTATGTATATATTGTAAAACACCGTGTATTCGGTATAACATTGATTACAATATGTAATTGAATACATTTACCGTTGCATAAGTACATGAAATCTGTATGTAAATGTTACAGGCCACAAATTGTTATCTGTTTTTATGGAAACCAGCTGTAGCACATGTGCTGTAGCACTCAACTGATTACATGTGCTTTGCTGCATACTGAATAATTTATATAAATATATAGCTACAATTTATATTTTATTAAATCTATGATGATTTTTTGTTAGTAATTTTCGAATTGAAACAAACTAGGTTTCAAATACAGTGAAATTATAATACTGTTATTATTTAACTCATTCACTGTAGAAAGATATTCAGGTTTAAAAACAAGTTTATCAGATTAAGTTAAACTCGGAGTTTAGTTATAGTATATTAGTTTGGGGAATAGTATTTATTTATTTCATTAGTTATACAAATGTCAATATAGTATTTAAAAAAAATTTATTTGTATGGTCATTAAAGGAAATCATAATAATTTAGGTTTTTTAAGAAAATCGCTCAATTTTCACTATCTTAATTCAAATTCAAATTTCATGAAATTATTACTCAATACAATAATTAAATAATCTTATATTTTAAATAAGTTATACTATCACCCTTTAAATACTTTAACTTATAAAACAGTTATTGAGTTTCCAAATGATCACCTACTATATTAATCTATTTTTTTAAATTATTACTTAATCATGGAATATTTGTATTATATTATTGTTTGTTTGGACATTTGCCATTTGTGTATAAGAAAAAATACAAGACGTTTCGAGATTCAGCTAAACTAGTTTAGAAATAAGGCTCTTGTGTTTACCTCTTATTAAAAATGAGCTTGATATTGAACATAAACAAAATCTTAAAGAAAAAAAGGCTGCAGCTTTAACTGTTGAAAGCGAAGGAATTGTAACGCGTTCAAAGGTTAGGAAATTAAAAGAGAGGACGTTGTAGGCGTTAACTACCGGTTTCTTGACTCCTCCCCCACCCAGTCGGCAGATTGTTTCAAGACTGTTAGTTGTTCTGTGACTGTGGTTGTGAACAGACCTATTTTGGTTGGTGTTTGACAGCTGCTGTGTACTCTCTGTTCATGATCTCTTTTGACTTGTGGTTTCCTGATCACATATGAGTTTCTTTTTAGCTTTGACCGCTTAGGGTTTGTCCTTGGTGTTTTTTTCATTAGGTCTGGGTGTTTCTGGACATAGGCCTAGACATCTAGGCGTGTGTTCTGTCTGCATGTTTTAGATTGTAAATTTGTGTATTATTTCTTATACGCAAATGATGGCAAATGTCCGATCAACAATAATATTAATACTACTATATTAGTTTCGTAAATGGAATAGTTTATTGTGTAATATTTTTGATCCAATATATAGGCCTAAAACAGCTTCATCTATTTAAAATGTTCTGCCCGCAAAAGAAGATGTCAAGATTTTAAAATTATGTGCAAAGTCTTTAAGTGTCTTTTTTGTTTATATTAGGTGAAATATCTTAATTAACATTAAGCGTTAATTTCTCTTATGTCTTTAGTCGTTTTTATATTTACATTAAGTGTAACACCGTTATTAGGTCATTTTATTTATGTCTTTTAAGCGTCCTAATAAATTGTTTATAAATTGTCTTTATTTTAAGTGTCAGGCTTTAATTAACATTAGGTGTTATTTTTCTTTATTAAGTGTAAGAATCTTAATTATCGTCAGTAACGACAAACGTTAGATTGGAAAGCAAGAAATTCCTTAGCTTTAGTTCTAGGTCATATAATCCCTCTTACCTTTTGTAGTTTAAGTAGGTCACGTTGTAAAATTAAATAGGTTAAAAGGTCCCCCCCCACCTTCACATAAACTGCATAGAGTAGTGTAAATGTCATTAAAAGTTTCTTTGTATCGTTTAAAGCTCTTCAAATTTGTTGCTGATACTCAGTTCATCTGTCGAAAAGATAATCGGGTGTATACAAATAAATCATGAGACTATTTTCAAGAATAAATCAAATAAAACATACATATATTGTTTCTTTCAATATTAAAACACTTTGACAAATAGTACCTCATGTTCAAATACATAAAGTATTGATTTATTTGATAATTTGTTTAATAATACAAATACATTGTACATAAAAACTTTAAGATATAAAACTTTAAAAAAATGTTATATGAAAAATATGAACAAAGATTATTTTTTAATAATCCCATATAGAGTTGTCCAAGTAAGATAACACATCTTTATAAGATTTATAAAATAGAAAGGCATTGTATTAAATTAAATTTTACACGTACAATATATGAAATACTACAAATTGTTAAATTTTACTTTTACGTAAACAATGTTAAAATCGAATTCCATAGAGTTCTAATACGCCTAATACTTTGATAGAATATATAAAACAGCCCGGAAGCATTTAACTCTTACCTATTCAACACACGTCTGAAAATATATAAACTTAGTGAATGATTATTTCTCATATGTTGCTATGCAGTTTATTTCAGCCATAACAGCTCTTGCAACCCTTACCACGTAACATGTAATGCATATTTTAAAGATAGGATAGTTTATTGTAACACTGTAGAGTGTGTTAAGAAATATATTTATTTCTCCTGAAACTTTAGAATATAATGATTAGGGCAACAACGGAGTCATTGAAGAAAAATAAATATGTATAAGCAAATAAAATTTCTCTATAAGAGAATAAAAGCTCCATGTACTTAATTGATGACTTTGGTGTGAAGCTTTATATTTTTATTATTTTTTATGTTTTCTGTATTCTGAAAACCGACTAAATTATACATTAAAAATTATAATGGCTAAAAATAACGGACTATCGTATACAAAACCATCAATAAAGTGGAGGGGTTTATCAGAACCAAAAACTGACACGCTCAAAATAAACCGGAAAACACAGGCATTTATTAAAATAACTTGTAAGGAATACCCTAGTCTTTATATCAAGTAGAGAGGAAGCATCCTTTCTAAAAACGTTTTAAACAACACCTTCTAAACAACTGAACCGTATATATATATATATATATATATATATATATATATATATATAATATATATATAAGGGTTCAGTTACATATAAATAAGGGTTCACCCTACATATAAATATATATATATATATATATATATATATATTTGTGTGTGTGTTTTTTTTGTTATAAAAATAATTATCATATTATACAAATAACAGATAGTAAGGTAAATTTTGTCAAATTGAAGCCCTGTGTGACTGATAGGCTGTGTGTTCGGGTAAAAAACGACATCATCTTTATAAAAAACTAAAAGCTCAATCTTACAATGATAAACTAAAACGATATTATAAGTCATATGATTGTAGACTAAAAGATGATATTAGATTAACAAAGTACACATTTTATGCAAATTGTTTCAAATCTTTAAGTGGTAATATTAAGAAACAATGACAAATAATTGATAAAATTATCGGTGAACAAAAATCTAATTTTAAAATTGACAAAATAGTCCATAATAATGTTGAAATAATAATCCAAAAGAGGAAAATTAATCTTCGTTTAATAATTTTTTCTTAAGTGTAGCACAAGATCTGAGATCTGCTTACAAAATCTGAGATACATTTATTACCTATTTTAAAGTATCTTTGCAATTTAAGTTTTTCCAAAGGCAATTTTCCTGATTGCTTAAAAACTGTTCTTGACATACCGTTATTTAAAAAAGGCCACAAAAGCTCTATGAATAATTATAGGCACATTTCTCTACTATCTGTGTTTTCAAAAATATTAGAAAAATTAATGAAGGTAAGGCTTATGAAATTCTTTTCAACATTTAAATATTGGTGTAGTGTCCAGTTTGGTTTTAAGGAAAAGTTATTAACAGAGCATGCATTAACTTCATATTTTAAATATGTTTATAACGGCATGAACAAGAATAATAAATGTTCTCCTTTATTTATTGATATAGGGCCTAATAAAAGCATTTGACATAGTTGATCATTTGATATTGCTTGATAAGTTGTGGGTAGCGGGGATAAGACGAGTGGCTTATAAATGGTTTAAAACGCTTATAAATCTGTTCTTTCGGTTCCATCCTTAATTTCATTACTTAATTCCAGAATTAACTAGTTTTTATCAGTTTCACAAATTATTTCTTTTAAGTTTAGTCCTGTGTTTATGTTTACATTTCCTATACTATGCCTAATTAAATTTTTAACTTTATTCAACAATGGGAAGTACGAAAAATCACCTACTGAAAATACATCACACGTCAATTTTAAGCGCCTATAACTCCAAAACAACCGTATTTATCAAAAAAATCATAAAAATAAAAAAATATTGCAAAAAGTTTTGATATCCCATCCGTCCTGAAACATTAAACCAACTAAAATTCAACGCCAAATTTATGATGTTTATGGGAAAGATATAATGATTTATTCTCTGGTACTGAAATGGGTGGGATTTTTTTCGCGAAGGATAAAAATCTGCACTATGAACTAAATGTGAGACGGTTTTTGCTAAAAGAAGATTTGTTAAAAGAAGAAGGTTTAAATGTGCGTCCAGTTAAAAATATTAGAGTGTACAAGCTACACAGCAATCCACCAGTTTCTCTGCATTTTCTATATTTTTCACATCACTTCTTCGCAAAGTTATTTCCGTGAAACTGTAGTGTCAAAAGTGTTTCCATGTGCCTTGTGGGATGGCAACACAACTCACTAGGGTTTCAATGATTTCAATTATTAGAAGCTCTAATTAAAAATGAGAAGGAAAAGTTTAAAATAACATAAAGAGTTAAAAAAAATAATAATTAGCGTTTTGATTGTGAAAATATAGAAATCATTCAGTTGTTTTATATGTAAGGTTAATTAGTTGAATCCCTCATTATTAATGTTTAAAAAAAAAATTGGTATATTGGTAAGAGTCGTACAGTGTTTATGTTTCTGAATGTATAACATTCATATGTTTCATGAAAAGTGTGTAAATAATGATTAATTGTAGGCAATAATAAAAAAGAGAGATCCAACCCAAGATTAGATGAATAAAAATGTACATTCAAATTGCAAAAATAACATAAATTTTGTTTCATATCTTGCATTACAATATCATCTGTATACTCTAATAAAAATTAACAATTTGTATTAACACATGTTTATTTTTGATTTCAGAAATTTAGGAATGGCATCGGACTGTCTTTTTAAAGGCCTACGACTGTTGGACCAGCAGAGATAGTTTTGCTTCTCCAATGTAGCACAAGTCGAGACAATGGAAATGTAAGTAATAATTTAATTTTTTACACTGTTAGAGATAGTTTCCATGAATTTTACTGAGACAAACTTTAATATTTGAGTGGCTACATTTTTGGGAACTGTGTTGTGTGGAAAATTATTGTATACGTGAAATAATGTTCCACGACTAATACATGTACTTTTATTCTCTGTTGATTGAGTTAATTTGGCTAGTACACGCTGGATCTAAATTCAATTCAAAAATCTACTATTCCTTCATAGTTAATGTCCACATCTCTGAAGTCCAAGTAAACAGTGGAAATATCAATGTATTTGAGTTTTACATTAATTTCAAGAAATAATTTTACTTTTTATCAAATTAAGCTATGATCAGGATTCTTAAATCTGAAAATAATTTTTCTATTTCATTTCTTGACAATTTTAAATTTTCTCAAATATATAATCATTCCAGAATGCAGATCATTCTATTTTATGGTTGTAAGTAAAGCGATAGAGTCAAATATTTTGTTCTATTTTTGTTTACGAGGATCTTCTAAAACCAACCTAAGTTTTTGTCTAGAGCGATAATAGGGGTAGCAGCACCACTCCTGTGATAATGTGTTCAGTAACTCTGTGCGCGCCCAGCTATGCTAGTGGTAGGGTTATGTTGCTGTTTGTTTGCCTCTAATAATACCCATTCAAAATAAGCGCTGTAATAGAAAACTTTACGAAGTGCAAAGTGCATGCTGTATTAAGATTTCTGATGGCAAAAATTTGTCAGCGGCAGGCACACATCGTGAACGTTCAAACAATAACGAGTGAAGATATTTTCATCAAGAGGTTTGATTGTTTTAGAAGAACAAACATTTAAGATAAGGATTGGAGTGGTAGGTCATTTGATGTTAGTATTGAACTCATTCAGGAAATTGTACTGAAAAATCAGCCTTTCACAATATGCAAACTTTCTAAACAATTCCACCGACTGTATTGTTACCAGAAGTTCGATGTTCAGTGGGTACCAAAAATTCTTTCCGAGATCAAAATACTGGTCTCTGTTTTAGATTTCGTTAGAATTTTGTTGAAGTATTGCTTTTTTTTAGCTACGATCCTAAATAAAATATTGCGTAAATACTTTTAAATCTTCTCAATTTTCTGCCAATCTTCAATTTTTCTACTCTTAATGAAAAGGAAATTATGACCCTTAGTTATGTCAAAACTTATGATGAAATAATTATATTTTTCCATAACAAGTTCATATGAGCTATTATTTTTATTTAATTTAACAAAAAAATTTAGAAATCACCATCTTTCATAGGCTTACTTATAAGTGACTCGATTTTCTGTAACCACAGTTATGTACAGTTTATAAAGTCAAGGTGTTTTTTTTAAGTATTAATGGTTTTCATAGTTAGAAATTTCTAACTACAATTTCTATGTAAGCCTATGAAAGATAACGATTACCTAATTTAAAATATATATATATATATATATATATATATATATATATATATATTATAAAAAATTTAAAATTAGATGTAGAATTGAATGAGTTTGATATTTTAATGCATTTGAGAGATGTTGTAGTTTGAAATGTATAAAAATGCCTGGTTCAAATGCAATACTTTTTTTATTAAATGTTGGTAACTCTTTAACTATTCATTCAAATATCTCTGAGCGGTTTAAGATACCATACCACATCCTTAGCCTATAATCCTTTATTGTTACAAGGAAGTAAAACTTTGGGTCTGTATCTCAAAATCTGGCATGCCATAGGCGAAAAACCAATGAAAATTATTTGTTTGTATATTTAGTTTAATGTACGAGTTAATGTAGTTTACTGTTTTTACCTTATTTATTTTAAAGTATTTGCAAATATTCTTATAGTTCTCTATTTTGTTTGTTTCAGAAGATACGATGTGTTACACATATGTAAACAAGAGTTCAGTGTCGTGTTTGGTTTTACGATAGTGGCGAAACAAAATTTATATAGTTTTATGTCAATTGTTCAATGTAACTGCAAGTGGTTATGTAGTGAGATGTATTATATAAACAAATATTATTTACCAATCATTGCATGTACTAGGAAGAGAAAATATTTGCAAAATTGTAATCATAAAAATTGTTTAATGAATAAATGTAAAATAACAGAGAAATGTCTTTTTACATTTATTGAGTTATTCCTAACACATTTCCTGTTTCCTACAGAAATAAATGTCTTCCAGGTATATTCCAGCAATATTTTGCAGGGAATGTATGGTAGAGTGCTGTACTTCCCAGCCATATAAACTGAGAAAATTATTGCTTGGTTTGTTGTCTGGATAAAGGCAGCACTTTCCACATCATAAAAACTGTGAGAGCTATTGTTTACATTATTCTAAGGTAGAATGCAGCAATTTCCATTCCAAATAAACCCAGACCTCTTAAAAAACTTATATACTCCTGATCCTTATAAAAGTTACAAAAACCTGTTACCCAGTGAATAGAAGTTTTTACGAGGTCTATTTGTATTGAAAGTTTCATGGCAATTTTAATAATTGAATCACTGATGCATAACCTCTATTAACATATATTCTCCTGATACTTTTTAAAAGACAAAAAACTTGATACCCATTGAATAAAAGTTGTTAGGAGGTCTATCAGTATTGAAATATTCATGGCAACTTTGATGTTTGAAACACAGCCTGTATTGAAGGTATTGAAATATTCATGACAACTTTGATGTTTGAATCACAGCTGCATTGACTATTTTTATTATTATATTCTCCTGATACCTTGAAAAGTTACAAAATCCTGTTATTGACTAAATATGATTTGATAGGAGGACTATCAGAATTAAAAACTTATTCACAGTAACCATCTACCTCCTTTAAGATTATATTTACCTGATACTGCGGTAAAACGAAAAACTCCTGTTATCAGGTAAATATGATTTGATAGGAGGTCTATTTGAATTGAAAACTGAATCACAGTTAACATCCACCTTCTTTAAGATTATATTCTCCTAATAGTTTCTGTTTAAATGTACCTTTAATGTTAAAAGGTGAGGAGGAGGAGACAGCACACAAAATTGGATCAACAATTGACGTCACAAAATGGCGACAACAATTGACGTCACAAAATGGCGGAAAGGGATATGGAGAAGGGTATGGGGAGCGACAAAGGGCGGGGCAAGTGTCGGGACAAGGGGAGGGGCTAGAGGTGGGGCATCGTGGAAAGGAGATGATAAGGGGCGGAGGAAAGGGCGGGGCTTAAGTCACGTGGTCACTTCCCACCACTATTGATTTAAGTGCCGCGTCTCTACTGACAACTACCTCCTTTAACATTATATTCTCTGAATACTGCTGTAAAACGACATAATCCTGATATCAAGTGAATATGATTTGATAGGAGGTTTATTTGAATTGAAAACGGAATCGCAGTTGAATCTACCTCCTTTAACATTATATTCTCTGAATACTGCGGTAAAACGACAAAATCCTGTTATCAGGTGAATATGATTTGATAGGGGGTCTATCTGAATTGAAAACGGAATCACAGTTGACATCTACCTCCTGTAAGATTATATGTTCCTGATCCTGCCGTAAAACGACAAAATCCTGTTATCAGGCGAATATGTTTTGATAGGAGGTCTATCTGAATTGAAAACTGAATCACAGTTAACATCCACCTCCTTTAACATTATATTCTTCTGATACTTTCTGTTTAAATGTACCTTGAAAAGTTACAAAAAGGGCGGGTTAGGGGCCGGAGCCACAGGCGGGGCAATTGGCAGTACAAGGGGCGGGAAAACGGCGGTGCAAGGGGCGGTGCTTAAGTCAAGGGGCGGGGCTAAAGTGCGCTCGTCTCTACTGAAATCTACCTCCTGTAACATTATATTCTCCGTATACTGCGGTAAAACGACAAAATCCTGTTATTAGGTGAATATGATTTGATAGGAGGTCTATCTGAATTGAAAACTGAATCGCAGTTGACATCTACCTCCTTTAACATTATATTCTCCTGATATTGCTTTTAAACCACAAAATCCTGTTATCAAGTGAATATGATTTGGTAGGAGGTCTATTTGAATTGAAAACTGAATCACAGTTAACATCTACCTCTTTTAAGATTATATTCTCCTGATACTTCCTGTTTAAATGTATGAAATTGCTGTACTCTACATCAAACTAAGCATTAACTTCCTACATAACAATACGTTTTACAGTGGAGAAAGTATTCTTATCCACTAAAAATAAAACGCAAACCAATTATTTCAAAAAAAATTTATTGACGTAACAAATTTTCAAATACATATAAAAAAAGTTGTTTTTTAATAACACTGAAAAATCAAATATATCCAATTACATTATTTTTAAAATTCACTTTTTCACATCAGTTTTAGTCCTTTTTTAATACAACACTCAAAAAAACACTTGGACTTTTGTCTATTGATGTCGTCGATGTTAAATAATGAGCTGCCATAATGAATCTGCAACAAAATTAAAATAGCAATTAAAATTATATAATAATTGTCAAACTTTTATGAAATGTAAACTTCTTTAGGCGCACCAGGCACAGAATACTATTAGCATGGGGTAAATGGGAATCAAGCGTCACAAACTTTCACATACATAAATACATAAGCTAATACTCGATCAAAAATATTACACAAACTTTCTCATACATAAATATTAAAACTAATAATCTGTCAAAATATTGCACAAACTTTCTCTCACGTTTATACTAAAACTAGTATTCTGCCAAAAATTTTGCAAAAAATTTTTTATACATAAATACTAAAATTAATCATCGGCCAAAAATGTTGCACAAACTTTTTCAGACATAAATACTTAAACTAATATTCTGTCAAAATATTACTCAAACGTTCTTATAAATAAATACTAAAACTAATAATCTGTCCAAAATATTGCACAAACCATATCATACATAATTACTAAAACTAATAATCTATCAAACATATTGCAGCATCCTTCTCATATATATAAATACTAAAACTAATAATCTGTCAAAAATAATGCAAAAACTTTGTCTCACATAAATACTAAAACTAATAATCGGTCAAATATATTGCACTTGTGTCTCATACATAAATACTAAAACAAATAATCAGTCAAAATAATTTGCAAACAATATCATTCATACTTACTAAAACTAATAACCTGTCAGAAATATTATACAAACGTTCTCACACATAAATACTAAAACTAATCATCGGCCAAAAATATTGCAAAAACTTTCTCATACATAAATACTAAAACTAATAATCTGTCAAAAATATTATACAAACGTTCTCACACATAAATACTAAAACTAATCATCGGCCAAAAATATTGCAAAAACTTTCTCATAACATACATAAATACTAAAATTAATAATCGGTCAAAAACATTGCACATACCTTCTCACACATAAATACTAAAACTAATAATCTGTCAAAATATTGCACAAACCTTCTCATACATAAATACAAAAACTAATAATCTGTGTGTGAGTGTGATAATTATTGGTAAACCTGAACATCTGTACTTTAGTTTTATTGACAGTCCCCTATTTCAATTTTTAATTTTTTCGAGGAAAATTAATTAAAACTGATAACTTCAGTCTATGAAAATGTTTTTCCAACAACCTATATATTACAATAAATCGCAAGTCTACAATTGAAAAACTATATTGATTATGTGATATACTGGTTTGAAGATAAAAAGTTGTTGTCAAAAATCAAATAGAATTCAATTTGGATAATAAATAAATGTTATTTACGTTTTACTATAGTAATACATGCCTAGAATATATATATACCATGTGTCTATAAGGTCCCACCCCCTCTTATTTTTTTTTTTAATGGAAATAGAGAGATTTGCTTTGGGAAAAGTTTAGATAACCAAAGGAGGAGTTTTTTGAAGTATCAAAATTTTCAACCCTTACTCCCAAAATGGGATAGTTTGGGGGTATGTCTAGAATTTTATATAGCAACCCCTATTGAATGATACCTCATTTTAAAGGTCTTTTCAAAATAAGAATAACCTAACCAGAGGTCTCTAAGTTCATCCTACCCAACATAGCAACCAATATAATTGTGAATTTTACGTTAATAATTAGACCGGAAATGTTACGTTATGTACAACAAGCTTTGAGTCCAGAATCTATTTCTGCCAAAAAGTAAATGGTAGCTATTTCAAGAACTTAATATGAGCTAACAAAACAAGGTAAGGCTCTTACCATCACTTTACCAACATAGAGCAGTTTGTAATGTAATAAAAACAACCGGAGTTTGCAGGTTAACATTCAAAATTCGATTGGTTGCTATGTTGGGTAACATGAACTTAGAGACCTCTGGTTTACGCCATTATTCTTATTTTGAAAAGACCTTTAAAATGAGGTATCACTCAATAGGGGTTGCTATTTAAAATTCTTGACATACCCCCAAACTATCCCATTTTGGGAGTAAGGGTTGAAAATTTTTATACTTCAAAAAACTTCTCCTTTGGTTATCTAAACTTTCCCCAAAGCAAATTTGTCTATTTCCATCAATTAAAAAAATAAGAAGGGGTGGGACTTTAGGACACATGGTATATTATATAATTTAACATTGATTATAGTGGTACATGCAAAAACAAACTCGTTGGCGGTTAGACATCAATTCGATTTTTAAAATTATTCACTAACATTATTTTCTGTATGTATTTTATTTTCACTATTTGTTTATAAAAAATTTGTTCCTAAATCATCAAAATTCATCAATTTATTTCCATAGACATTTAGAAACGTGTTTATCGTCATATTTTTTTTTATTTCAGCACACTCTTTTTAGATTTTTGATAACTGGAATTTGGTTATGTAGTATGATATTAACATTCCTATATTAAAGTCATTATTAACATAATTACTTTAATTTTAATAAAAAGTTATATTTTCACAACCTGCATAAAGTAAATGAAATTTTAAAAAACGTGTTTTCTCTAATTTTATTTTTGAAGTAAATAAACTTTTGTAAATAAATTCATTACTTTTTTAGATGTTCCAAATAACAGAATGCAAATTGAATTTTCTAATTATAATTTGTACTAAAATACGCAGTTAATATATCCAGTTGTATTTCGGGATTAGAAAATAATATCTCATTACCACCAAATAACTCAAGGATGAGACAATTAAGGCTTACAAAATCATTAGTAATACATACTATATATACAAACTTGTATTTGAAATCATTCTTGGGGTGTATATTCTTAGAATGTACATCTTGAGTTTCAATTAAAACATAAAATTATTAATTAAATTTTAATAAATCAAATAGGTAGTTTATTATCATGGTACCAGAAATATTACTCCACTTCACTCTTTGTAAGTTATATTTAATCTTTAAATTTGACGACATCAGAGCCGTAATAGTTTGAACACAATTCCTCATATTTTAATATCGCAGTGTAATCATGAAATCAGGTAATGTTACTGGAATACTGTTTTATTTAGTCATCAATTGATTTAAATTATAGAATATACATTTATATATGTAACATATTAGTTTTCCCCCATACAGGTAGGAGATTTTTGTTTACCGTATTAATAATATTACCTGACTTTTTTCGAACTTTATTAAATACAAAGATATGTATTGAAATAAGTGTTATTTGCAAGAATTTTTCCTCGTTATATTATAGTAATATAAAGCATTAAAAATACTTTCTATTCACGCTCAACCTACAAAACACACAATTTTATGTATTTATTGGTTATTATTTCTTGGCCATTACAAAAGTAGTTTTTTATCAAGAACATCGTTATCGTTACATGGGAATTAGGTAAATATCGAAAAAATATTTCTCTTGAAATCACATTCTTATTTCTCAATTTTCAAGAGATAAACCAAGCTTACCTAAATTAGATGGAATTGAATAATACTTTGATAGTTAATAATCGAAGCGCACAATACTAGATTTTAGTGGAGAAGTCATTGTATAACACTAACTCTTACGTTGATATATATATATATATATATATATATATATATATATATATATATATTGTGGGAAACTTCAAGTTTAGTTATTCACTCAAAGTTACGAATGAATGAATTTAGTTTTAAGTTTCCTTCTCTTGACTTTGGTATTAAAACAGATTTGAGTAAGAGTAAGAGTCTTTTGTAAAGTAAAGTCTCAAAGGCTCAACTAAATTAATTACATTTTGTTAAGTTCTCTTTCTATTACCATACCAAAGCGTTGTGAATTTGTTTGCAAATAACATACAATACTAATTGTTAGGCAATTTTATAATTAATTTTTATAAATGATAAAAATATAACAGTTATACAAACCTAATTGAATCTCACATATGTAATAAAATTGCATTAAATATCACATACAGTAATTATTTCGTAGGGTTGTTGAAGAAATACCAATCTTTTAAAACCATACAAATTCATTTGTTCCACGTTCAGCTTTATTAATTGATTTTGTAGTTAACTAGAAGATAACTTAGACAGGTTCGACATTATTTCAACACCTCTTGTAGTTACTAAAGGGCTTATTTACAAATGAATTTATTTTATTTTAGTTGAACCTAAAGTAGTCGCTGACGAAACGTTTTTACATGAAAGCAATAGTCTTGTGACTATTGTTTTGTAGCTCTTTAAAGCTCTTCAGTTTGGGAATTATATAAATATATGAGTATTTTGGTTTTGCTTTAGAGGAAAATGTTTTAAGAAAATTCTTTAGTTATATAGAACAACACTTGTAGAATGTCATCAAATGAAAGAATATATACACACACACACACACACACACACACACACACACACACACACACACACACACACACACACACACACACACACACACACACACACACTTAACTACAAACACTACGTTTGTTTTGTTTTTTAACAAAACAGAAATTTAATGACGATATTGCCTTCTGTAATTGTTTACAGGTACACATAGTTTTATAAACAATCCGAATATTGTAATATAATCATTGAAACGATATCTGGGTTAAAATTAACAGTTTCGTCTGCAAATGTACGAGTTTCCTTCATTTGATCACACAGATTACTATATTGGAGCTCAAATATTCTATGGAACTATCCCATGAATTTATCGCGAGTAGCTCAGAGTAATCACATTCTATTACCACAAAATTACCTGTTTTTTCTTGTCGCAAGATTTACAAAGAAATTTTGCTAGCAGTTCATGCAACATCTTCCTTGAAAAAATATTATAACGAAAATAAAAACAAATCTTTTCTCAAATATATTTTAGCCTTTTTTAAAAAAATCTTAAATGTATACTCTAAAGCACTTAAAATCTCAAAAAATATTTAATTATTCAATACTATAAGAAGCACACTACACTATATGAGTATATCTACTTATATAGCACGAACTTTAATACTTGCATCATCAATACTGTATGAGATGGTTTCTAAACATACCATACATACTAAAACCATACATACCATACATACTAATTGGTTCATGGTGGTATGTCCATGAACCAATTCAAATATTTAGGTGACACATTACCACATAGCCCAGCTTTTTATGCTATATTCATCTTTGCCCTTTAGACCACGATAACAAATAACTATTTTGACAGGAATATTCTACACTCATGTCAATAAAATAATAAATGAGGCGAAAGAAACTCACTACCATTACGCTTATGAATAGCAAAATACTACCTTTTAGGCTTAGACGAACCGTATGTTAATTATTCAATTCATTAGCTCGACTGACCTATTATACAATAGGTCCTTATTTTCAAAACAATGGTAGGATTTTCTGTTGATGGGGGTTTCAATTTAACAAAATGTCCGATGTAACTATGAATATTGGAGGTCTGTATTTTGCAGCAGTCTTGAGTTCTACTTGGACGACATTTTGGGAGAAAAAGTGGATCGAAATATAGGTTAGAGTAGTAGTTCATTATGCAGTAAAACATAACTAGTGCTAAAATCGAGCTCAGCAAACAAGGTTTTAAAATTTTTTTTTAACATTCAAAATAAACATAGTTAAAATTGTATCAGTCGATTTTGTTGTTAGGAGACAATATAAAAGTCAAATATGTATAACCTTAACAATAATATTTTTAAAGAAATAATGTTCTGTAATTTGGCACTAAATTTAAAAAATGTAATATATTTTGTAATGAAGTTTCCAAAATTTGAGATAAAGTTTGTTACAAACGTGTATCTAACTAAAATATTTATTTATGTTTCCGTGTCAAACATTGAATAAAAGTTTTTAATTTATTTTATAATTTATATTGAAACTTTACACAGGGGAGTTACAGTGAAAAACAATCAGTTACAGTAAAAATAATTAAACATTAAACATTAGTAATGCATAAACATTCCATTTATAATTAGGTTGTTAATTTATATTACAGTAAATTAGAATGGATAAAGAATAATATTTAGATTGTGTTTGGTGTTTATCGATTTGTTTAATGTGCAGCAATATGAATTTGTAGATTCATAATTAATATGCATAAATATATGCCTAATTCAATATAATAGAAATAGTATTCGAATATTAATTCTATTTCGAGTATTAACTCCATTATACATAGTATTACGACTACGCAAATAAAATTTATTAATTACAAATAATTGCATTAAGTATTGACCCTAACTACAGAGTTGGTTCCAATAATATTCCCCTAAATATAATATGAATATAATTTTGTTCATGACAGAAAATTTTGTCTTGAAAAAAAAAAAAAAAAAACAGTTTGTTAGAATACACAGATATTAAAGATCAATTTCATTATCTAAGACAAGTCAAGTGAAATACATTTTCAAATTGAAAAACACGTTGTTTGTATAGTTTTTATAATATGTCTGTATTCACTTTATTATCTTTAAATCATCCATTAAGACACTTCATTTAGAGGTTTTTACATCACTTTGTTAACATAGATCCATTTATCATGGTGACCATATAAACAATATATTGTTTGAACACAAAGTAGAAAGAGTTTATCATATTTTAGAAAACAATTATAATGTTGATATACAAATAACCCAAATATTACAAATATATAAGTCTTCTAAATAACACAAATCTCCTACTTTTATAGATGTATATTAAACTATTCTATCACTGTAAACAATTCAATCAAACCTAACCTGTAATGACATTAAATATTTGTGAAAATATACCTGAAGTATCTTTTAATGTAATTCGTGTTTTGGTTTCACTATTTTCAAAAAATATTAGTATACGTAATAATTTATGTGATAGAATTGTTTTATATGTATACATTTTATTTCAATATATTTTACAACAACCATTAAGTTTATCTTTGGAGTAATAAATAGAAAACCATACAATTTACAGAGGAGAAGATTTTTGCGTCAGTTAATAATACAAATTAATTAAATGCCAATATTTATATCTATACTAATTTTTTTTAAATCATCAAAAATAAAATATGTGTTATATTTTGAATAGACTTTTATACTATAAATGTGTTTAGATGTATGAAAGTTCTAACAAATCATTAACTGTGTAGACACCGTAACTGACAATAGTGATAATTAGAGTAATATTAATAGGAAGCTGGATTATACAACATAGTGACCAAAAAACGCAACATAAAAAACCTTTATTTCCACTCAAATAAAACTATCTAATAATCTATATATCATAAGTATTAGGAAAGAAACCTAATTTGTATATTTAGGCATAAAATCATTATAACACAGTTTAAATTTTATTTCTTTATTTTCGTTTTTATTAACTCGCCACGCCTATAAATTAAACTTTTTTAAACTATAATTCTCAACCATTTACTATACAGACAAATGATTAAGTGATGAAGGTGAGAAATATATCGTTACAACTAATGTATAGCACACTATCCAATTTGTGCTTTATATTAGATAAAGTACACCCGTTGAAGTTATGTTTGTTTAATAGCTTGACAGGAAATGAGATGAACTTTTAGAAGGACCGGGTTTTTAACAGACTTTTTAAAAGACACAGGTGGACGCAAACATTTCACTTAGGCAGGATGAAAATTTCAGAGGGACAAAGTAAAGATTTGGTTCCTCCAAATAGATTAGGTTCTTTTCTTTTTTAATTTGAACGATTTTACAGTAAAATCAACTTTTTAAAGTGAAATGTTGGAGAACATTTATTATTTCAAATATTTACATCATATTATTTATTATTAATATTATTAATATTATTATTATTATTAATAATATTTATTATTTATTTATTATTTTTAATATTTATATCATGACTTTCTTTCCACGTATTATAACATAAACTGTTTTATTATGTATAGTTTAACTTGACAAACATTTATTATATATCTTTGATTTAATCAATAATGCTTTATTTATTGTAGACTAGTAATATCGGAGAAGAAGGGCACAGAAAAACTAATACCATCAACGGTACTATCATCCCGAACTTAGGGTTTTCGATAAAATATAATAATATAATGCAATCCGGAATTCACCATTGAGAGTTATAAGCAAAGAGGTTTACAAAATAATATTTGTGTTCACCACGTGTAACCGATCATATAAATAATGCGGATTTTGTAAAATTATGAGCATAATATGTTTTTAACGTTTGTAATGGATATTTATAATTTTTAATACGAAACGTAACTACAATAATTGGCATTGAGTATGACCAAAGTTGTATAGTTAATAAAACTAAGACAATATAGTTGATGAGAAGGAAACAATAATCTTTATTTTTAAAAGTAAAATAAAAATATGTTCTAAGAACAGTACAAAAGTACGATTGTGTTGTGTAACCAAGGCATTGTTCTAAATAAAGTATTAGCTTGCTTGAGAATTTGTAGCTTTCATTTACCCTCCATGTAATCCATATTGCTGTTTATTTCATTGAGAGTTACATATAATCTGATTACTTAAATATGTATCTGGATTTTATTTATATATTTTTTTTTATAATTAAGTGGCTGTACACTAATTGTATTAATTTCCTACTTCTATCATAATTGGTTGTTTCCTTTTCCAATTGTCTTTCTCTATAGATAGTAGCTCTCATTTTAACGAGGTTGCGGGTGATCGAAAGAAAATGGGTTCATTAGGGATAAACAATTAATAATAATTGGAACTCCGTGTTCTCCGCCAATTGCCAATTAGACCGTTCCTGCTCTGTCTGGAATTTAAAATAAAACAGTGGCTTTTACCTTTCGTAAACATCTCGAATTCAAAGTGACGTAATCATTCATGACCAAAGTAAAATAATTCTACCAAACTCGCAGAATTTCGATGTTAGAAATAATCTTTCATTATTAATGAAAAAAATTTCAAGTAATGCAAAAATAAATCATTTGACCTTTGTTTATGTAAAAACTTCAAAATATTTCTAATCTAACTATAATTTTTTTTACAAATTATAATAAAATCGTGCTAATATAAAATAACTAAAAATGCCATTTTCGGTTCCCTATCTTTTTTGACAGACAAACGTCTTTATGTTTGTATTTTCAATAGCAAATTTAGTAAAAATCTTGTAAAATGCTTCAGGTAGCTTACTGTCAATTTAAAGCTGCCTGGTTTATGAATACGACAAAGAAATTGTATACAGAAGTCTGTGTACCAAATTTAATTATTTCAGGTAATATTTATCATACGGAAATACACACAAAATAAATCATTAATTCTAAATGAAAGTTGTGCTTGTTTTAATCAAAATGGGAAGACTGTAGTCAAGTGTTCGAACGCAAGTAGTACTCATCTCAAATGAATTCCGTGTACAAGATCCGTTCGGTCTCTACAATTCATGGTCCAAGTTACAGGCCATTATCCAGAATCCAGGGTACAATGCAGAACTAACACCTCTAACATATCGTCTGACATTGCTTTAACATTGTTAACGACTATTGTTGATATTTCTTAGTACGTATTGTATATTGTTTAAAAAATTTAAATAGTTTAGTTTCTACACATGGTATAAAAATGTATTTTAATAGTTCCATCCGTTACCTAATTGATTTATTTTAGTAGTTATTTCACTTGTTATTATATTTTACACAATTATATTATTGAAGTGAAAACTTCTATTGGCGCGTTGGGTACTTTTTGGGATGGACTTTTTCAATAGAAATCGCGTCACGCACACTACCGTAATGCAACTTTTGGGATGGACTTTTTCAATAGAAATCGCGTCACGCACCGTACCGTACCGTAATTCAACTTTAATATATATAGACAACGGATACGCGCGCACAGCGTATATATAAACTCATATATCTACGAAAAATATTGCACATACTTTCTCACATACCCATATATATTAAAACAAAAATCTACGAAAAATATTGCACTAACTTTCTCACATACCCATACGTATTAAAACTAAAAATCTACGAAAAATATAGCACTAACTTTCTCAAACTCATATACATAGTCAAACTAAAATCAATGCAAAAATATTGCACAAACTTTCTCACATACCCATACGTATTAAAACTAAATATCTACGAAAAATATTGCACTAACTTTCTCAAAATTCACATACATAGTTAAACTAAAATCAATGCAAAACTATAGTACAAACTTTCTCACATACCCATACATATCAAAACTAAAAATCTACGAATAATATAGCTCTAACTTTCTCAAACTCATGTACATAGCCAAACTAAAATCAATGCAAAAAATATTGCAAACTTTCTCACATAGTCTACCCATAAAAAATTAAAACTAAAAATCTACGAAAAATATAGCACTAACTTTCTCAAACTCATATACATAGTCAAACTAAAATCAATGCAAAACTATAGTGCAAACTTTCTCACATACCCATACATATCAAAACTAAAAATCTACGAAAAATTATTGCACTAACTTTCTCAAAATTCACATACATAGTTAAACTAAAATCAATGCAAAACTATAGTACAAACTTTCTCACATACCCATACATATCAAAACTAAAAATCTACGAAAAATATAGCTGTAACTTTCTCAAACTCATATACATAGCCAAACTAAAATCAATGCAAAAAATATTGCACACACTTTCTCACATACCCATAAAAAATTAAAACTAAAAATCTACGAAAAATATAGCACTAACTTTCTCAACTCATATACATATTCAAACTAAAAGCAATGCAAAAATATTGCACGAACTTTCTCACATACCCATAAGTATTAAAACTAAAAATCTACGAAAAATATTGCATTAACTTTCTCAAACTCATATACATAGTCAAACTAAAATCAATGCAAAAAATATTGCACGAACTTAAGTTTTTACTTCTAACGTGTGGTCTTAAGCACAACCAGCATATATATTTTTATTACTGTATTTTAATATTATAATTCAAGTTTAGAAAACCTTTTAATCGTATTTATTTTTATAATAATTATTATTATTATTATTTCTTCACAATCAAATTACAATAAATAATAATTTTGAATGCAATAATAATAAAAATAAAAATACAATACAAATAAAAATAACACATTCTTGATATTACACTTAACTTGATATATCCAAAACAAAGGTTTTCCTTACATTCAAATTTAAATTATGTGAAGAATAAGTAATCCTTAGGCACATGTGCCTGAGTAGGATTTACCATCATAATATTTAAATCTAGATATTAGAGGAAAAGGGAAAAAAGAGATCGGCCACAGCGCCATTACCATTCAAGATATATACAAATTCAAAGGATGCCTTAACAATAAAACTAAGTAAAAAATTGGATAAAGAATAGAATTTCACACTTACATACACACACACACACTTATACACAAGACCTAATCACTCTCACACATGCATATGACACATTCCAGAAATATTAACTTGTTCCCAATGCATCACCTCAAAACTAATTCAATATTTTCCACTGAAAATAGCCATAACTTCACGGATTTAGAAAACTGGGATAAATTGTTCCCCTTTTGAACATCTACCGATAGTATGTTAAATGTTTTCACCCCCCTATACAAAATTTAATTCTAAACTGCTGTATATAGAACAGATTAAACTTTAAAATTATACTGGGTTAGACCCCTTGGTCCACCAATACAATATAACTCTTTT
This sequence comes from Aphrophora alni, assembly GCA_963513935.1. Classification (NCBI taxonomy): domain Eukaryota; kingdom Metazoa; phylum Arthropoda; class Insecta; order Hemiptera; family Aphrophoridae; genus Aphrophora; species Aphrophora alni. The sequence goes on from OY740766.1 coordinate 147,147,632, forward strand.
TTTCATACAAGGCTCAAGAAAAAACATAAGAAACATTACATTTAGAGACTCTGCTTATAGTATATTGTATCATAGCGCCCATCAACTTGTTTCCCTAATAAACTTCACTATTTACCTGATTTTAATACGCTCTATAAATAAATATTTTACACTAAAATTGTCAATTGCTCATTTCTACAGAAAAATACAGATACTAAAGTAATTTTTAAATGCACTTCTGTATTATTTAAGTATCTTTTACTGATGAATGGATCCATATAAAACGGCTCTTCACATCTTTTTGTAATGGTCTTGATTTGTTAAATATGCCGTCTATTTAGTTACTGTACTTTAAACATTGCCTTTCATACAGTTTTTATTAACATTAGTCTTTCATAATAAGTTTTCTTTTTCCATACAATCCGATAATTGGATTTTGCTCGGTACCTCACCCCTCATTATGAATTCAAAATCCAATCAAGCAAGAGTTGGAATTCAGTAGTGATATTATTGAATAAATAAAATCTCGCAGGGGGAATTCTTGATAATCGATATTCCTCTTTTAATATCAAAGTTACTTTTAAGGTTTTAATGATTTAGCCTTTGAACAAAGAGGCCTAATTTCATTAACTTCATTTGAGTATTTTGTCATTTTAAATTTAGGACATATTATTTAATCATTTATTATTTCACATAAATGGTAGTGTTAATTTAATTGTTTATACTATTATTTTTATTCCTAATGTGTGTTTATTTATTCTTCTTTTGTTAGCCTTATGTGTATAACATTATTCAAAATCTGCTCGTGGGAAATAAAAACACTCTTCTTTATGTATATATATACATTTCGATATATATATATATATATATATATATATATATATATATATATATATATATATATATGAGATATTTAGATATTTGAATTCTGATTACATAAATTTCTTTAGGTCAGAGGGTAACATACAAAAGCAAAAGTTTAGGCACTTATAGGTTGTGATAACTCAGTTTTTACATCTCTGTCGGACATGAAAAACGAAACAAAGAAAATTCACTTCTGACCACTAAAAACAAAATGCCATCCAAAAGCATTATATTATTTAAGAAACTAGATTAAAATGGGACATCGCCTTGTATGACATTAATGTGTTCTTACCTCATATTAAATGTCCCTGTACCTCCATGCACTCTATGTTTCGTACATTAATAAATATTAGTTTCTACATCTTCTGTAGTCTGTTACTATCAGTTCTCTTACATAGTGTTTTAAAAGATTCATCACAAATAAACAGGTCTTATATTTCAAGCAGTGAACCGATATTTATAAACATCGATTATCTTGCCATTCGAGTCGATAGTTCCGTACCAATTTAACATCGTAAATAAAATAACTCGTTGGTTGCAACTTTGTTTTGAACAGTAATAAGTAAATTTTGTATGCAATTTGTCTTATCTTGCAGAGACGTTTATAAATGAAGTATCACAAGCCTTTATTTGTCTTTTAAAATGTTTGAACAACCCCTCAGCCCTCACAATATACAAACATAAAGCTTTTCTTTTTAGGTTGCCTCTCTCATATAAAGAGGTTGCGGCAAACAGAAAGCAAATATTTTTCATTGATAAGAGGGATGGCAGTTGCTTTGCAGGCACCTTGTATATAATTAAAGATTTTTTAAATTTTGTATAACACACCAGTGAATATTTTGAATTTGCTGCTAGAGCGGCAGGACTTAAACCCTATCTAATTTGTAATACAACAAATTCAATTATAAAATTGTAACATGTATACTTTGGTTATTTAATAAATTTCTTACAGTTTATCAACCCTTTATATATTATGTTGCAATAAACATAGTTGGTAAGACCTCACTGAGCATATTAAGCTTTAGGATTTTCAAAATTTCGAAATCAAGTACGTAATAACTACAGTAATGTGATATTAAAATTGACATACTAATAATTATTATACATCATACATAGTTAAGTTATTGTTTTAAATCACAAATTATGTATCAAGTGATCGATATTAATTTTCAATATTCCAAAACTATTTTGTGTTTTCGGAGATCATCTCAGTTGCGGTTAATGAAATGATAATCATAACAAAATTCATAAAAACAGTTTCAAAATAATATCAGTTTTCTGATTTTGAAAGACGTCATTTTTTTTTACTTGTTAAAACGATAATTTTCTTCGTTGAAATTTATACTCTTTATAAAATTGACCTACGTCTAATTGCGAATTTATAAACGGGATCAATTATAATGATGCATAGCATATCTTATTATTTATATTGACTAGATATTTTGATGATTCACGTTTATGTAAGATTTTTTGTGTGTACGACCATTCATTCATTTTAAATCTTATAAGAATACAAAGTTACATTTGATTTTTATATATTCAAACTATTAAAATCAATCCTAATATTAAAGGTAAATATATAAATTATTAACATCGTAAATTTAGTCTGATGACTTCTAAGTCAACATTTATATGAACACTGCATGGAAATAAAAATCAAACTTTGAAATATTTGAAGGCTGTCGAGTTTACAAGGAAAGTTATCAACAACTATATCTATGTAAACATATTTGTATTAAGTAATCAAATTTATTAAAAATATTCTTTATACAGTATTATTGAATTTCTCTCCCTTTTTTATTGATTAGGCTACTTTATATTTATGTTAATTTATTTTTTATCCTTTACTTAGTATAGAAAATTAATTTTATGGGTGAAATTATCCCATATGACGAGTTTTTTACGGATATTCTGTTTGAGTTCTTTTAAGATTTTTTTTTATTTTTTATTTATTATTATTATTTTTTATTTATTTTTTTTTAGATTGCTTCCCATCTGTCTGTTCTTTGTCGTCAGTGGAATTCTCTCAATCCCAGACGAGTGGATAGATTTTTATTAAATTGGTATGTGGGGATATTTTAGTCACATTTAAAGACGATTTTTTCGATAAATCAAAAAGTGGGGATTACCACCAATAAAAAAAAAACTGTTTCCTCAAAATCAGTTCTAACTATTTTCATAGAATTTGAAATAAAATGAATGCAACATTAATTTTAACAATTCAAACAAAAGATGTTGTTTTTTTTCTCTCAGAAAATCCTCTGCGGGAATTATCGATAAAGAACTGAAACATTGTATAGCTGGTATAAAAGACCTATTTTCTAAAAATCTATTCTCCCGATTTCGTTAAAATGATAGGTAAATAAATATCAATTACATAAAGTATTGCGCCAAATTGCGGAAATTTCGGATTAGGAATAATTGACCTAAAAGTTATCTTGACCACCGTCATTATGTACCCGAATTCAATTTAAAAGGGCTTACCTTTAAGACAAATGTGTGATAAGAAACAAATTTATATTTAATTAAATATATAACTATTTTCATAATATTCAAAAACAAAAATATAAAAGGCTTATAAATAATTACATTAAATCAAATCCTTATCTGTAAACACTAGTTAAAAACCTTTTTTCAAATTGATACATTGTTTATCATTAAAATAAAACGTTTATGTTAATTAGGAACAACGACGTTAGTTATAGTCCTCGCACACAAAAAACATGTATCAATATAGAAGCTGAAAAACCCATTGACCTCAAGCCCCTTCCCGCCATCTCGAGCTTAACTTATTTTGTTCACTTTCTATCTCTGCAACTGACAGCTTAATAGAATCACGTCCTTCTTATCAGAAATTCGGACATATATTTTTTTCTCATATTTCGTTTCTTATGGCGTATTAATCTTTTCCTGATCTGACGTCTTGATTTTCACATTTTTTACCAATGATAACCTTTATCGTATATGTAGGTTAATATTTGTAGCGTGATTTGGAAACATTTATTTTTTTAGTTTATATGTAGTTATAAATACTAACAACACCATCAAAATATGATTTAGGTCAGGAACACTTCAATGAGTGTATTTCAACAACGAATTAATTTATATTATTTTACGGGAAACGTAAGTTTTCATGTTCGAAATAATCATAATTTGATTACTCTCATACATTATATATTAACTATAAAATTAAAAACTTGGGCTATTCAGCCATCTTCTACTGTATTGATTGCTAATTAACATGATAAAAAATATAATGAGTGAGAGAGAGAGAGAGAGAGAGAGAGAGAGAGAGAGAGAGAGAGAGAGAGAGAGAGAGAGAGAGAGAGAGAGAGAGAGAGAGAGAGAGAGAGAGAGAGAGAGAGAGAGAGAGAGAGAGAGAGAGAGAGAGAGAGAGAGAGAGAGAGAGAGAGAGAGAGAGAGAGAGAGAGAGAGAGAGAGAGAGAGAGAGAGAGAGAGAGAGACAGAGAGACAGAGAGACAGAGGGCAGAGAGAGATAAATAAGGATACTAAATAGGAACATACTGTATGTATTGGTTAAAGTTTTGATTTCGTTTTTCAAAAACTTTTAGGCTACATATAAGAATAATGTTCAGTAATATCCTAAAGAAATTTATCTATATTGGTTAAACTCGATAAGTACAACTAGGTATTGCGTAGTGTTATGTCTAGAAACATTGTATGTTCTTCTTCATTTATGTATAGCATTTAACTTCTTAAAACAATCTTGATCTTGTTTTTGAAAGTTGTTATAAATTAAGGAAGTCATCCATCTCGTAACTTGGCATGTTGACACTAACAGTTGTTCCATTTAGAAATGTTTATAACTTATAATTACAAATACTTTATTTTCTTTAAGCGTAATAGGTAAGAATGTATAATAAAAAGTACTAAAGTTTTTTCTATAAATTAAATTTATTCCACAAATTTTTTAATCTGACAGAATTTTAGTGCCATCAGGATCTGTCTACAGTACCGATGATGAACTACTCGGAATAAATTATGTGCTTTCTTACATACACACCATCTTTTTGATATCTGCATGTTTTCCAACTCTACATCAGGTCAACAAATAATTTAAAATAAAACCAAAAAGGAACAAAATTTTATTCCCGTATCGAGGAGATTCGTAAATTGGAAGACTATCTGGAAAAAATATCACATTCTAGTGGATACCCAGTCATTATGGTGTTCTTGGCAACGAAAGAGCTTATTGCTTAGCCAACCATGCAGAAAAACTTCAACCTGCTCTCCCGAGACAGGCTTTTCTTAGTGAGTGTCTGCGAGATATTAAAAGGAAATTTGTGAATACCTGTGTGGAGCAGTGCTTTAAGAATCATAAAGGGCCAACCTAAGCAACGCTGTAACGAGATGTTACAAGTTCGACAGCAACGTTTGATACCCGTATAACAACTGGTCACATTTTCATCCAGGCCTACCTGAATAGGTTTCATTTAGCGGGGTCATCTCACTGTTTGGCTTGTGACAAGAAACTGAAAACCACTGAAGACATCCTCCTTTACTGTGAATCGAAAAACTCTGCAGGAGAGAATCTGAATGTCAAACCCTATTGTGTGGATGTATTTACTTTATAGTTTTAAAATATATGTTAATATTTAATAAATTGTTCACTTTCGGAATAAGATGAGACACATACCAATATAATTACATACAATGGTGGCTCTATAATAAACAGCTGTATTATATATTTTATGAATAACGCTTTCTTGATATTAAATTGAAACAGACAAGGAACCATATTGGAGCAGCTAATATTACAAAGATGTGAAAATATACAGCGGCAAAAAAGCAGTGTAATCCACGGAAAGGTTTGAGCTCCAGATGTAAAAAGGCAATAACGTAGATTCCAGGCTTTTGCATATTGCATGTACCATATTTACTGAAAGTTTTGTATAGTTTTACCTAACCTGGAATATAAAATTTAAAACTCTTCCTTAAATATATAAAGGCTAAATCTAGCGAAAAAAATAATATTACTCTCCACAATTTTATTTCAATAACTCTGATAATTGATTTGTAGGTTGATAGCGCTTTTTGGGAATTTGTTATAGTTGACACTAACGAACTTTGAAAAGATAAGACATTAAAATTTCAAAGACCAAGTCACTGATAGAAAGAGGACAGGACCGGAAATTTATTGCAAAATAAACATCTCCAACAGCTTATAATTACATATCGTGTTTTTATATAGAAACATTAGTTTTTCATATTTGTGTGTTAATAAGAACTAACTATACGTATCCGAAAATTTTCTGTATAAGCAAGTGTTTTACGGAACAAAATGAAGCCGTAGGAAAATTCGTTTTTCATAAATTCGTCACAAGTTAAGTAATAGCAAAACTACTTTGATAGACTTTGGGACAATAAGACGACTTGATATTAAACTATGATGTGAAAATGTATATAACTCAACTACATAACCGTTACAAAGTCAATATTTAACCCTTCGTCATATTTTGACGTAAAGTTTGCACTAATCATGTAAAACAAAACATACATTGATAATATGTGACTTTTTTTAATTTTTCGTATTTATATTATTTTTTAAAGCAATAGTTTTTTTTTGTAATTGAAAATTCGCCTGAAACTCTCAAAAATATGGAATAATAAAAAATTATAGAAAGTGTATTAAATGATGTTTTTTTAATAAAAATTGAACTATTTAATAGTGGAAAATTATTTCATATTATCTGGAGCCGAAAAACTAACCTTATGCGTTTAAACTATTTTTGATGTTGTCTATGTCTAGGCCGGATCACAATCCATCATCTTCACACCATATTCAATAGTTGGATAACGTTCCTTGATAAACTAAAATATATATCCAGTCGCGTCAGAGCAGAAGGTGCTCCTTATCCATTATGGTGTTGAGTTCATGGTAGAGCGTACACTCTTTAGTAAAATAATATTGCATTTCTTCAGGTGGGCTGAAATTCAGTAATGTTTTGTATTAGGACGACTAAATGCCACTAAGTTTCTTCTTGGTTTATTTTAATAAGTTAACAGTCAGGACCGTTAATTTTCAAAATCTTGTCGGTGAAGGATTTTATAATTTTCGCTTTAAGGCTTTCCTTCACGGTTTATTAAAGCAATATTTTTGCTGTTTTGTCAGTAGGTGTGATTTTGGTTTAGAGTTCTCTTTGCCTGATCTTTCTTTCCTACTATTCCAACATGTGAAGGGACCCATTTAAAATGTAATGTATTTCCTATTCTTATATAGGTTTTTAATCTATTTCTCTAGGTTTGATATTCAAATGTCACTTTTTCTCTATTTCTGCAATATTCCCTAGTCTATAATGTTTTTTTTTTTTTTTTTTTTTTTTTTTTTTTTTTTAAATAAACAAGTATTAAGTAATATAGCTGTGTTCATCTTCTTTTATTATCTTATTTATTCGGGCATGTTTTTAATCTATAGATAAATGTGTAACTTGTGTATCATTTAAACGTACGTTTTCTAGTAACTTTGTAAATAATACATCAGTAAAGGAAGCATTATGTTCTTAAAATACCCTTGATAATGTTTCTGAAAGTTGTGATAAATTTAGGAAGTCATCAATCACCTAACTTGACACGTTAACACCAACAGCTGTCCCACCTAGAAAACAATCCTAAATAACCTTATATCTTATAAAAACTTCTTTTTTTTCCAACATTAATAAGTGAGGAGATTGTATTAAATAAACCTGCTAATATCTATATAATTATAATTACGTGACCCGTGTAGATTGTAAGCGAAAATGTAGATTTTCTACGATGTTACTCTAATATTTTTCTTAGATTTTTCTATTATGAATCCTATTGAATAGTGTTAAATATCTACATTATATCTTTAAATTTATTTTCCCACTATTTCGATTCTACACTAAGAAACTTTTACTTATTTAAGATTTATTCAACTATGACCAAATTATAGAAACATGGATTTTTCATCAAAACGTCCTGATGCTTCAACATACCTAGACATATATTTTTCAGATTCTAAATTCAAATTTATATATTTAAATGAAATTAATTTTGCCTCTAATGTCAAATCGTTATTGTTTTTACCTGTTGTTTTAATTATTGTTAAATCTTTTATTTTTAGTTATTTAACAAAATTAGATGAAGATTTTTTTCAATGTACTTTTATTAATTACAACTAAAAGTAAACCTAAAAGAAAAGTAAAATCTCGTTCGTTTAAAATAAAATGTCAGGCTCTAAATTTTATATTCCGAAGCTCTTCAGTATGGATTAACGGTAGGAGCGTGGCGAGTATTGATTTTTGTGCATATGCAGAAATTGGTTAGTGTATAATGTACAATATGTACACTTCTTTGGGTATTTACCTTGGTATTGATTAATAGTATAATAAATTCAAGAGTCTACTCAGTAAAGTCAATTAATAATAAAAAAAATAATATTAATAACATTTAGAGAAAGTTCTTTAAACAGTTAAAACATTATGAATTACGTGCTCAATGAGCTACGAACCAGAACATTTGTGCTTCCGCGTTTTTTAAAAATTAACTTTCAAATTTTTTAAAAAAATATACATGTCTTGTTGCAAATTATGGACAGAACTCCAACCATAAGTTTGTTATCGAAAATGGAAGAAAATATATATTAAATTTGGAATTTTAAGTAATACAAAATGAGATTTTCTAGAATTGACAAAATTTTAATAATAAAATACAGTAAATACACAAACAAAATATGCTGTGGTGATGAATTGAAGATACTTGTCTGCTCGCCTGTTCCCAAATCCAAATAAAAATCAATCAAAATTAATCGTTTCAAAATGTCATTTTTACTAATCTATCAATTTAAAAATAAAACTGTACCATGGAAACTGTCTATGTTTATATATTTTAAAAGAGAGTGAATTAACGACATGATATTGTCTTTACCGTAAATCAAATATTCCTTAACCGTTTTCATTTTGAGGAACGTATTGTATTACCGATTTTTTCCTGATAATTCTAGATCCGGAATTTTTGGATAAACGATAAAAAGTTTTGGTTTGAGATAGAAATATGAATGTTTTAATTTGAGAAAAACAACGGTTGTAGTAACATTTGATCAAAAAAATAATAATTTTCTTCATTTGATGCCGGATGTGTAATTTTTAATATTTTCAAGGTAACCTATTATTCAAGCAGCGGAAATATTAGTTTACTGATAAACGATTCAAAAAGAATTCTCATACAAATTTTACAAATGATAAGTATTAAAAAAGATACTAGAACTATTTGTAACATGATGGAGCATCTGGTCATTTTACCTACTCTATAAGAGATTACAACCATTTTGAAATTAGTTCAATATTTTTGAAAATCGGAATATTTTAGATTGTTTATTTGTTTTAATAAAGATTAGAAAACGTTAGAGGTTATGGGAAAGATGTTGTATGTGTTATTTTAATTTTTTAATTTAAATAAGTATCGGTATAATTTCAAACAGACGCCATTTTTAAATGATGTGATTTGTATATTTCTTTTGCATGTTGTCTATCATAGTTAAACATGCATGAAAACTTATTGATTAAAAGAACACATCCGTTTTCTAGATATTGATAAATAAACCAAAATATAATTTGATACAGCTCAACATCAGAAGAAGTATTCTTGTAATTCACTTTAGTAAAAATTGAAACATTGGTTGTTGGGGATCCATAATATTTATTTATGATAAACTTTGTACTTTAAACCGATACAAAATGTAACTGTGCAAACGTGTGATAAAATTATTGTAATAGGTTTCTATTTCTATTTAGATTTAAGATAATTTAATATTACAATAATTAAAAAAAAAACTTGTACAGTTATATTTAGTTATAAGTATATTCAATTGTATGAAGTAATAATAATGGGATTAGTATATTATGTAAGGGTTTAGGTAGAATATTAAACTGTAAATTACAGGTTTGTGTCAAATATAATTTTTTTCACATGATAAAAGTAAATGAATTAGGGAGATCTTTTTTACATATTACATAGGTATTCTGTAAGTAGAGAGGTGGTATGCAAATTAAAAATTAAAACGTTGTACGTTTATGAAATAAACTTTCATTATTACTATTATTATTATTAAAATAAATATAATATTTATAAACAGAGGAACGTCAAAGCAACAGTTACTGAAAACATTATATTTTGAAATTTGTGTTTATTTAAAACACTTGAACATGTTTTACAAAATTTTCATTTTGTAATGAAAGAGATTTAATTATCTTTTTCTACTCGTAGGTAAACATGTTTTTCTTAACCCATTTCTAAACCTCAAATAATATAAATTTGATATTAGGCATTTTTTAAATTTTGAAAACTTTCAAATCTGACTTACCAACACCAAAAATAAAAATTAAATTTTATTTCTTTACAGCTGTCGTTATACAAATGTTTGTTCAAAAAAAATACATATACGAGTATATTATGGGTAGATTTTTTAATTAATGAGTATGTGAAAGAAATGTAAGTTCTTTGTTTCATTCCATTAATTCCCTTCGAAATGTAATGTATATTAAAAATTTACACAAACAATATCTGAGTTTAAAACAACTAATTACCATATTTTTCTTTATTACTAAATCAGCTGTTAAGCTTAATATAAATTGATTATACCAGATGTTTTCTGTGGTATAATAATAGTGTGGTAGCTCAAGCAGTTGCCTTCCTATAAACATACAAGGTAGTTAACTTGTTTCTCATTGGATGTATGATAATGCAACCATAATGTTCTGACTGAACACATTTAAAATTGAAAGGCTGAAAATTTTAGAAAAAATTGTGATTTAATGAACACCTATATCTGTATAATTACGTTCCATTTTTAATATTGAAACCATATTTATGTATTTTAATTTGTATACATATTTCAACTTCTAAATTTAATAATCTTCTTGCAAAAAATTGAAGTATAATAATGTATTCACAGCCATTTAAGAACGTGCTTTAGTTTAACTGATGTACGGTGGTCTAAATGGTTATTAAATGCCAACATTTACTAAAATATACAATTTCTTTTCTTAATTCGGTGATATCTATTATCTGCTTCTAATTATTATTTAGTAATTATATCAGCAGCTGAATACAGAACTTATGTTGTAATTAGCCTGTAAATTAATACCAACATGAAATTACAAAACTTGAACATGAAACAAAAACCTATACACCCCATTTTTCCACAGGAAATTACAAAATCTAAATATCTGGCTAACTTGCAAGTTAAAGTATCATTTTCTTCTTCTTTTGATCTAAAAAAAATAAAGATCGTTTACAGTGATATCACAACAAACTACTTATCATCTATAATCCCTTCTCCTCGTTTTTTGGAACAATTTCAGCATGACACTACATTCTACAATGTGCATTAAATATAAATAGTGATATATATATATATATATATATATATATATATATATATATATATATAATAAGCAATTATTTGTTTTAAAATCCAACTGAGATGTTTCAGAAATTATTATACTTTTAATTACTGGATAATATTAGCAGTACAAATTGGTATTCATCACTCTTAGTCTATTAAAATATCTAATACACGTAAAAGAGAGTCAGTGATTTTTATATTTATTCGGAAATTATAATCAAACTTTCAGTATATTGAGAAAGTTCTACAAACTTTTAATGGGTTTATCTGAATTACAGTTATACATATTATTTGAAATATACCAAATTTTCAAAGTTTTATAATTTACTTTTGTCGGATTAATGTTGCAGTATTGTATATTGTAGACCACTTTTTATACCTGACTTTTTTGAAATTGTATTATTATTTCATTATTTTTGTGCATTACATAGACAGATATACTCATCATCGTTTTTACAATAGCAATATGAAAAAGTAAGATATTTAATGTTTAAAGTGTATTCTGAACCCTTCGTTTTTTAACCATACACTCACTGCAAAATAAATGTCGCAATAAACTAAAATTATAAAATAGCCAAAAATATTTTAAACAAAATTAATAAGCATTTATAACTTATTACTGATAACATTTAGATTATTACAATGAGCAAAGTGTAATATACTTTTTTATATATACATATTATAAAAAAAATTGTGGAAAAAACAGAACAACAAAATCACCGATTTAAAATTTTTCTTAAATATTATTTATTTTGTTTTATACTAAACATAACTTTTATTTTTATCTTCCATTATTGTATACAATTGATACTAAGTTTGTATTAATTTTTAATATTTAATGTCATAATCCATTTACCCATCCAAACGCTAATTAAGTTTCGGAATTTTCTTAAATATTAGAGATATTTGACTCCAGTGATTAAACATTCCTTGACAAAAAGAGAACATTTTACATGAATTTATACTTACGCCTTAAATGAACTTTATACTTGTTGCCTTGGAGGCTGGTTGTTTTCCCAGATAGATTGAAGTGTAAAAGAACTATATTTATTCCTTCTAATTCACATTGATGCATATGGAAGCTTTAGAGGTGTTAGTATATATATATATATATATATATATATATATATATATATATATATATATATATATATATATATATATATAATAATAATAATAATAATTTTAATGTAATAGCAGATATTTCTTGTTGAAACTCCATATTTAAGTAGGCCTATAAAATAAAGCAATAAAGCTTAAAGTTTCAAAAATATTTTATTAATATAAATGAGCTACAATAGTTTCACCTTGCCTCAAGATGATGCCGCAAGGCGAAACAATTGTAGCTAATTTATATTAATAAAATATTTTTGAAACTTTAAGCTTTATTGCTTTATTTTATTCTTAAAAAATATATTTATTTCATATTTTAAACACTTGGTCTCTCAAAAACAATTTAATATTTACGGAAAACATTAAAGAACCAGTGAGTTTTTAAATTTTTGGTTACGTACGGTAGGGAAGTTTTAATGAAAATTTTAAGTGTTTTAGGACAGCTCATTATGACTCTTTTATAGTCTACTATTTTATTTAAAACTCCGAAGAGTATTCACAGTCAAAGCTCCCGTGTCCATGACTGAAACCATTCAGTAACAGTTTTAAGTGGCCGCCATTTTAGAACAAAAATAAACTTAGAAAACCTTCTAAATACATAATTCGGACTATTTCATAAGAACCTATACTTAAATTACTATTGGTACATAAATTTGGCCGTAAATGTTTAAACACACACACACACACACACACACACACACACACACACACACACACACACACACACAACATCCAGATTAAACATTAAGCGGTCAAGTTAATAATGGAGCTTCAGTCAATAATGGTCGCTATAACAAAAATATTAAGCAAAGGATGATGACTGGCACGTTCAGCAGTGACTTGCAATGTCATAGAAATCTTGTCTTAACCTTGATATTGAGTATTGCGAATAAATCATTGTGTACCTATAATAATTATTTAACCAATCCTAATCTGGAGAGTTGTATTATTGTAGCTTCTATGGTAACGTACGTATTTCTTTAAACGACTTGTGGCCACCATAATCGAGAAACCTTAGTTTTCCTAAATTTTAACTTTAAGGTTATTAAAAAAACAAAGTGTATGCATATCGTCCATGAAAACAGCGTATCTAAGAAATATAATCAATTGAGAAATCAAAATAATTGATGACAATACACTTCTCAGAATACCTGGAAATATTACGCAACGAGTGGAGTTATGTTTGAATGCAGGCATTTCAAATATTTAATTTCAATGAGTTATTTTGACTTTCGCCATGTTTCTCTGATGATTTATTTAGGTTTTATGTAATTTTTATATTTATTTACAAATAAATATTTACGATTCAACAAAATTTACTAAACGACCTTCTGTTTATTATGTACTTTATACATACATTAAGAGATAATGTAAGCATTAATATAATTAATTTATTAATACTTGCTTATTTGTATCAAAAAGGAAGCATGAAAGTGATATTATTTTGCTAAAACGAACAACTCTGTTATATTAACAACTTAATAAGTGTCCAACATTATGATTAGGATATCTCCTCCAAACAATTCATATTGTTAAAATGTACTGAAATATTCGTGTATGTAGTAACAGATAAATAAATGGCTTGGTTAATTTTTCGTTACTAACAAATGTTGAAAAACTCACTACACAAATTTTATCTAAAGATATAATATAAAGCAGATGTTTTAAACAAACAAATTGGCTGCCAAAAAACTGCAAGTATATTGGTTATGAGTATTCTAATTAAATTGCTGTCAAAATCATATTCAATTTCTTTTTAAGTTGCTGATTTTGAATTTAACTAACCTCACTTAAAATTTGATTTTTAAGAAACAAAATCGAAGAAATTTTCTAATATATTTTGAAGGATTTTTATGAAACTCGAATATATGATGACTTAAATCTATTATCACAAATTTCCTTTGAGTGCATACACTTTAAGAACCAAATACTCCGATTGGTTTTAAGTATTCATCCATAAAAAGACTGACCCGTTTGAACCCACCGTTGACAGAAACCTCGATTAATCGCTGTCCCCGACGAACATTTTGTCCAATCAAACATCATAATCGGCAGAAAAGCAGAACACAGTTCTAAAAAGGACCGCGTACTAATCAACGGCAGTTAAACCAACGCCCTCATCTCGCGAAGGATTATTCTATAGAAATTTGTTCCCACATTTTCCAACCATCCATTTTTCTAAATCTTTAGACCGTATATCGTAATGTTGTATCTTTAGTTGTATTGGAAAGTGGGGCGATTTTAATGAGAATAGAATCTCGCCATCCAGATGAATAGCAAGGAATGTATAATTTCTCAACGAAATGACTGTCTGTTTATAATTATAACTAGTAGAGTTTACCTTTTCAATTACATGATATGTAATTCACTGATTTGTGAGGACGTTTTCAGAATTCGATTTCTAACTGGATATTTGCATATAACCTTATATCTTACGATTTAAACAAAATCAGTTTTTGTTTCATTTTACATTTTTACTTTCCAATATTATTCCGTACTACCCATCAACAGAATCAAAAATAATTTAATTAATATTTAATTTGATGAAACCAAAAATACAGTATTCAGATAGTTTGGCATGAACTGAAAGTATACTTTAGTACAAATCAACTTGGCTTTTCATTACATTACAACTTTCTTACACTAAGTATATTTGAGAAAAACCAGAAGAATACAATTACATTTATATAATGTAATTAGTATATAGTTTTTTAAATACATACTGGGTATATAATACTGTTATTACTAAATAACTCTAACTAAAGTGAAAATAATTCTTATAAAAATATTTGTTTTCTGTATAAAAAGTAAACAAATGTATGTAAATAATGTAATACGTAACTTTTTGTCTCCTATAATTTAACAAATAATAATTAAAATATTTTTCCAGAAATTAATATCAACTGACTTTTGAATCCATTACCAACTTAGAAAGAAGGTTTGTCTTCCAACTATTCAAACAGAAGGCTTCAAAATTCAAACATTAAGATAAACTAACATAGTGTAGAGCTAAGTCGAATAAATACTATTTGGATGAGAATTGACTTCTCTGTTTTATTAAAATTTAATTAAAAGCTTTAGATTTTAATCAACACTCAAGATGTAAATCCTCTACGAATGATATGAAAGCGATTACCAAGTTTGTTGATATTACTCAGAGTTGTGAAACTATCTTCTTAGTTTGTAATCCTTAGTTTCCGTCATCCCTATTTTATTTAGTTTGATGAATTTCATTTCTAACGCGATATAATGTAACTTTATATTGTACAATGCTGATACGAATACTACACAAATTAAAATTTCACCCGATAATTTTCAATACAACAAAAAGTAGTGTTCACGAGAAACTTTCTAATATTTCAAATCAAAATTACAGATAATTTCTTAACGAAAACAAACGTAAAAATTAATCATTGCTTCGATTTTAACTTTAAGGTTGAATTAATATGCTACACCATATTCAGAAAACATGAAGATAGAAAATTTTATAGAGAGTAGTGTAGAAAATTAACTAAAGACCTCCCCATTGCAGGAATAATAGGAAAAATGGTTAGTTGAATGAACAATAAATTAGGAAATTAGTGATATACTTGCACTTACAATAAATAATACAATACAAGTTAATAATTATACTTATTAGAAACTCTATAATATTTTGTCATAAAACCACACCTTGTAATGTGTTTCAATTACTTATTATTAAATTCTAAATAATGATAAAGGAATGTATTTAAATTGCTACGTTGAATATATTTGCGTTACAGTGTAAAAAGTACTATATCCATGGCAAATAACCTGACTTATAGATTTTTTTCTATTTTATATAAATATTAAAATATGTTACAATAATAACAAAAATAGTTGTTTTAAATACAAATAACTAATTCTTCTGTATATATACATGTTTGTAGATATGGCTGAATTTGCATTAATATTGAATGGAAATTTTAGCTCTAAAGTATACACTTCGAAATCGAAGGTATATAATAATTTTGATATAACTTGTTTGATTTTAATATACTGGTGTAGGGAAAGGGCTTTTAATTGCATAGCAATCTGGATTAGTTTAAATAAATCTATACGTAATAACTATTCATTTACCACGAAATGATATCATAAAAATAAAAAAGTTCGTTCAAATGATTTTTATTGACGTAAAAAAAGGTGGAATAATTTTAATTTCCATATAATTTGAATATTTTTGAGATAATAAATTATAATTTATTACACTAAAATTCATTTAACAACTAAGAGAAATTGAAGCTAAATTGAATGTATATTAATTTCTTCTATGAGATAAAAACTATAGTTTGCCTATTCAATAGCAATGTTTCGAAATTATATCATTTGTTTAGATGTAAATTAAAAATATGATATGAAAAATAGTTTATTTATTTTAAAAATAAATTAATGTTGGTGGCAAAATATATTTCATAAATATTGGATCGTTTATTTTGGAGTGATTATAATAAATTTATTATTTCCTATATAAATATCTGTAGGAAAATTGATGGTTAAACAGTAGATAAGTATTCTTAGTACTTCAAAACGTTGAGAATTTCCGTAAACGATAGTGACATTATTTTCGTATATTCAGATTTTTGTGGTGAAAAGTGCGAAATTACTATTACGCTAGAGATTAGTAATTGATTACTGCAATTAACACCACATATTCCAGAAAGTTTTTTTTTCTAAATTGTTCATTTAATTTATGTAATATTTACGTGTTTCGTAATGGAACTACAATAGTGCCAAACTGAACACCAAAAACCACCACAACATTCCCTCGATTAATACCAACAAATATTATGAAGAATAAATTAAATGCGAAGCGTAAAAATATGCAATTAAACTAATTTATTTTTAACTTTTTATACTGCTAGAAACAACTTGTTATGTTGTTGAAAATTAGACATGCTAGGTATGCTACAACTTATTAATGTCCAGTCGTTTTTTACACATTTTAAGTGTTACTATATTTTAAACAAGTTTTATATTCTTAAAAAAAGACTTCAAAACATCTCAGTATAGTGGAACTTTTAATCTTTAAACTCCACGTTAAGTGTTATCGTCAGACATATAATTAAAGAATTTAGAATTAAACATTTTGATAGCGGTCTTAATGTTTATTTAGTTGTAATAGCAAATTTAGATGTTATGAGCTTCAAATTGAAGCCTTTGATTGAGTTGCTCTTATGGGGACTCATGTTCAGAATTTTAGATTGAGTGAAATTCATATTCAAAATTTAATCGTATAATAATATAACAAAAATAATATAGATTGAGTTTATTTCCAATTTAATTTGATTCAATTATTATTAATTTTATGTAGTTTTTTAATGGAAAAACCTCTAGGTCATCGCCCTATGGAAATGGAAAGAGAAGAACATAAAATGAGACCTCTAACCTTATATCAACGCTAGAGTTGGAAGTGAACAAAAATTCGTCAAGACAGACCTGATAGGTAAGGCGAAAGGAAGGATCTAACCCAAGACTGCATGAAAAATAAATGAAGATCTAACTAGTTACCCTCAAGAATTCCACACATGTGCTCACTAAAATGAACTTTCTGAGATGAAGATCACAAAATCATCGTCATAGTAATGAACTGTACATTTTATATGTATATAAATTCAGTATACGGCAAACCAAAAGTAATCAGTAGGAGTGTTGCTATGTGGTACAGCTGTTCTCCAATAAAAAGATATAAAATATATTTTGTGGGATTAACATTCGGATTTCAAATTCAACTGTAAATATTATTCTCAATGTAGGATTCACTAGTAAATTGAATGATCGGCATTGTATA
Source organism: Aphrophora alni (assembly GCA_963513935.1). Classification (NCBI taxonomy): domain Eukaryota; kingdom Metazoa; phylum Arthropoda; class Insecta; order Hemiptera; family Aphrophoridae; genus Aphrophora; species Aphrophora alni. The sequence continues at coordinate 147,165,784 of OY740766.1, forward strand.
TTAAAAATACATATAAATATATATATATATATATATATATATATATATATATATATATAGGCTATGTTTCATATAAGCAGTGAATAATATATTCTGTTCAATATTGATATATTTTCACAATTAATTGTTGTTTAATAAAAAAGGTGAAATTAGTTATAAATACAAAATATTTAATAACACCTATAAAGGTGCAATGAGATGTGAGTCCTAATGAGTATGTTTGAGTAAATTAAATGAATTAAATTTATAAGTAATAGAAATTGCGTAATAAAATAAATTAATTTGCGTTGTATTACTTTAAGAATTGTTTAAATATAATTTCCTATTTAGTACATTGTGATCTTTTTCTCAAGTTTCCGTCGTATAAAGAAGGAAAAATGGTTTGGTTTGGAGGAGTATGAGGAAAAAACAACCAAAATATGTGTGTACATAAACTATACAACGAATGGGAACTTCCAACAACTTTACTTTTTACAACACAACATGTACCAAAGTACGAAACTTTGAATGCCAGGGCACTAAATCAATGTAACAAGATCAGTAAAGAAATTAAAAAAGACTAATGTTTGAAAACAGAATCGACTACAGCAATATACAACTTTAAATTCAGGCTGCTTTCATGATCTATCAAGCTAAAACAACCTTATAAAGCTGTTATCAGACCTGTGGTAGTGTATGGTTCCCTAATTTGTAATAATTGTGCGAATTATATAATTAAATTATGTATAATATTAAGAACCTGTAACAGGGAAATAGACAGTAGAATTTCTTGGGTAAAAAAATGAAAACGAAAGCTGGAGAGTAAGAACAATAGAAAGATTGACACTAAACATTACTCAAACATGAAAATATCCTGCGGTTTGTGAAATACCTATGACACCGATGGATTGGACATGTTGTAAGAATGCTAAATATTGTTGACAAGGCCTAATTTGAAGGAAAGTGGAAACCAGGGAGTAGATGCAATAAGGGGTGGGAACTGATCGGAGGAAAATGTGGCGTTGTATTGTAGGAGATGAAGTTGGATTGAAAGAGAAACGTAGGCGGAATAAGGTATCCATATTTTACTTGGTAACGTTATTTGCATTAAATTTTATTTCACATTTATTAAAGTCACCATCAATACTTCGTGGTTTATTAGACGTTGTGACTAAATCTAGTGTAATGTTGATTAATTTGGTTTTAAAGTTTTTCATAACCAATAAAAATTTGTAGTTGTTAAAAATATTTATAATTTATCTTTAAAAGTTATACAATTTGTTTTATGGTTACAACTAACGGGTGTTTCAAAAGGGACGCAAAATTTTTTTGTTGACGTGAATTTGTTACTTCAAAAAATTAATATAACATTACACAAATATATATTTAAATTACTTTTAGGCTTTTATAATAAATGTTCAAAATCACTTTCTCCGTTTGAAATGCAGGTTTATACACGTTTCATAACAGTTTTAGCCACTTTTCGTAGTGTTTGCTCAGTAATGCTTGAAATCTCGCTTTAAATATTATCTTTTAATTCGTCAAGTGTATGTGGATAGTTTTGAAAAACCTTACTTTTTAAATACCCCCAAAGGAAAAGTCTACAGGAGTAAGATTTGGGGATCTTGGAGGTCACAATCCTTTTGATATCACACTACGGCCAACAAATTCCCGTAACATATCCTGCATTTTGTTAGAAGTCTGTTCAGAAGCAATATCGTTTGTGTAAATCTAACAAGGCTATAAGTTGTTCAATTAAGTTGCGATAAACCACACCATATACAGATTTGTTAAAAAAAAGAAGGTCCTATAACATGACGCCAAGAAGATCGTACACCATATAAGAAGATCGTACACCAAACACCAATTTTACGTGCGTTTAGTGGTCGTTCGTGAAACGAGTGAGGATGTTCAGTGCTCCATATTCCGCAATTTCGGTTGTTAATGTAACCATTCAAATGAAACAATGCCTCGTCACTAAAAAAGACACAATCCAACATATCAATACCCTTGTCATTAACAAAAGAACGCATCCAACAACAATACTGTAGACATTTACCGTGGTCAACTTCTTTCAGTTCATGAACGACACCGATGGGGTAAGTACGCAGTTTTATTATTTTAGTAGCCCTTACAACTGTAGATAGTGTAAAGTCCAGCCTGAGAATAAAACTTTCTAGGTGATATGCTGGGTGTGCGATTCAAATGTTATTTTACAACGTCCAGAACTTACTCAGCAGTGATGGTCGACCTGTGCTTTACCGATCAAATACACTGCCAGGCTCACGAAATTTATTAATCAGACGCGATATTGTTGACTTGTTTACTGAAGAATAGGGAAATTGTAACGGAAACTCGCCTTTTACTCGTTTGTAAGAATTATACGCGCAACAAGTCTCAATAATAAACACACGTTTATCCTTGGGAAAAAGATATAGCTGGAAATATACATACACTTACAAAGACAAATGCATACTGGAAATGCACAAGTGCATTACAATAACACATGACTAGTCAACAATTTGAATTACTTATAAATATAATTTATATACGTTATTACTGATAATTCGTTACTATTTAGTTTTATTATATACTTTATGTATAATTACAACTTTCTTATTCAACAGTGTGAAATTAGATAGCCATTGAACAAAAATGTATACTCACTGCTCATGCATTGATATTTTTATATTCTTATCCAAATGTTCTATTGTAACTAATTTTCTTGCTATAATTTATTTATAACTTCCACGGAATGTTTTGTTATTTAAACAAAAAACACATTAAATATCCAAATACAACAACTAACAAACAAAATGGAGGGGAAAATATCTAATAATACTTTTTGTTTTGTGAATGAAATGGATATACTACAATCCAAGAAGATGAAACTAAATATAAATAATACATAAAAAAAAATTAACATACCACGTTTTCAAAACGGACTAAATAGTATAAAATATTTTTTCATCACCTTTCTACAATTTTGAGGCAGGATTGTTAGTGGCTATGGATATATTTGGTATACTTGAAGAGAGAAACGTGGGGCACAGGCAATCAATCTATGATAGTTAAGGGGGAGTAAATAAATTAAATTACAGTGAATCTCATTTCCGATTCACTGAAATTAGCTGCGAATTCATCCGGATTGTCTACTTGTATTATTTACTGGCTGCGCCCCACGTTCTTCTCTCCAAGTATTCCAAATATATCCATAGCCACTAACAATCCACTCTCAAAATTGTAGAAGGGTAATGAAAAATTATTTTATACTTTTTAATCCGTTTTAAAAACGTGCTATCTAAAAAAAATTGTATTTGATTTTTTATTTTCTGTATTTTAGTCTTATGTCCGGGTGAAAGATTTCATTCGGTTTGGTATATATTGATGAGACTCTGACAGCCACTAGCTAGGCGGGTGGTATGCGCTTCAGGAGTCTCTCAAATTCTTTTTTTCAGAATGGCGGCATACATTGTTAACTAGGCGAGCGGTTTGCGTCTCTGGAGTTTCGCACGTTTGTTTTTCAGAATGGCGGGGTACATTGCGAGCAAGCCGAGCAACATGGGTTTCGGGAGTCTTGTTTGCTCTTGCTTGAGCATGTCTATGCACGTCATTGGCAAATCGAGAAAAATTTGCGTCCCCCGTTTCATGCGACCTCGCTAGAGCCTTTCGTTTCTTATCATGTTCAAGTTTGATCTTGTTTTTTGGGACGTTCTGTAGCTCGCTTACGGCGTTTGGCCAATCTTGCCACCTTATCTGCTTCAGATTCCTGTTGTTCCCAACTTGCCGTGTTTGCTTCTCCTTCTCTAATCGGTGCTTCCGTTGAGTAGCCGTCTCTTTAACCGTTGTAACGATTGTCAGAAATGTAATATTCACATATACACGCTTAGCACACTATTGTGGTATGTTAATTTTTTTTTAATTTGATTTATTATTAATCCAATAACTCTCACAAGCCATGAAAAATTTGCCTTTAAATATTCAATAAGTGTTTCCCATTTTAATGAATGTCTTCATTAATTACATTGGTGTTTAGCTAATAGGAAATTATCCTCTTAAAGTAGTATAATCATAAAGTAATACAATTATAATGTATACAGCAGTTTATAAAAAAAGTTCATTAACTTTTGACTGACATTAATTTTTGAAATAAAAGTTTGAGTTTAAAAAAAATGACAAAGTGTATAAACCATTAAATACAGAACCGGTATGTAGTCGTCGGAATGACTCACATCCTAAAATTAGGTTAAACAAAACTTAGTTAAAAACCAAATTAGCTTTAATTAAAGCAAAAGAACTATCCACTTCAAAGTATAGAACAATTTAATAACAAATTGTTAAAATTTTCCACGGGTTACGAATTTCATAACAATGATTTCTTACTACTGAGAACTACTATAAATATAGAATTATACATGGGATAAATATAAATTTAAAATTAGTCTCCAATTGAACGTTTGTTTTAACTTCTTAACAAAATTATTTACAAAATATTGTTTTAAAAAGAAGAATTTGATTTTACCATTGCTATTTATTTCAATTATAGTGTAATGTACTGCTCTTCATTTGTGTTCAAACAAAATACGTGGATAAACATTTGTTTCTTTTTTCAGTACACATATAAATCACGTGTATTGTTTCAAATACATAGTAACTAAATTTAAAAAAATATAAAAATCACAAATTTATTTACATCAAATTAAACGGAATCTTATTTAATTCCAGGTGGATGAAATATTAGAAGATTTGCGAATACTCCATGGTCAGATATGCTCAGCATCCAATAAGCTGATGTATTCCTACAACTACCAAATCCTTCTTTATTTTATTATTTTCTACTCACAAATTTTATTAAATTTTTTTTTACTGTGTTCAATCATAGTTTCTACACTGCACATGACGTAATAAAGTTCTTATGCTTCGTTACTTAATTTTTCTACATTGTCCACTTATGTAGTAAAGGAAAACCAAGATGCTGTGAGTAAAAGACAAATAAAATATATTTAATGATTAATGCAATTACTCCCAATAATTGTTTTTGAAAATAGCATTCAATTATCATCTAAATTAAAATGTTGACAATAACATATAAACCAATAACTGATTATGGTTAAAAAAATTGCAATAAAAATTGTATAAAAAAATAATAACCTACATTCAAATGTAACATAACATTGTCAGTAATATTGGTTTTACTACATTCTTCTGTCACTTCTAACTTCTGTTGACGTGTTTCGGATTCACTACAAAAGTAGAAGATTGCAGAGCATACTTGAACAGAAGAGGGCTTAGCTTACACGTAAAGAAGAGGGTAGAGTCAATATGGAGAGAAGAAGGCGAAGGCTAAATGTAATAAAGAGGGCGAAGTCTACATGAAGAAAAGAGGGCGGAAGCTATATTTAGGGGTTACGAGGGTTATAGGCTATAAGACGTCTACTTAGAGCAACGAATAAGTATGTAAATAACTTTTAAAAAGAGAGAATCCGAAACCGTTCTTCAAAATTTAAAATAGCAGTTGAACTAGCAGTTGCTGAAGAATGTACTATAATTTCTTATGTATTTCTTAGCAGATGTAAAATTATCATAAGTTTTATTGTTGTTATTTTGTTTTACTTAACAGGGTTATGTTTTTAGAAACAATGAATGTGTGGTACTACCAAAATTTTATTTCCCCAGAGTCGAAGTGTATTAATACTGCTGAGGGAAACATCTTTGATTGGGCGATCAAATGCTTTCATTGTTCAAGTAAGTAATTTACTAATAATACTAAAATTTAATTACTAACAATATAAATAAATAATGAAGTAAATTCGAAATAAATTAGTCATGATATTAAATTAATCTTTAATTTATATTAAGGAATAGTAATCAACGGTGATTGGAAAACTTAATTAATTTTTGATAAGATTGTATCATTTTATACAGATATATTTTTCTATTGGATTGTTACAATTTTTAAAACACAGTAACACTGTATTCGCTATAAAGATTTACAAAATGTAGTTATTTTTTGTTGCAGGTAAAACAGTTTACAAAGCAAGTTGATTCGACTTCAATCGAAATCTCTGTCATGAGATACTTTGTGATTGACAAGAAGATTATAGTAACTGTAAGCCTTGACCATCTAATAGTTGTAACCATAATATAAATCATTTAACTTTTAGAGATAAATTAAAAATCTTTTAATAACTAATCATTTTTATTGGTTCTGAAAACCATTAAACCAAATTAATCAACATAACACTAGATTTAGTCACAACCTCTAGTAAACCATGAGGTATTGATGATGACTTTAATAAATGTGAAATCAAATATAATCCACATAACGTTACCAAGTAAATATGCATACCTTACTAGCTAGGCTAGCCTTACAATCCTCATTCATCCCCTACGATACAATGCCACATTTCCCCTTACTTATTCGTCAGATCTGGTCTTACCTAGTAATTCCATCTAATGCGTAGCATTACTGGTTTCCACATACCTTCTAATTATGCCTTTAAATAATCTTCAATTTCTTAGCAACTATTAAGCATGCTTACCACAAGTCAAACCAATTGGGTGTCGCAGGAATATCACAAACCTGAGGATATTTTCATGTTTGAGTTATGGTATAGTCAAAGCTCTCCGTTGTTCTTACTCTCCAGTTTCCGTTTTCATGATTTGGCCAATACATTCTATTGTCTATTTTCCTGTTAAATTTACTGAATATGTTTTCATATTCCCAGAAATATTCCAATTTTAGCAACCATACACTACCACAAGTCTTACGACAGCTTTATATGGCTTTATACCTTGATAGTTTTTTAAAGCAATCTGAATTTTTAAGTTTTATATTGGTGTAGTCGATTCTGTTTCCAGTCAATATTATTTTTTTAAATGTCTGCATTGATCTTGTTACTTTGATTTACCATAGTTGCCTGGCATTCTAACATTTGTACATTGCCACATGTTGTGATATCAACAGAAAAGTTGTTGAAAGTTCCTCTTTGATCTTAGCTTTCGTATTCACATTTATTAGTATTTTCCTCATTCTCCTCTAGGCCAATTTTATTTCCTTTATTATACAACGTGAGGATCACCTTCTTGCAGAAGGTTTTCATTGTTAGCACTACCTACCATATCTTTTACATAATCTCACCATTGTCATGACTTATACACCATACTGCCATCATCAGCACCATCGTACATAACCCATTACAACGTTTGTCAGAAATATCTTTAATAAATAAAACGAGATTCAACGACAATGTCGAGATCTTCAGTGATGCATTAGCTATAATAAAATTACCCGCATAAAAGGTAAGGCACAAATTACATCAATAATGACTTTATTGTAATGTTCAAATCACTGAACGTTTGAAAAAAAAGTAACAATAATGAATACAATAGACGCGTAATATGCATAACATGTATATCAATTGTAATTGTCAATAATGAATCAGGCCATATCAAAAAAAGCTGTTTTGAAGTGAAATGAAGTTTTATAACTTTAGTTATTTGCAATAACGATAGGGATTTGTAAACACCTTACAATTTAGAAAGTTGTCAAATGGTTTATCCACACATTTTGTATAAATACAAGACTTTGTACAGTACTAGGTTATTGTTTGATTATTGTAGATCATCCGTCACTGAAGATGGTGACACTATTTTTGAAACGTGTTTGCTTTAAGAATTCTATTTGTGAGAAATCGTGTTTAAGTTTTACTTTAATGGCATAATTTTGTTCTACATTTATAAATAGATGTAGGTAATAGAAAAACGGATATTCACAAATATCTATGTTGTTAATTTAAAGAAATACTTTTGTAAACCAACTATTGTTGTAGAATAATGTGTTTTTCGTCTGTCACAGGTGTCTGATTCTTTAGTAAATTTTGCTTTGCTCGTATATCAAATAGAGATTCTGTTCCATCTTCTGATGTCTGAAGGAATGGAGCTGATGAAACCTTAACCAATCAATCGGAAAGAGGTTATTGTTTTATTACTTTCCTAATTAATGTTCAAATGCATTGTATTTTAAGTTTGTTTTTAATGTTTGTCTCAATGTACATGGTCAGATCATTTAACTAATGAGTTGTTATATACTTGTTACTAATTATATGGTTCAACTTCATAGACAATAATCCATCATTTACCATGGTTTTACATTATTGTAGGTTTTTATTAAATCTACTTTAGTATTCCATCGATCTATATTGCTAACTTGATATATGTCACTACGAAATAACAGGGAAAAAAGACATGACGTTGTAAAATTTTTAAACCGGTGTTAACTTATTTTAGTTATAAGATCCATAGAGATATTAAGTGTGTCAAAATTAACAAATGAATTTTATTGGTTGTAAGAAATATACAGACATTAAGTTATAACAAAATTAACATACTATGTATTCTATTAGTTATAAGATCTATATGTATGTATGTAGTCTATATAATATATTGCCTTTCACAGTAATTTTAAGGAAATTATAGATATTAAGTTATATCAAAATTTTAAAAAAATAATAAAAATGTATTTTATTAGTGGTATGGTCTACACAGATATTTGCAAGGAGCAGGCCACCTGTTCTTAATTAATTTGTTAGTGGTAGAGTTATTTTTCACCCCACTCCACAGGTCAAAGACATATAACATTGACAAAGGGCCAGGCCAAGCCTCCACCTTACTGGTTAACTAATCTGGGGAGTGGGAGGGATTTTAGCTTAAAATCTTGATATTGTAGTATTAGGTTAAGTTTTATCTCACAAGTAGAAGCCTAGGTTTAGATGTAGTATAGTTTAGAATCAAGATCCTCTGATAATGATAACAATGTTATCGAAATGTACATTAGGGCATTTAGAGGAATAAACAAAATAAGTTTCAATAATTAATTGTGTTTTATTTATTGATCCTAATGATTGTGGTTAGTGGTATATTCAAACAATTATTCTAACTTATTTATTAAAATAATCATAAAATAAATTCCTAGCGTTTTGTGCAACTGTTCTAGTTTGGTTAATATTGTTTTTTAAACGTTTACTTTTTTTCATGTATAAAAAAAAGTCAAATAAAAACAATTAATCTTTAATTTAAAAATTAATATTAATTTTCACAAATGATTATCTCAATTTTATAAAAGTAAAGCACAATTACATTATTATTTGTTTAAACAGTTTTAACGAACACAAATAACCATATAAGAAGTTCCTGTAGTGACTTCATTAAAAATATGTTATAAGATCCGATTATTGTTAAACAAAACAATAAAAATACCAAAATGAAAATACACGTTTCTTAACAGAATTTCGTTATTAAATTTATCTATCATTCTCTCAGAGTGACTTTACATCTTGTAGCTACAACTCCCCCTCTAGTAAACCTCTGTTTGAATCTCCATTACCTATTTCCATGTTATTCCAATCAACCTCTAAATCCCAGTCTATCATACACCTTCAAGTCAGCTTTGGTCTTCTCGTCTTTCTCTGACCTTGAAGATTCTATTTCATTTCCCTACTTGTTTTTTGAAGCCATTTTTCTTCTATTTAAAATTCCCCTATTTCATTTTCTATGTTAAAGGGATTGATATATCAGGTCCCAAAGATGATAATTTCCAATTACTAATACCAATTGTATTAAATTCATGAATCGGTTTAATGTTTCTTTTTTACTCCTCCAAGTCTCACAGTCATAGTTCCTGATTTATTACACTCCTTCTAAAGTTTATCAATATTGCGTTTGAAAAGAATATATAAATGCTATATAATTTTTAGTTTCTTAACCTAATATTTAAAAAAAATATTATAACGCATTTTTTAAGTTAATTGGCGTTTGGTACCTTAAACTTGCTCTGTTAAATTTGAATAAATATTTATATTTCCAGAATTTGTTGCCAATGTTAAAGGAAAACATTTATATATCTCGATACACAAAGTGATGGGTAACTATGGTATATACAAACATACAAAATGTATAAATGCCGTTATAATTTTAAATTTTGTTCTGCTCGATTATTTAAGGAAACATTGTTGAAAGGGGAAGCAGTTTCCAGGAAGCTTTCCTGTACTCCTACTTTAAGGTTACAAAGGAAACAAACATTAATCTTGAAAATAGTCTCATGATTTATTTGTATACACCCGATTATCTTTTCAACAGATGAACTGAGTATCAACAACAAATTTGAAGAAGAACTTTCAACGGTACAAAGAAACTTTTAATGACATTTACACTACTCTATGCAGTTTATGTGAAGGTGGGGGGGGACCATTTAACCTATTTAATTTTCAACGTGACCTACTTAAACTACAAAAGGTAAGAGAGATTATATGACCTAGAACTAAAGCTAAGGAATTTCTTGCTTTCCAATCTAACGATTTGTCGTTACTGACGATAATTAAGATTCTTACATTTAATAAAGAAAAATAACACTTAATGTTAATTAAAGCCTGACACCTAAAACAAAGACAATTTATAAACAATTTATTAGGACGCTTAAAGACATAAATAAAATTACCTAATAACGGCCTTACACCTAATGTAAATATAAAAACATCTAAAGACATAAGAGAAATTAACACTTAATGTTATTAGGATATTTTACCTAATATCACCAAAAAGACACTTAAAGACTTTGCACATAATTCTAAAATCTTGACATCTTCTTTTGCAGGTAGGACATTTCAAATAGATAAAGCTGGTTTATATATTGGATCAAAAATATTATACAATAAACTATTCCATTTACGGAACTAATATAGTAGTATTAATATTATTGTTTGTTCGGACATTTGCCATTATTTGTGTATAAGAAACAATACACGAAGTTTCGATAGAATAAATCAACTCCCGTTATCAAGTGCCTAACTTACAAACTAAAACATGCAGGCAGAAAACACGCCTAGATGTCTTATGTTCAGAAATTAAACTTAATGAAAAAACACCCAGGACAAACCCTGAGCGGTCAAAAAGCGAAAAAGAAACTCACATGTGATCAGGAAACCACAAGTCAAAAGAGATCATGAACGGAGTACACAAAAACCAACTAAAATAGATCTGTTCACAACCGCAGTCACAGAACAACTAACGGTCGTGAAACAATCTGCCAACTGGGAGGGGGAGGAGTCAAGAAACCGGTAGTTAACGCCTACAGCGTCCTTTCTTTTAATTTCCTAGCCTTTGAACGTGTTACAATTCCTTGGCTTTCAACAGTTAAAACTGCACCCCTTTTTTTCTTTAATATTTTGTTTATTTTCAATATCAAGCTCATTTTTAATAAGAGGTTACAAGAGCCTTATTTCTAAACTAGTTTAGCTGAATCTCGAAACGTCGTGTATTGTTTCTTATACACAAATGGCAAATGTCCGAACAAACAATAATAATAATACAAATATCCCATCATTAAGTAATAATTTTAAAAATAGATTAATATAGTCGGTGATCATTTGGAAACTCAATAACTGTTTTATAATTTAAGTTATTTAAAGGGTGATAATATACCTTATTAGAAATATAAGATCATTTAATTATTGTATTCACTAATAATTTCATGAAATAATTTGAATTAAGATAGTGTAAATTGAGCGATTTTCTTTTAAAACTTAAAATATCATGATTTACATGTAACGACCATACAATTAAGAAATTTTTAAATAATATATTGACATTTGTATAACTAATGAAATAAATAAATACTATTCCCCAAAATAATATACTATAACTAAACTCCGCGTTTAACCTAATCTGATAAACTTGTTTTTATAGCTGAATATCTTTCTACAGTGAATGCGTTAAATAATAACAGTATTATAATTTGAAACCTAGTTTGTTTCAATTCGTAAATTCATCAATAAAAAATCATCATAGATTTAATAAAATATAAATTGTAGCTATATATTTATATAAATTATTCAGTATGCAGCAAAGCACATGTAATCAGTTGAGTGCTGGCATGTGCTACAGCTGGTATCCATAAAAACAGATATGAATGTGTGGACTGTAACATTTACATACGGATTTCATGTACTTATGCAACGGTAAATGTATTCAATTACATATAGTAATCAATGTTGAACTGAATACACGATGTTGTACAATTAATATAAATATTGTACGTAAATACATATAGATTTAAGGAATGTTGTACTATATATAGTTTAGTTTTGCGAAAAGTGTAATCAGATGTTTTTTGAAAATTTGATTTTGTTTTGCATATATTGGGAGATGATTGATTCTACTGTATCAATGAGTTTATAATTGAACCAATCCTGCATAAAAGGGCGGTATAGTTCGTTAATAATTCCCAACGGTTTCTAAAACAACAGTAACAATATCAGTTACCTGATATAAATCAATCAACTTCAGGCAGCTTATTTATTGGCTATAATATATTTAATTGTAAACATATACTTATTAACAACACAATTATGTAATAACAAATCAGGGAGACGAGATACCGACGAAGTTTAACCCATAAAGACATGACAATACCTCGAATGTTGCTGAACTAGGCGATTATTTCCCAGGGTAATCTGTGATACACGTTTCATATCAGTCCTCGACATAAATCAATACTGTTATTGATTATCCAATAATATCAAATTATGATAAATATTATTAACGACGAAAAATCATAAACATATATTTCCCTACTAAAAGACATGATACCATGGAATATGTGGATGAACCCTTTTATTGGGGAGGTGGGAAAGTGATAATAACTCTAGAGGTCCCATGATGTACCACGGAGGCACATTAACCTGGATGTAGCTGTCATCGCCGAAATTCGAGCAAGATGGCTGCCCGATTAGTCCTCACTGATTCCTAAATTTGTAGATTTCTCAAGTGCCATTCTACAATTACTTTCAAACAAAATTCTATACTGATTATCTCACGTAATTCCATGAACTAAATGTAATTTATAGATTAATTATTTCTTTTTTATATCGTTTTTTAATTTTGATATCCCGGTAGATGATCCACTTTTATAAGTGAGTGACCCCTACTTGGAGATTAGAGTAATGAAGCACATGCAAGCTCTTTATTGTGTGTGTTTGAAGAGCGTTGGTATGTTTTTGTAAATGACTTAATTAGCAACAATACAGAAGTCTACTTATTAATAGATACTCTTGATGGAGGATTTACATTTGGATAGGTTCTTTGAAAAGATCTTATAGCTTCATAAAATTTTCAAAAGCCATAGCCCATTCGCAACATTTCATATTTTGTTAAATTGAGAAATTAATGGTTTTGAGGTTAGTTATCATTCAAAGACTGATAAAAATCAAATAACAAATAATATTTTTGTTGTTTCTTTTTTGTAAAAAAAACAGCTAAATGAAAACGCGTTTTAAACAAATGACAGAAAATTCAAATTTAAAGTAATCAAGTAAAATATACAAAATTTGGATCTATCCACAGGATTTAGGTTTTTTTTTATTACGCAATGTTTTTTATGAGTCGCGGACGGACTTAAAAAAAAACTTTTCCCCTCATTGTGGTTTTTCTAATCGTGTCTGTCGTCTTTCACTGTCATCACGTCACTCTGTCCTTAAAGAGAGACATACAGATCAAAGGATACTTTGTAGTGTTACGTTATATGCCGGATTTTGTAATCCCCTCAACAATTTAACGCAAATTCCTCCATAATAAACATGATATTCTCCTCTATCCATTCTATGCACTTCAAGTATTATATCGTATTTAAGAAAAACCTTTCCTTGTTTAGATTTAGAATTATATGACATTACTTATGTCTTTAATGTAAACGAAATCAATAATTTAATTTTATTAATAATATATTTGAATAGATAATCAGGAAGGAGTTTTTACGAGCAATGAATAAAAATACTATAAGTGTTATGTATTTATTACCATAAAGAAGGTTGAAGAAGCTAAAATTTTCATAGAAATATACTACATGACATAAGTGATAAATTTATCAATCATTACGTAACGTATTAGGATATGTATAAAAAAGTCCCAATCAGGTTAAATAATCTTTAAACTTGAAAAGGTATAAAACTCAAATGTTCCAATTTTGGTTTTTTTGTTAAAAAACGGCACTTTAATATAAATTGAAACCCACCTCCATATTGAAGTTTTGAGGGGCAAATCATAATTTTCATATATAAAGCCCTATCGAGTAATACCTCATTAAAAATCATATTTAATATAAAAAAACTGCTCAAACTGAACGATCTTATTTCTATCCAAAATGGCTGTCGGTTAAATATTACAAAAAAACCTCAGAATCTTTAGAAAATACGATACGAATATGTTTTAAAACCAGTTTCACACCTTTTCACATTAAAAACTGAAATAATTCATTTTTATAAAATGGTAATCCTACATTCAACCAACAATATGAAAACTAATTTCAAATAATTAGTTATTGAAGATTACTTTAAGCTTTTCGCTCTGAAAAATTAATTTTCAGGTTAAAATTAAATTCTTTGAATAATACAACTTCCTGGTCTAGTTTCAATAAAATAACTGTATAGTTGTTTCCTAGTTCTCTTTAACTTTGCGTAAATTTGGGTTTTTTCAAATTTGACAGACAGCCATTTTCGATTGGATTTTTAAAATCTCTAGTTTGCTCAGTTATTTTGTATTAAAAACGACCTTTTACTCGTTTGGGTTTTAGATTAAAAATTGGTGGATGAGTGAATTGGAATGTTTGTAAATAATTACTAAATCAATTCTTTTAGAAGTGCTATTTTAATAATATACAAAAGTTTTTAACAAACACACTATTTTGTTTTATCACCATTATTATTAAAATGTTGATTCTATTTAAATAATCTTACTCTCTACAGATAGCTCCGTAGAGTACGTTGACGACATATTTATATTTTTAATATGAAACACCAGGGGAATAAGTATAGTTGTTTATTTATTTTGTAGAATATATTTAGTTTTATTATATAATCATATATAGAACAGTTTATTTTACTACTCCAAATAGCTTTTTAAAATTTTGTGAATGAAATGGATATAGACTAATACATTCCATTAAAATGAAAATAAATATAAATAATAAATCCAAAAAATAATAATAATAATAACATACCCCTTTTTTAAAACGGACTAAAAAGTAAAATAATTTTTAAAGTAATCATGACCTTTTTACAATTTTGAGGGAGGATTGTTAGTGGCTATGGATATATTTGGAATACTTGGAGAGAAAAACGTGGGGCGCAGGCAATCAAGCTATGATCGTTAAGGAGGAGTAAATAAATTAAGTTACAGTGAATCTCATTTCCGATTCACTGAAATTAGCTGCGAATTCATCCGGATTGTCTACTTGTATTATTTACTGGCTGCGCCACACGTTTTTCTATCCAAGTATTCCAAATATATCCATAGCCAATTACAATCCACCCTCAAAATTGTAGAAGGGTCATGAAAAATTATTTTATACTTTTAGTCCGTTTTAAAAACGTGGTATGTTAATTTTTTATTTGTTTTATTAATTTTCTGTATTTTAGTCTTATGTCCGGGTGAAATATTTCAATCGGTTTTGTACAGTATATATTGATGAAACTCTGACATCCACTAGCTACGCGGGTGGTATGCGCTTCAAGAGTCTCGCAAATTCTTTTTTCAGAATGTCGGCGTACATCGTTAACTACGCGAGCGGTTTTCGTCTCGGTATTTTCACACGTTTGTTATTCAGAATGGCGGCGTGCATTGCGAGCAAGTCGAACAACACGGGCTTCGGGAGCCACGTTTGCTCTTGCTTGAGCATGTCTATGCACGTCATCGGCAAATCGAGAAGAATTTGCGTCCCCTGTTTCACTTATTATCATTTTCAAGTTCGATTCTTTAGCTCGCTTACGGCGTTTGGCTAATCTTGCCACCTTATATGCTTCAGATTCCTGTTGTTCCCAACTTGCCGTGTTTGCTTCATCTTCTCTAATCGGCGCTTCCGTTGAGTAGCCGTCTCTTTAATCGTTGTAAAGATTGTCAGAAATATAATATTCACATATACACGCTGAGCACACTATTGTGGTATGTTATTATTTTTCTTTAATAATTTGATTTATTATTAATCCAATAACTCTCACAAACTATGAAAATTTGCCTTATTCTATTTCAATATTCCGGTTAGTATTCAAAAGCGATAACGCGTTTAAGCGACAACGCGGTTGAGCGTTAACGCGTTTCAGCGTTAACGCGGTTGAGCGGTAACGCGGTTGAGCGGTAACGCGGGTAACGTTAACGCGTTTAAAATAATGTAAAACCCATTGGCTCATTTTTATTTGTTTAAATAACTATTGTTTAAACAATTGTACAGACGAGAAATCAACTGAATATTGTATTGTCATTCAATTCTGACCTATGTTCAAAATTTCAGGTCTCTAGCTTATCGGGACGTTAGTTTAAACTCGATTGCAAAATTCCACCCTGACAGACTGACAGATATGACGGAAACCGAACTAATAAAAACGTGGTAAAGTAACAATGTAGAGTTTTGTGTTGTTGCTACTACTAACGGTGATTCTGGGACTTTCATTTCACATTATGTGGTGTCAAGACTGTCCCTTCTCAGTACAAATTTACCTTGTATTCTAAATCTACGAAATCTTCCTTACTTTTTGTTCAAAAGACTTAAAAAAATTGAGGGACATTTAAAGATGTTTCTCAAAATATGAAACAAATGATGTAATTTTGTTTACATAAATCATAATAATTCGTTTGTTTTGCAAATCATTTAAAATGTATTTTAATCTCATGAAAATTTAACGTGATTTTTTTGAAATAGTTCATTTGTGTAACAGTTTTAAACAAATACATTAAATAGAAGTCATATACGCTGTGACTTATTGTTTGATAATTTTCTGGAACAGTTGGTTTCGCACCGATTGAGATAAAAGTTTGGACGAATGTTATAGATAAGTATTAACATATACCATGAAATGTTCATGGTATATGTGTTTTGCATGAAAACAAAACGGTTGATATTCAAGGTGAAAAAGAGTTGGTGGGCCATTAGGTTTATTAATATAAATAATCAAATATTGATAATGGAACACAAACTATATCCTTGGATATATTAAAAATAAAGTTCGTGTACTAGGACACAATACAAGGTTTCTATGACAACTGTAACTATGACAACAAGTAAAGCAATTAAAATGCACTTAAAATAATTCTTTAAAATTAAATTATTGTAAACGCCATGCGAGTATTACAACTTCTTACTTTGGTAAAATATAACCAAAACCAACAAACATTATTGGTCGGTTTATTGATTATTGAAATATAACAACTAGACAGCTTGTCACAAGGAACTTACTTTATTAAACAATTTCTAAAGTTTCCATTAACTATCAAATACTCGAGCTCATGTTTTAAGTTATCAACAGAATGTTCAATCAAGAAAAATTTCAATATCCACTGTGTTCATAATTGTAAATAAATCTGTTTTATTAGATTTTTAAGGATTTAGTATGTTCCTTAATCGTGATGGTTTGCTATTCCCTAAATTTCTGTGTCCATTTGGATCATTTGTTCGTCAGGTGGAAGTGGACATTAAATATCACTTGGAAGAAGAAGGTAAAATCAATGTGTCTAGCCATTCTCCCCTATAACAATTTAATGAGATTTTAATTCAATGATATTGTTATTTACTTTCATTCTAATTTTAATTACTATTGGTCGATCAATGTTATATTATAATGGTTATATAATAATATTACCGATTTAGTTGGTTGTGACACACAGAGTTTAGATGGAATTATTTTAAACATTTCATATAATAAAAAATATAAACTATTGTTTTTTAATTTAAAAATCTTTAATAAAAAATCCCAAGCCATCAAAAATTGTGACAAGAATTAAATTTTCCAGTATTTTAAAAAATTATTATTGTATTATTTTGATAAATTTGTTTAGTTAAATTTTTTTTATATAAAACAATTTATTGAACGTCAATAGTTATATTAATAATTATTATTCCATTCAGCAGTCGGCCTATCATTTCTATTATTTCAGGACATTTTGTGTAAATTTTTATTCACCCTGTCCTACCAAGTTTTAATAATTGGAAGGTTCTGACCTTATCAAAAAAATTTTAATTGGAAATACTTGTTTCCAGTATTAATTTTGATAACCGTTGTCTGTTTGATTTTATGGAAACCAAAGTATTTGTTTGTAATTAGTCGTCATGATAGAGATAATTAATTGTGTGAATAATGATTCACACTGAATACAGAGAAGACGAATTAAAAAAAAATTAACAATATTTTAACTAACTCTTAATAGAGCGTGATAGGGTAATTTTTGTTCTTCCATTTGCGAAGTTGCAAAATGTGTCGTTTTTTAATTGATTTTATTTTAATAAAAATATATATAACATTTTCTAAGCATGTATCAAAAACATACATAATTGTAAAATGAAAAAAATCCTAATAATATAACTACATATATAAAATAAATATTTAAAACCATTTTAAAAATTGGTACATTTCGATAAAACTGAGACATTCAATTCTGCAGCCAAAAAATAAAAAATAATTGATGGATGCTATCATGGTACTTACCGAGATCTACTGTACAATGTAAAAAGGCACGTCTAATTAATGGTAAGACTCAAAAGAGTTTTCTTGAATTTTGTTGGAAAAGTAAATTGTTTCATAGGACATAAGGGTATATATTTTAAGAGTTTCATAATACAGAATATTAAATTTATACATTTGGTGGATAAGTACATATAAATGCAAAGTATAACAATTTTGCAACAGGTGATCATATTCTCAAAATAAATAAGACTAGGCACTCCACAAATTAGTGTTTTATTACCTAACAATCCTAACAAGATATTGTTTATCATAGATGTGTATATTGATAGTCTTATTACCTAAAAAACCTCTTCGTATAAGTTTTTATTGATATATGATTACTATTTAATACATCTTATGTCTGTTATTTATATCTACAATGGAACTTTTTTTATTGCGAAATATCTGGCTTCCAAAGTAACACTGTATACATCTCTTTCGTCTTTTGAGTTAAAGGTCATCTATTGATTTGGTACATTAGAACATGCAATGGCAGATTAGGTCACTTGGTTAGTTAGGAGACAAAAATATATAAATATCAACGGTTAAAAGCACAAAATAAGTATTTTTAATTAGGAAGGCTTATAGATTATAAAATGTTCTAAAAGAAAGACCATAACTGTGCAGTAAAATTACAACAGAACCGTTAATATTGGAAAATAGATGTTACCGGATCAGGTATAACAGAATCACAGCTAGGAATTTCAATGATTTCTCAGAGAGAAAAATTACTTTTTTGTTTTACATAAATGGAAGAATATACAAAATGTCTACGCTACTAGCAAATAAAATCATAAACCTAAAATGTTTAAAGATAGCTTTTTAGTATGTACTATGTAAGAACAACTGGGAAAATGATATCAACAAGAAGAAAATATAAAATAAGTTACATAAAGTGTGATAAAGAAATTTTAGCAATATAAGACAGTTCACGACATCATATAATTAGTATTTAATGTAATCAACATTTATAAAATATCTATTTATAGATGTAGTAAGTTAACAAAAATATGTGAGACAATAAATACTCGAAAACAAGTAAACAATTATAAAATAAATTATAAAAAAAACTATGATTTAATGGCTGAACAACACCTTAAAACCAAGGAAAATTTTCCTATATAGGTTTTTCTATCTTCAGAAAACTGTAATAAAACCAAGATGAAAAAACAACAACAGAACGTACGAAAATAATTCATATAATAAATAAGTCATATTCATTGGTATCTGAATAAATCTTTGCATTTTCAGCAAAACACTAATTTTTAACGGGTTTTTTCATTAGAGATTCAGAATCTATTGTATGAAGTAAAGAGTCTAAAACATCGGTTTTGTTTAAAGAAAATAAAAAAACTATTAAAAAAGAAAAAGAAAACCATGTTCAATGATAGTTATTTGTGTTAATTAATAATCATTAGTCAACAATTACAATACAAAATAAATGTAAAAAGAACCAAAAATGGACGTGCTAAAATTACGTTTATGCAAATCAATTTCTTTTAACATATAATGTAAATTATGTTTTAATAAAAGAAATTTAGTATATATAAGTTTGTCAACCTAAACAGACGGTTTGAAAAGAAACCAACAATATGATAACGCACTATAATTGAATTGATTCGCATTTCCATAAATAAAGGGGTATTGTGAAATTTGTTTATGAAGAATAAGATTTTTCTATGATAGATTGGTAAGCATTGTTGTGTACCTTTATACATATGTTCTGTTATGAAATAAAAGAAAATATAAAATTAATTCATTAAAAAAAACATTCATTCAATACAAAGTGTTGTCCTGTCAAATAGTGTAAATGTATCTGAATTATGTATTAACCAATCAGTCAGATTGGAAGGCAATATAACTTGTGCAATCAATAGACAGTGAATCTTAGACCAAACAACGTTACGATTTCTCTATATTTTTCCAAAAGTGTTCTGATATTCGTTTATAATTTGTTTTTACTTCCGATTGACTCTTAAAAATTAAAACAGTAAAATTATGTTCTACAATGAAATTAAATATCCGATTTTTCTAAATCTTATTTGTTGTTTATATCCGTTGAACAACGTTTTTAACCCGGAATGTTTGCATCGTAAATACCCTTTACTTTCCTGGCGTGATTTGCACACTCTGTGTTTCTACAGTATAATATATGTTACCATAATTATATTTCATGTGAAATTTGCAAAGGAGATGAATGTTTATTTTTTTATTTTATACAATATATTGTGTTGCTGGTCTGTTGTAACAGCTTATATCTTTACGCGAAACAGATTTTTAACTTTTGTGAATAAATTGGATAAGATAGATTCCAGGATGACGATGTTAGATATAAAATACAAGGAATCAGAAAGATGTAAAGCAATATGTATACTAGTAATAATTGCTATTCTGAGTGTTTCAATATCGATTTTTTACTCTTTAAAGATGCCATTTGATGTTGAAGGTTACCTCGTTTTCTTTATGAAACTGTCCCTTCTGGGAGCAGATTTACTTCATATTGTTATTCTTCTTCCTCTTCTTGCGTCTTACGATGCTTTGACCGACAGGTTCAAATACATCAATGATACTCTGAAGGCAATAGTTTGTTATGAATATGAATCAAGTAATGTAAGTTTTTAAAAAATATATATTACCTTAATAAATAAATGAAAACGCATTCTCCAACAATAAAACACTTCCTTTTCAATTCGACGTTTGAAAAGTAATGTAGTTTTTTGTTATCTGTGTGACACATTGTTCTTTACTTTATTAGTTAAAAGAATAATGTTTTTACATGTAATAACTGAGGATAGTGTTTAGTCATTTAAACTTCATCTTCAACACATTAAGTGTGAATTGATGTGAGTTACAATTAATTGTATTTAATATTCAACAAGTGTTTCCATTTTAATGAACGACTTCATTAATTACATTGGTTTGTAGCTAATAGGAAAATATCCCCTGTAAGCAGTATAATCTTAAAGTAATACAATTATGATGTATACAATATTTTATAAAAATAGTTCATTAACTTTTGACTGGCAATATTTGAAATAAAAGTTTGAGTTTAAAAAAATGAAGAAGTGTATAAACCATCCAATACAGAACCGGTATATAGTAGTCGGAATGACTCACATCCTAAAATTAGGTTAAACAAAACTTAGAGAAAAACCAAATTAGCTTTAATTAAAGCAAAAGAACTATTCACTTCAAAGTATAGAACAATTTAATAACAATTTGTTAAAATTTTCCACTGATTACGAATTTCATAACAATGAATTCTTACTACTGAGAACTACTATAAATATAGAATTAAACATGGGATAAATATAAATTTAAAATTAGTCTCCAATTGAACGTTTGTTTTAACTTCTTAACAAAATTATTTACAAAATATAGTTTTAAAAAGAAGAATTTGATTTTACCATTGCTATTTATTTCAATTATAGTGTAATGTACTGCTCTTCATTTGTGTTCAACCACAATACGTGGATAAACATTTGTTTCTTTTTTCAGTACACATATAAATCTCGTGTATTGTTTCAAATACATAGTAACTAAATTTAAAGAAATATAAAAATTACAATTTTATTTATATCAAATTAATCGGAATCTTATTTATTTCCAGGTGGATGAACTATTAGAAGAATTGAGAATACTCCATGGTCAGATATGTTCAGCATCCAATAAGCTGATGTATTCCTACAACTACCAAATCCTTCTTTATTTTATTATTTTCTACTCACAAATTTTGTTAAATATTTTTTTTACTTTGTTCAATCATAGTTTCTACACTGCATATGACGTAATAAAGTTCTTATGCTTCGTTACGTATTTTTTCTACATTGTCCACTTAGTAAAGGAAAACCAAGATGCTGTGAGTAAAAGACAAATAAAATATATTTAATGATCAATACAATTACTCACAATATATATATATTTTTTAAATATCTTTCAATTTTCATCTAACCTAAATAGTTGAAAACCACATATAAACCAATCACTGATTATGGTAAAAAAAAAAATTTAAATGCATTAAAGTATAGGTATAAAACAAATAATAACCTACATTCAAATGTAACATAACATTGTCAGTAATATTGGTTTTACTACATTATTCTGTCACTTCTAACTTCTGTTGACGTGTTTCGGATTCACTACAAAAGTAGAAGATTGCAGAGCATACTTGAACAGAAGAGGGCTTAGCTTACACGTAAAGAAGAGGGTAGAGTCAATATGGAGAGAAAAAGGCGAAGGCTAAATGTAATAAAGAGGGCGAGTTCTACATGAAGAAAAGAGGGCGGAAGCTATATTTAGGGGTTACGAGGGTATTAGGCTATAAGACGTCTACTTAGAGCAACGAATAAGTATGTAAATAACTTTTAAAAAGAGAGAATCCGAAACCGTTCTTCAAAATTTAAAATAGCAGTTGAACCAGCAGTTGCTGAAGAATGTACTATAATTTCTTATGTATTTCTTTGCAGAATTAAAATTATCATAAGTTTTATTGTTGTTATTTTGTTTTACTTAACAGGGTTATGTTTTTAGAAACAATGAATGTGTGGTACTAACTGAATTTTATTTCCCCAGAGTCGAAGTGTATTAATACTGCTGAGGGAAACATCTTTGATTGGGCGATCAAATGCTTTCATTGTTCAAGTAAGTAATTTACTAATAATACTAAAATTTAATAAATTAACAATATAAATAAATCCTGAAGTAAATTCAAAATTAAATTATTCATGATAATAAAAAATTCTTTCAATATTAAGGAATAGTAATCAACGGTGATTGGAAAACTTAATCAATTTATGATTAGATTATATCATTTTATTCAGAAAATATTCTTCTATTGGATTGTTACAATTCCGTTTAAAAAATTGACGTATTTAAATTACAAAATTTAAAAAAATCTTTAGATTAAAGTGCCGCCAATTACTTACAGAGCATTTTCAAATAATGCCTAGTTATTTAGTACTATTTCAAAACTAAGTTTATTATTAGCTCTTAATTTTTAAAACAACGTGAAACTGTATTCGCTATAAAGATTTTATAAAATGTACTCATTTTTTGTTGCAGGTAAAACAGTTTACAACGCAAGTTGATTCGACTTCAATAGAGATCTCTGTCATGAGATACTTTGTGATTGACAAGAAGATTATAGGAACTGTAAGCCTTGACCATCTCATAGTTCTAATAGTTGTAACCATAATATAAATCATTTAACTTTTAGAGATAAATTACAAATATTTTTAATAACTAAACATTTTTATTGATTCTGAAAACCATTAAACCAAATTAATCAACATAACACTAGATTTAGTCACAACCTCTAGTAAACCATGAGGTATTGATGATGACTTTAATAAATGTGAAATCAAATGTAATTCAAATAACGTTACCAAGTAAATATGCATACCTTACTACCTAGGCTAGCCTTACAATCCTCCTTCATCCCCTACGATACAATGCCACATTTCCCCTTACATTTTCGTCAGATCTGGTCTTACCTAGTAATTCCATCTAATGCGTAACATTCCTGGTTTCCACATACCTTCTAATTAGACCTTTTAAATAATCTTCAACTACTTAGCAACTATTTAGCATGCTTTCCACAAGTCAAATCAAACAGGTGTCTCAGGTATTTCACAAACCTCAGGATATTTTCATGTTTGAGTAATGGTATTGTCAAAGCTCTCCGTTGTTCTTACTCTCCAGTTTCCGTTTTCATGATTTGGCCAATACATTCTATTGTCTATTTTCCTGTTAAATTTTCTGAATATCTTTTCATATTCCCAGAAATATTCCAATTTTGGCAACCATACACTACCACAATAGCTTTATATGGCTTTATAGCTTGATAGTTTTTGAAAGCAATCTGAATTTTTAAGTTTTATATTGGTGTAGTCGATTCTGTTTCCAGTCAATATTATTTTTTTTAATGTCTGCATTGATTTTGTTACTTTGATTTACCATAGTTGCCTGACATTCTAACATTTGTACATTGCCACATGTTGTGATATCAACAGAAAAGTTGTTGAAAGTTCCTCTTTGATCTTAGGTTTCGTATTCACATTTATTAGTATTTTCCTCATTCTCCTCTAGACCAATTTTATTTCCTTTATTATACAACGTGAGGATCACCTTCTTGCAGAAGGTTTCATTGTTAGCACTACCTACCATATCTTTTACATAATCTCACCAATGTCTTGACTTATACACCATACTGCCATCATCAGCACAATCGTACATAACCCATTACAACGTTTGTCAGAAATATCTTAAATAAATAAAACGAGATTCAACGACAATGTCGAGATCTTCAGTGTTGCATTAGCTATAATAAACTGTAATTAGTTAACCCGCATAACATGTAACGGACAAAATACATCAGCAATGACTTTATTTTAATGTTCAAATCACTGAACGTTTGAAAAAAAAGTAACAATAATGAATACAATAGACGCGTAATATATATCAATTGTAATTGTCAATAATGAATCAGGCCATATCAAAAAAAGCTCTTTTGAAGTGAAATGAAGTTTTATAACTTTAGTTATTTGCAATAACGATAGGGATTTGTAAACACCTTACAATTTAGAAAGTTGTCAAATGGTTTATCCACACATTTTGTATAAATACAAGACTTTGTACAGTCCTAGGTTATTGTTTGATTATCGTAGATCATCCGTCACTGAAGATGGTGACAATTTTTTTGAAACGTGTTTGCTTTATGAATTCTATTTGTGAGAAATCGTGTTTAAGTTTTACTTTAATGGCATAATTTTGTTCTATATTTATAAATAGATGTAGGTAAAAGAAAAACGGATATTCACAAATATCTATATTGTTAATTTAAAGAAATACTTTTGTAAACCAACTATTGTTGTAGAATAATGTGTTTTTCATCTGTCACAGGTGACTGATTCTTTAGTAAATTTTGCTTTGCTCGTATATCAAATCGAGATTCTGTTTCATCTTCTGATGTCTGAAGGAATGGAGCTGGAGAAACCTTAACCAATCAAACGGATTATTTGTAAGAGGTTATTGTTTTATTGCTTTCCTAATTAATGTTCAAATGCATTGTATTTTAAGTTTGTTTTCATAATGGTTGTCTCAATGTACATGTTTATGTATTGTAAATAAACTTCTTTTTTGCTGGTCTTACACTAAATACATCTATAACAAAACTTATTTTTGAACAAATATAATTTATTGATAACGAAATAAAAGTTCTATTTTTACACAGTACATAACTAAATAATTATAACTATAATAACTTTTATTTCAAGCCAATTCAAATCTGAAACGATCGTTTTAAATTATGTTATTAAAAAACATTTCATGTTTAATTAGAACTTCTTAGTCTAGTAACGTCTAGCCGAAACCAAACAACCAATCAAGTGCTCTTATTGATTATTAAAATATGTCAAAATAGACACCTTGTCAAGAGGAACCTAATTCATTAAGCAATTTCTAAACATTTCATTTGGTGTCAAATACTCGTACTTATCTATAAAGTTTAAAAACAATTTATCAACCAAGCAATAAGAAATTTTGTATGTTCTAACATTGGGGAGACTGGTTATGTCTGTATCCATTTACACCTAATTCAGGTGGGGGAGGGCATTAAATTATTTCACAAGAAATATTATGTAAAGTCGGTAAACTCCTGGTCTTCTTATGAGATGTGAACCATAAGGTTAGGTTGTAGGTTAGGAGACAACAATATATAAATATGTAAGTAAATTAACAGTCCAAAGAAGAAAATAATTGTTTTCTATTAATACAGTATATTAGATTAAATGAAAAAGGCTAATAATTAATAAAATATTTTTTCAAGGAAAGGCGATATTACTGCAGAAGCGATATTACTATAGAAGTGTTTTGCTTTTATTTTATTTTAAGTAAAGAAAATGGATATCAGTTAAAAAAACACGACCATGCTAATGACATATTTCGTAATATCAGTTGTTTCTTTAAAAGGTCATATTATGGCTACATATTCTAATTTTAAAAAGGTTAAGATTTTAATAATTCATATCTCTCATATCCTACACTGCAGACACTTTTGTAGTAATCTGAACTTTAGATTAAATTTTAATCCAAGTGGTTTACTATTGCACCAATATGTTATGTATGTCTGCTCTAACAACTCTATCCAGCAACTTAATAATTCACCTTTAATCTAACCAACATTCACAACAGTTATAACGTTAATTGTGACTTCACTTTCGAACAAAACAGAAACTCATGGTGTTAAAAGGCTTTTTCTTTTCCATTTGTCGTCTATTTTCATTCAGCACTCCATGTTTTTTAAAACATAAACTTCCTTTTTCTAAATTTTGGTGAGTGATATTTTTTGCAGCGCTCTTGCACGTCTTGAAGTTGAAAATATATCCGCCACTTATGTCACAGCGCCACTTAAAGTGCGTTTCTCTACTGTATGTTATCAGTATATTGCTCCCGATGATGTCGTACGCATCAGCAGCCTATAATATAACCTAACCTATAATCTATGATAATAACTTCAGTATTAGGAATCTTTTAAAGTAGAAAGAACAGATACTTATGTAGTACGATATACATTGAAATCGTTTAGTCAGTTTAGTTATAATTTAGCCTAGAAAAATTATAATACATTACTTGTTTTCATCTTTCCATGTGAGATCCTAGATTAAGGCGTATTAATGGTTATTCAATAAGACTTATTGTCAAGTACTATCAGCTATCAGTTATACTATACAAATAGTTTACAAATTTCTAAGAAATAAATTGATTATAATAATATCATCTCTTTTTATCACAACATTTACTGAGGCAGACATAAGCATATTACAATAAGCTATAGATGGATAGTGTGTAAAAACATTTTAATATTTTATTTTTTTATATTTACATTTTTTAAACAACTATTTTATTTTATTCCTTTATCATTCACAATACGTTACATTAGATTTTACTATCACAACGATATTACAGACAAGACAGAAATGTTATTAACAATACTAAACCGATTACTTAAGTTTTACGAATATTACTCAAGACTGGTTAATGCGTGAATTTATTCCAAATTGGTTTAACGATATTTGAAAAAGTGATCTCATTTGAATTTATATATCTTCAGACGCACATAGTTTAAACCTTTTTTTAAATATTCAAAACTAATCAAAATCAGTTTTATGCAACCATCAAAATATGTTCTCAATTTAGTATATTACATTGAACGTATTACAACTACATTAAGACATAATCATACCGATTTAAATAAAGTATTATCAATCTGAATACATTATATTAAATATATTCCTCGTCCTAAGTAAAGTAAAAAATTATTCGTGAGGCAAAAACAAGCTTAGTAGAAACAGATGTTTGTGTCAGAACAGAAAGATGGATGACTTCCCCTAATCTATCATTACTTGAATTATACTTTCACCAACAAAATGTAACAGGTTTTTCTTTAATGATAGACAACGTGATTTAGATATTATGACGTAGCAAATATACTTTTAAAAAAATACAAAATAAAGAACTTAGTGTTATACAATAAATAAATGTATCTAATTTTCTAAAATTAGATTACCAAAATTCATCAAATGCTCTATTAATAATATAAACCATTTGGATTGAAACAAAACTGTTAAACTCTTATAAATAATTTTTCAAAACCAAAACAACAGAAACAGTAGTATATTATATAAACAGAGACACTGTTATAATGCAATCCATTCCAGTTTTGTGCAGTTCCCACATTGTGTGCGGTTTTATAATTACTTCAATACTATATCTTGATTTTGGTCATCACTAAAATTTTAATAATTTTCTTATTATTAGATTTTTAAAAACATTATCAGATAGTCTCGTGTTTGTTTAACAGCACATGATATAATTAGACATACAAAAACCACGTAAAATATATTCATAGCGTAATTTTTCGCCTAAAAATATTGCACCATCCGAAGACAGTGATTATTCTTTCGTAGATTAATCATTATTATCCCTAGATTAAATAGCCTTTATTACAATATTATACGGCCATAGTTAACCAATTTTAACACTTAAAAACTATTGAAACAATTGACACATTTCAATTGTTTTTTTCACACCCAAATTAATTTAATTATTTAATTAGGTGACAAGTGGGAAACCTGATAATGTCCCTTTGTAGACAAAACGGACCTTGTTAAATAACTTTCCATAAAGACTATTTATTATTGTTGTGGCCCAGCCAAGGAGCCCACCAAACCAAAATCATAATAATTATAAATTAGGATGTAATGAAAAGGGATTTTTAAATAATAAAATATGAATTGGCACTTGCGATTTTGATGAGCAGTGCAATATGACGTAGAAGAAGGGGAGGGGAGAGACGAGGAGTGGAGGGCTTGAGCTAGCGAGCCAACCGAGAGTCTTTTCCGAGAGCCGCTAGAAGAAAGACCGCTACGGGACGAGGTCAGTCCATTTTCGGCCACGTGCTAGTTAAATTCAACGGTATGCTTTTCGGCCGCTATTAAGGCTTTATCTTGCCGTTATGTCTTTTTTATAAATTATAATAATTCTGTAATCTAACTCGGCAGTAAATAAAATATAATATTTAATTTCACTTGCATTGAGTGCGTTCATTAGCGTCCTAACCCGACTCCTTGGCCCATCCTGACAAGATTCGGCTAAAGTGTACGCGGTCTCCAGCCAGCCGGAGCTTCCTGCTGGTCAAAAGAAGTGGAGACGGTCACATTGTTTATAATGATGACCGACGTTACTTGATAGAATTCCATCTTATACAAATAAAACAAACACAAATTCATTTTTTAAATTCTACAATTTATTGGCCTAGCTGACCATGGTTTTGCCATGGTTGTAGAGGCTTAACTTATACAAAGACCTGTGTATACGCCTCGTCAATTTCGTAACTGGCGAAACCATAGTCGGCTAGACCAATAAATTGTAGAATTTAACAAAAGAATTTGTGTATGTTTATTTGTATAAAGATTATTTTAGACAGACCAATTAAGGTAAATACAAAATATATTTAATGTGAATAATTCAGAGGCTTGAAACAAAGTAAATTATATAGTGATATATTAAAATTAACAAACAAACTTAATCAAGTAATTATTTGTCTCTGGTAAAATTAATTGATTTGTGGATTCTTTTACAACCTTAAATCTCTATAGAGAAATTGAAATGTCAATAGTAAGTATTTATACTGATTTTAAATTATCAATACTTTTAATTTTAAAATAGTAATTATTAAACAAATCTCTTTTATGGTTTAATTTCTGACAGAAATATTTTTGCGCAATCTCCAAATATTTTAATAATCAAAACTTTATTCCAGTTATAGCCTAATCATAATATGAGTATAATGGTAAATAATAGACAATAATTGTATTTTTTTTTCGGAATATTTAAAACTTGAGTTTGATATTTCAAAAAGCTGGTTGTTATTTTTCTAGCATTACAAATTATTAAATGTGTAATGCTATAATTCTGTATAAATTCTTTTCTATACACTATTTAAAATAATTCTAGTGTGTATATCTACAAATTAATTATTACAACTGTAACATTTATCCATTAAAATAAATATCTATACCATATGCCTCTTGAACATTTAAATCAAGATTTAAATTTAATTAAAAACATTAACAAAACGAGAAGATTACTTATAAGGCTTAAAGTATGAATGATAGTTGCAAACTCCCTACTGACCTGTGAAAAATCATATGAATCTCTTTTATATTATTTGTAAGAGATTTAAATTCTGAAACAGTGAAGCCGTTTCAAGCGTTGATTGTAAAATTTCTAATTAAACTTTAATAAAAATAAAGTGTTGGAAAACCAAGTAATTACTGAGCTTCAGTTCTCGCTCAGTTAAATCGCTTTACCTTTCAGTTAAAGCAGGCACCTTCAAAGTTAAAACAGCTTGAAAGAAATTTCTGTTTTATATAGGTCATCAAGGTGACATAAAAGCCGGCAAACCTTCCTTCGTAACTGTCTTCATGTCTATTACAATTGCTTCTTGTCTTACTCCGTAGTACTTCAACTGTATTAATTACTCTATTTTCTGTCGAGAAGATAGTCCGGGACAAATAATCCTTCAGACATTTGTAATGAAATACAATTTTTTAAGTAACGTTATATATTACAACTTATCTATCAAAATATTTAATCTTTCTATTCTTTTGCAAATCTGTTTTTTTTTCTTTTACAATATTTGTTATAACATTATAAATTTAATTTTAACCGGATGATTTTAATAATTAATATTTCAACATTTTTATTAATATATATATATGGATTAAATAAACATAATCTACGGATATTGATATTTCCCGAAACTACAAAAACGTATAAAAAATC
The DNA here is from genome assembly GCA_963513935.1 of Aphrophora alni. Lineage (NCBI taxonomy): Eukaryota > Metazoa > Arthropoda > Insecta > Hemiptera > Aphrophoridae > Aphrophora > Aphrophora alni. The sequence continues at coordinate 147,196,650 of OY740766.1, forward strand.
GTATTCATAATACAGGTGAACTTAATACCCAACATTTTAAACCCCTTTAGGCTACCAATATTTTAAAACGGAGAGAATAAATAAGAACCATTCACACATCATTTCAAGACTAGTATAAAAATTTATGTAATACACTGTGCTCAGAGAAAATAAGTCTAGTTTGGGTTAAAGTATCAATATAAATATATATATATATATATATATATATATATATATATATATATATATATAAATGTGTATAAATTGTTTAAGTTTCATCGCTTTAAAATTAGTAAAATTTTTCTAATGTTTCAGTTGTTGAAATTGGAATTGAAACTATAAAATTACAGCAGATGAGGGTGAGAATAAACTTTCATTATTTTTTTAACTAGTGTTAATTCTCAGGGGCTCAATATAATGAATAAAAACATGGAAATACTGAGGGTTCTGAGTTGGATCTACGCCTTATTTCATGTACTATTGGATCAGATCTCTCTCTTTCATCTTCCCTTTCAGATTATCTCTTTATCAACTTTTGACATTTTCTGACTCTCACGCTATTAAAGGCTATGGCGTCCTAATCTATGTTTTTTTTCATTTCTTTTTTTTTAAATGGCGATTATGAGCGAATTAACCTTGGTTATTCCTTGGAAAAACAAAAATAAAAAATAAACTATGGTTTTGGATACGGACCGAGAATTTTCCTCAGCGTAATTTTATACCCAAGCAATCAGATCAGACAACACAACTACCTTGGTAATCCATCAAAACAATCAGTTGGCTTTTTCACTGCAAACACAAAATAGCACAACCTATTGTAAATCTCTAAACTGATAAATTACTTGACGTATCTCAGCTAATATTTCTTCCATTTTGTCAATTAATCCGCCATTTAAAGTAAAATATAGGAAGATATTAAAAAATATTGGTTGGAAATAACAATGGTATGATGTAATACGATGTTGTTTGTTGTACGATAATCAAAATTCTAAAGGAGTAAAAATGAAATTGATAACAAATTTGATACATAGAACTAGTTTATAATAATAATTAGGTATACGTATACGTATAAATAACCTTGAACCTAATATACGTATTAATTGGGAGGGGGAGAATCAATTTATAAAGGTTCAAAAAAAGACATCACAATAATAATTAATAGTATATAAGTAATTTGAGTGATTTCAATAAGAACAATCTCTATCTATCTTGATATCTATGTTGATAGATAGAATTAAATACACAAAGGTAAATAACGTAATCTCGAATTTGAGAAAGGGCTCCACAAAGATAAAAATAATCAACCACAATTAATTGTAAGTTATGGTTGAACAGAGGATATGTTAAATAAATTTAAAAGAACTCCCATTACTTTCATCCAATAAATTATTGATAAAACGAATTTTGTTTGTCTGAAAGAAGGGGAGTAGTTGCTTATGTAATGGTATATACTCTCTACATTTATAAAATCAAAAAGTTTAGAAACATCACCATTCTTTACTTCTAGTTGATCAATTTTATTAAGGACCAACTGACAAATAATTGTTCAGTTAACCTTCAAAGAAATTTAACGTATAAGGGTGAAGAGTAAAAGGTATTTAAATGACCTGTGTGTTTTGAAAGGCAAAATATATAATAAATTGTAATTCACTGAAATGGGTGGAATAAAGGGGGTTTAAATTCCCTATGTTATTTGAATACGCCAACAATATAATTAATTTACACTTAAAATAGGTATACAGAGCTATTTGGTCCTCGTAAATACTTTTCTATCATCAATTTTATGAAGCTTTCTTACAAAAATCGTTATTTAACCAAGGTATGTTATCAAGACGATGCAACATATAACGTAAAGTGTCTAATTTGTGACTAAACGTATGTTGGTATGTAACATCTACAATATATGATTTTTGCAGATGAAGAATCAAAATCTAATAATAAAAAATTGTTTATTTAATTAAAGATAAATCATTGGGGTGTGCCATAGGTAAAAACATAGAAATAGATACATGCCCTCCATACACTACTACAATAAAATAGCAAATAACTACGCCACAAATAGGTAGCAATAGTTGCATTGTGGTGAGGACAAATAAAATTTTATCCTATATTTTACTTTGATTATAATAAATTTACTAAGTTCAATAACACTATAATAATAATATCTTTCCAAAGTAATTAAATTGTTGCTTTTAAACTTACAATATAGTCTCTCACAAATTGCAAATAACTATCTAAAAGAGCATAATAATATAGTTCAAAAATGTGACCCCAACAGATTACGTAAGCTATCTACACCTTGCGAGTTTATGAAACTGTAAGCAAATAAATAATCTCCCCCCTGTTATAGCTGAGTTACGTAAATGTGTGAGGCCGTACTGGAATAAATTTATATTTTAGGCGGAATTCGGCACAAGTGTAAGGGTGAATACTACTATTGTGTATATTAGATCATTTAGATACAGTAAAGCACCAAATGCACTTCAATAGAAATAATCAACTCTTTTAACTGATTCTACAAATACAAAGTAATTCAACTGGAGACTATCCTAAGATGTATGTCAGTAATATGTGTAAACCATTGTTAGCGATTACTTTATTACTACAATATGTAAACATACCTCTAAGTGTCGACACACTTTTACATTTTATCACTACACATCTCTCCAAGTCTCTAGAGATCATTTTGTAGAATGGTATCTATTTGCATTAACTTCTGTTGGTGTTTGTATACATTCACTATCATTTATTCACCACCTTCTATTGTTTCTGTATGTAGTTCTAAATTTAGTAGATTCTACAAATGAAAATTACTAATATTGAAATTAAAATTTACATTACTCTAGAATAAACAAGTAAAGATATGTGTACATCTATTAAAAATATAGATATACTCTAATAGTAGTAGATTAACAGAAATAAGTTCTAATCAGATACTAAACTTTTAAGTAAATTTTATGTTAACTAATTTCATAAATTATCATATTTTAATATACCATCGCTATTAAGAATCATTAATCGATTTTTTCCAGTTATAATTGTAGAATAATTATGAAATAAGTATGATTTCCCATAGTATTTAAAATGTTTGATGATGTTTATAAGTAAATTCTATATAGTATTGTTTCCTCACAAAGTGCAATCTCACAAACGGAGACTACGTAGAAAATATCATTATAAATGAAATAAAGTATCAAATTAGTTTATTTAACAATGTATTGACAAAATGTTGTTCGACCCTCAAAATTAGGTATTCAAACTATATATTTTTTAATCACTTTTAGAAATTTCTCTCTCTGTACTACCATAACGGAGTATTGCGTAACAAGACGAGTTAACATCAGTGACTGAACTGAAACTCACTATACAACAAAACATGAATTACTAACTGATTTAATAATTAAAGATAGAGATAAACACAATCTGCTGTAACACAATTAACACCAGTAAGGACATCATTTTTTTAACTGCGCTTCACGTAAAAATAAAATTATAAACGCAATAGTCGACCTCTTAAAAAATTAGCATCAAATGATTCACATAAAAAAAATACTTTAAACTGATTAAAACAGTTATTGAAAATGTATTACTTATTTTTACTTAGGCGTACAAATCTATTTATTTTCCCCTTCTACTTTAAATGTGAAAAATCTCTTTGTCTTCATAGCGTTATAATTTAAAAAAGGAATAAAAGAATGAAATGAAGAACAGTAACCATCGTGTGCACTGGTAGCGTGATTGTAGGAAGAGAAGAGTGTTGGTCAGGAGAGAAGAGAAGAGTCTAAACCAAGGTGTAGATCCAGCTTGGTCCCTTGGGATTGCAACTAGAAGTGATCCTCTTATTTTATGATGTATATAATTCCAACCCCAGGACATAAGACTAGTTAGATAAGTAAATTTTACAAATTTTTATTCCTACAAATGAACAATTTAAAACAGATAAATACACAATCATATTACGAAAAACTCTTTTTTTTAAATTTAGGCCATTCTCATTTTTAAATATTCACATTACTATGCATATTATAACTTATAAATGGAAACATAATTGACCAAACACAGCGATATTTATCCTAATCAATTAGGACCAAAAAGTTAAAACATGTTTAACTAAGCAGATTTTAAAAAAGTCTTGCATTTTCAAATAATTTAACAAAAACAAATCATTGCATTAATCGTTAATGTTGCACCCCCAGCCAAAGTGTTGGAAATATAGGGTTTTGTGTAAAAGACGGCCATTTTTTTTAGAGATTGTTACGAATGGTAAAACAAAACCTAAAGATATATCTATACTTTAGTCTTATTGACAGCTCGATATTTCAAGTGTCTTCTTCTTTCTCAGGGGTAATCATTTGTATCCGTCAACTTCAATGTGTTGAAAAGTTATTCTAACAACAAACTTTTTGGGGATATATTTTTTGCAGCGTTTCAATTCATTGGTGGATTGCATTAAGAATTGTGTACATATTTGTGATCGAAGTCATTCACAACCTTTTAATATATATATTTTTTTTAATTAATCAATTCAACTATAAGTTATAGAATACTTTTATGAATATATGTGTCACTTTAAGAATTTAAAAAAATTCGTCAAGGGACGTTACGGTTTACAAATAAAATAAAGTTAGATATGATGTTGTTTTTTCTTAGACGCTCTTTAGACAGAATGGATTTAGTATTACAAAATTTAAAAAAAAACAAACAATTTACCACTTTTTATAACAAAATGTTCTTCATTTGTATATTATATAATATATAATTTCTACAAGCAATAATAAAAACAAAAAAAATCTACTTTTCAGTACGACATAATATTTAAAATCGCTCATTATTTATAGCATATATTATTTAATTACAAAATGTTCCGAAATTCATTTTTCTAAACATGATTTTTCTTCCCGAAAGAAGAACCAAGAAAGTTTAACAACAATCGTAACAGATGACAAGAACTTTAATAATATATATTACTTACCTTTATACGACCCAAATAACTTTCGTATTTCACTTTTCTTTCAGTCCAGTTCGACTTAAAAGATGAACTAGTTAAACTAATATGTAGGGAAACTTATATGAAGCTTTGTAATTACTTGGTTTCTAATCCAACACTTTATCATCATTAAAGTTTAATTAGAATCTTTATAATCAACATCTGGAATGGCTTTAGTGGTTGCAATATTTAAATCCTGTACGAATGAAATAAAAGCAATTAACAGGACTCATGAGCTCACTTGCGAGACACCAATCGTCTAAAATAAGAGTTCTTAAATTTGATGGGTTCTCTTTTTAAATATTTTCTATTACTTCGATTTAATAGTATTTTAAATTAATATATTTTGCAATCATGAAAAATAATGGTATAATTAAACAATTGAAGATTTATTATTTTATATTGTATCGACAGCTATGAATCTATTTAAAACTTGTTTAGATAAAACAATTATGTATGCATTTTGTTAAAAAATTACCAAACTTATTTTTAAAAGTCTTTAAGACGATACGATTCCTATTTGTTTTAAATACTTATATTAAAATAATGATAACGCGTGATTATATAAACCATTACCATCCATTTTAATTGTATTTAATCAAAAGAAGATAAAATAAAAAGTACTTGTAAAAGCAATTTCGTACCTTCTGTTTTTTCTCTCTTAAATTCAGACCACCGCTACTATTTTGAAGCAGTTTATACACTTTGTTGAAAATAAACTATACTACCTCAAATCGATCAAATATTTAAAGTATAATTTCCAAATGTGAATATTGAGTGTACTATTCAAAGGAAATTTTTAAATCCTATCAATACAAAACATTATTTAGACTTTAACCGTGCAAAACTTAATAAATTACCAAAAACATGATATTGTCTTAGTTGTGCACTTGAAATCTGTTAACTTTGTTCACTAATCTGGAGACATACGTTGATATATCTGTCAGTAATATGTTTATTAGACAATATCAAAATCTAGGTAGTTCCTACACACAAAATTTACATGCATGGAAATTGAATAAAAGTACAATTAAAATTGAAAATATCCGCAAAATAATAACTTGCTATAAATTAAATTCTTATGGTGCATTGTTATCTATACTTATTTAGTAGACTAGGTGTGTTTTGTGAGAGTAGAAATCCTCCTACAGTTTTCAACCTAATGTTATATTTGAGGTGTCTTTAATAGGTTACAGACTTAAGTTGTTTCCGTCCAACTTTTAAAATGACATAAGAGAGAGAACCAAGAAGGGATGAAACATTTTACAATAAACCCCCACCTCTAATTAAAAATTTCTAGCTGGAATCTATAAACATGTGTAATTAAAAACAACTGGATTTATATTAAGATTTTTTTCTTATGAAGAAATCAACATACATATTAAACTACACCAATCAAATAATATCAACTGTACAAAAATAATTTAAAGCAAACTGAAAAAACAATGGCTATATATTAATGAACTGTTGTTAGATATATTTGAATTTTTTTTTGACGAAATATTGTATGTATTATTCCGTTTTAACTGTCTTATACGATGTTTTAAATGAGGTTTTTTAAAGTTTGTTAATATATTAAATAAAGAATGTTTTTTTATAGGAAATTTCTGAAGTTTATTGAAATGTGACTCAATTCAGTTTTAGTATCAATAACTCCTTCAATTAATTATAGGAAACAAAATCTTACACCTAAATCCTTCTTATAAGTGACACTACATTATTATTATTATTATTTGAATTATGCGTGGACTTTAAACAACAGCTTTTAAATTAAAAGTATTTATAAATAACAAATATTGATCGTTTTCTAGTAACTTGATATTCTTAATATCAATCACATATGAAACATTTGAAGCTTCTAGTGAAACTTATTATATTTTTAACGTGTAGTCTTGACAATATGAAAATATATTCTATTGTCCTTACTATTATTTTCAGTATATTATCAAATACAATTTTATGTATTACTCGAGTTTAAACTAGCAAATGTGTTCTTATTTAAAATGAAATATATTTGATGTTATCAACAAATCATTTTCCCAACCACTTATCTTGAACTTACCAAATAGGTATTTACAAAATTTATATAAATATAAGGATTATTTTATAACTCTGCCGTAACGTAAGTACAAACAGGCTTCAAAGTTTTACTCAATGTTACAAACTATATCTATTAATGACTGTCACAAAAATCAGAAAAAAGAATACAAATATTTTAAAGTTTTTATCCAATATTAAATATTTATTAATTTAAATATAATTATTCCGCTTGACACCTAACCTGTTTTAAAACAATAAAACATACTACTCTATTGGGTAGTTGTGTTTCCAAAAAGGGACGAATTTTAAAAACATTATAAAAATATAATATTTACAATCAATTAAAAAATAAATCAGATTCATCACTGAGTGTCGAATTAAACTTTTCATCCAGTAAAATGTTCGATACTATAACAATACAGAACACACACACACACACACACACACACACCCCCCCACACACACACACACACACACATATTTAAAAAAACAGACATTTAAAAACCAATGGGACAAAGTTCAAAAAATTAGATAACATCTTCATTCATCAGTATGATATGAAGAGTGAACAAATAGTTACAAAAAATACAAAACTATAGTACTAATTATATTATTTTAGTTCGTGTAATGTGTTTGTTAATTATATTTCAAAATTATTTGATGTTGTGGTTTTTTACGGTGAAACACTTGTCATGAATTTTTGTTTTGTTTTTTATTTTTTAATTGCAAATACGTTGTATTCAAGATAATACCTTTATTATAATAAAACATTTTTCTTTCAAAAACGTCATTTAACTTTCCTTTCTTAGAATAATTCTTTCCTATCATATTCCACTTCTTTCTATGTTACAGCAAAATCTTAACCAATTTAGACACAAATTAAACGATTTGTACAAACATTTATGACATAATTCAAAGCTTGCAATGATAAAAGATTAAAAAATGTGACAATAAATATCGATAGAAAAATTATTAGTAAAACAGTAGAAATGTATTCTATGTATTTAAAAACGTTAAGAATTATCGTAAACTATATATTGTCGTTATTTCTTTAGATTTTAATACATTCAAATATAGAAAGGGCTAATTGTTGAAGACTTATTTCTATCACACTAGAAGTTGAAACAACTTACTGTAATTAATCAACACATATATCAAAGTTTCATCAATATTTTTTTCATTTATTTATTTAAACTCTATATGTGTCATAATGAAATCAAAATGGTACCAAAAACCCCCACCGTAACATTTGTTCGTTAGTACCATTACAAGAAATTCTTATAACTCTTTATATTATTCTTAGTAATTGAAACTAGATAACACATAAACATTCACATATGTATTTTCATTTTGCGTCATAATTAAAAGTCGTTAATAAACTTTTTAACGTAGGATTAAATATTATGAAAAATTAGTTAAATGAGAAGCGTAAAAACGTGGAACTAAATGAATTTAGTTTTAATATTTTATACAGTTTATGAAATATAAAATGCTATGTATGTTACAACTTATTAAACTCAAGTTGTTTTTAACACATTTTAAGTGTTCTTTTATTTCAAACAAGTTTTATATAAAGACCTCTTTTATTTAAAAAAGACTTCAAAAGCATCTCTGTATACTGGATCTTTTATCTTTTAACTCCACGTTAAGTGATATCGTCATATGAATAAAGAAAACAGTTTCTACCTCTTTTTCTGAAAGCTTTTAGTAAAAATGTGGTGCACCATTATACTTACGCAAATTTTTTAACTGCTCTCTGTTGATTAAAACACTTTACACCAAGTAATACTGTTGGAGTAACTTATGTGTAAAAATAATACATTACATATTAGTTTCTCCAAAATAGTAATTTCGGATTAACTTGGCAATCGTTTTATAATTTGTTAAATCCAACCATTCCTATGAAAATGCACTTCAGAGAATTATACAATTTTTATAGTAATCTTTATGAAGATTTGGTTTAAATATCAAATTGTTTTCATTAATTCTCAATGACAACAAAATCAATAACAGCTCGGCTCATTTAGTTGTTATCAGCTGAAAATTTTAACCGTTTGAAATACAAAGTTTATCTTAGTAATACTGTATAATTGCTAAAAACAATAATAATCTAAATTGGGTTTATTTGTATCTTAGTTTGATTGAAATATTATAATTTTTATCTTGTTATTTGAAGTCCAAAACCACTCGGTAATCGTCGCTTTTCACGAGTAAAAAAGAGAATGAAAGACCCATAGCCCTCGAATACTCTAATAGCATTTGGCCCGGACGAGACAAGGGTTGGAAGAGAGACCAGATAGGTAAGATGAAATGGAGAACTCTACCCCAGACAACATGAAAATACACACACACATACATATATATATACAACTAGTTTCCCTCGAAATTGCCACACCTGTACTCACTATAGTGTGTCCCTAATTATTTTAATTATCATAAAATCATCGACATAGTAATTAATTCTACATTTTATATGTATATTATATAAGTATACTGCATATATATTATTCAGTATGAGGCAAACCAAATGTAATCAGTTGGAGTGTTGCTATGTGCTTCAACTGATCTCCATAAAAAAAAGATATCAAATATGTTTTGAAATATTGACATACGGATTTAATCTACTAATTCAACTGAAAATATATTTATTTGAATTTAGGATTCACTGTTAAATTGAATATATGGTATTCTCCACTTGAAATACATTTATATAAATGTGTATACGTGTTTTTGTTTCACTGCTTTGAAATTGATCTATGTTTCGTTGATGAAATTAGAATTGAAACTATAAAATTGCAACTAGCCTCCAATTTGAGGTTGACAAAATTAACTTCTAATATTTTTGTTTGAAGTAGAATTGACAAATTAACAAACTAAGTTTTACATTTGGAGACTACGGAAATGAGATTGTGTCAAATTAGTTTACGTAAACAATCTGGTGACTTACTTACAAAATGAAAATGTGTTGTCCAAAATTAACACGCCGTCGAATTTCAAGAAATTTGTTGAATTATCTGTCAATGTACTACCATAATGAGGTTGGTAACAACAAGACTAGCTGACAACATCTGATAGAATAGACTCCAGTGTTGAAACTGAATCTAATTGTAGAACAGAACATACATTACTGACTGATTTATTTAAAATAGGTGTAAACGCAATCTGCTGTAACACAATTAACATCCGTAAGGCTCGTTTTGCGTAAACATATAGTTTAAAAGACAATAAAGCCTCATTTCAAAAATGAGCGTTTAATGATTCATCTAAAAAGAATTTACTGATTAAAACAATTATTTAATTTGTGCTACTTCTTTTTATCTATGTAAACAAAACTATATATTTTTACTATGTTCTTTAATGGCGAATTATCTTTCGGTCGTCATAGCATTATAATAATTTTAAAAAAGGAATAAACGAATGAAATGAAGAAATACTGATAGCGTCAGTGTAGGAAAATAAGAGAAGAATGTTGGTCAGGAGGGACTAGATAGAAAAGACGAAATAGAGAAATCTAACCCAAGAAATAGAACCAGCTGAGTCGCTCGGGATTGTAACTATAAGTGAGGCTCTGATGATTAAACACCAGAGTACATGGTTAAGTTACACTAATAAAATTATATAATAATTATTCGTATTTGTGAATAAAAATATATATATATAACCCTTAAGATAAGTTATTAAATTAATTTCTGGCAGCTCCCTAATTTTAACATTCACTATGAACATATAAAGGATAACATAAATGCAAACAGAATTAACCAAAATACCAATAAATAACCTCCCCAACAAAGTACAACATGTGTTAACTAAGCAGTTATAAAACAAGTCTTCATTTTCAAATTGTTAAACAAAAAGAGGATTGAAAACATTGTATTTATCGTTGATTTAGCACCCTCTTGCAACGAGTTGAAATTGTGCACTTTTGTATAAACGACGGTCATTTATATTTGAGATGGTTACGAATGGTAAAACGACGCCTAAAGATATATCTATACTTTAGTCTTATTGACAGCTCGATATTTCAAGTGTCTTCTTCTTTCTCAGGGCTAATCATTTGTATCCGTCAACTTCAATGTGTTGAAAAGTTATTCTAACAACAAACTTTTTGCGAAAATATTATTTGCAGCAATTCAGTTCGTTGGTGAATTGTATTAATAAATGTGTACAGTACTTATTATAATATAAAATATACATATATTTATGTTTAATTTCATGCAGAACCTTTTAATATTATTTGTAATAAAAGTGATTAATTTATAAGTATATAGTGTGCATTTATGTATATATTTGTCGCTTTTTAAAGTTTGTAAAGGTATTTGTTCAATATAATTATTACGTTAGAGGTTACATAAATCTGAACAAATACAAGGGCAAAGAAATTCAATAACCGTCCGCTAAGAAAGGTGATTTTCTAACACGACATTTTTTTGTTGTTTTTAAAACATATAAATACCCCAAAGATCTAACATGGTTAATCAAATATATTTATTTACAATTTATGTTTTTTGCCATACCGGCTATTGTTGTAAATTAATATAATAGGAAACTTACCGTCACCAATAGTCAAGAGTAGAGTTATTTAAACGACGGCCGTTTCGGCTATTCTGCCATTATCAAGTTTTCAGGAGGAGTCACTCCGTTGTCATGAACACTTAACACTTAAACACATATTTAACAAAATTTGGTGTTAAACAAATTTGACACCACCGGAGTATACAAGTTATCTTGTGCCGATTGCCACATGCAATATATAGGACAGACTGGGTGATCTTTCAAGATGAGGTATAACCTCTCTTTATAACACAATGTTCTAAACTTGTATATTATATAATGTCTATTGTTATTATTATTATTATTATTATTATTATTGTAAAAATAATGTAACAAAAACATTTTTTCTATTTGACGTTATATTAAAAAATATTCATTATTTATGGCATACCGTATTTAAATAAATAACAACCTATTCAAATGTTTATTGCATCTCCAAGATTTTTCTTCCCTACTAAGTTAGCAGCAATAACAATAAATAACAAGAACTTTACGATTATTACTTCCTTATTTTTATGAGACTCAAATAACGTTCTGAGTATACAAGTTCTTAAATCGGCTTTGACTTCAAAGATGAAATAGTTACACTAAGTGGTAGGGAATCTGAAACTAAACTTTGTAATTACTTGGTTTCTAACCCAACACTTTATCATAATTAAGTTTAATTAGAGTCTTTATAATCAACATCTAGATTAACTTTCCTGGTTACAACATTTAAATCCTTTTCGAATGACATAAAAGCAATTAACCCGATGCTAAAGAGGTTACTTGGAAGTCTACACCAATCCTCTATAATTTTAATTCTTAAATGTGGTGGTTTTATTTTTTTCATATTTCTTATGACCGAATTAATAACACCTAAATGGTTATATTTCACAATTGTTATAAATTAATGTGAAAATTTAATAAATTGAAGTTTTATTATTTTAAATATTGAATGGAATCAGCAGTGAAAGTATCTAAAACATGTTTAGGTATACAAATTATGTACGATTTGTTTTAAATTACAAAACTCATTTGTATAAAGTGTTTAAGGTGATAATGTTCCATTTAGTTAAAAATACATTTAATTAAATAATTATGATACGTGATTAAATATCATAACCATAACCATCCAATTTAATCAGATAATCGTATTTAATTCTCAGATAATACAATAAAAAAATTTAAGAAGAAGCACTTGTATATTGGATATTTATATCTTTAGTCTTGGTGAATCAAATATATAACTAAATCAAATCCCCCATAGTGAAGTAATAAGTGATTTATTAAAAGAAACAACATTAAACCTAATTATATTAAGATAAATAAGTTCTGGTTCAAAAAAACCAGATATTTATTACTCAATGAGAAATTAAACTTTACATCTAATGACATGTTTTATACCATTACAATGGAGAATACAAAAAAAAGAAGAAAAATAGCAAAGATAGATCTAAACGCCTATGGGACAAAGTTCAAAAAGTCTAGAAAACCCAGCTTCAGTCATCAGTCTGATTTCAAGGGTAAATAAGTGAGTACAAGAATATGGTACGTGCAGTGTTAGTACGTGAAATGTGTTAGTTGTGTATGTAATAAAATCATTTGATGTTGTCGGACGGTGATACAGATGTAATGAAATACATTTCAACAAGTACTGCAAAGACATTATAAAAGCTCAAGGTTAGGTTAGGTTAGTATTTTTATTATAATACTATACCATCTTCTCTAAAACGTGATTTAGACTATCCTTTCTTTGAAGAATATTTGTTAATATATTCCAGCACTTTCAATTTTCCAAGAATATCAAATTCAATTTAATGACAGATTTAATGATTCTTTTTGTACAAACGGTGATAACATAATAGAGAAGTAGTTCGTGTTTATTTGTAAGAAACTAATAAAGATTGAAAAGATGTAATAAAGAGTAAAAATGTGACATGAGCAAGACAATTATTGGTAACACAGTAGAAATGTATTCCTGATATTTCAAAATATCGAGAATTATTGTAAACTATATATTGTCATTATTTAATTATATTTTAATATATTAAAATTGTGGGGGTGCAAAGTGTCGAAGACATGTTTCTATAGCGTTAGAACTTAGTAACTGCTTACTGTAATTAACTCAAAATATTACACGAAGTTTTTTTCTAACTTATTCATTTAATTTATTTAAAATCTACATGTTTCATAATAAAACATATATGATGCAAAATGGAACAATAAAAACCATTACAGTAATGTTCCCTCTTTTAATATCATTTCACGAAAACAATATTAAATGAAAAGTGTCCCTAATACATACGCATTTTCACTTTATTTTATAATTTAAAATCGGTAATAAACATTCATTAAATGGATAATTAAATATTATGAGGAATTAAATAAATAAGTATTTTAAATACATGGAACTAAATGAATTTAGTTTTAAATTTTATCTGTTTATAAAATATGACATGTTTATTAAGGTCTAGTTGTTTTTGTTTTTACACATTTTAAGTGTTCTTTAATAAAAGACGTTTTACGTAAAGAAGAACTCTTTTATTAAAAAAGACTTCAAAAGCATCTCAGTATAGTGGATCTTTTAATCTTTTAATTCCACGTTAAGTGTTATCGTCAGAAATATGAATAAAGAAAAACAGTTTGTACTTCTTCTGAAAGCTTTTAGTAAAAGTGCGATGCACCATAACACTTGCGCACATTTTATAGCGTCTTTTTGTCGATTAAAAACACTTTACTTCAAAGTAATACTTTCGAAGTTATATATATAAAAATAACACAAAATATTGATGTTCAAGAAATATCGGTTTATCCAAAATAGTATTTAGCATTTATTTGCCAATTTTCATCGGTCCTATCTTTTTTAATTTGTTTATTATAAACATTCAGTATGAAAATGGACCTCACTTTCTTTCATAGTGGCCTAAATGTCGTTTTTTGTTTAGTAAATATTCTTGCTTGATCCACGAAAGCACCAACATAAATAATGACTAGGTTCCTTTAGATGTTATCAGCTGAAAAAAAAAAAAAAAAAAAAAAAAAAAAAAAATATGAAATATGTTTTGTAAAATTGACTTCCAGATTTTATGCACAGTACAATTAAACTGTAAATATACTTATTTGAATGAAGGATTAATTGAAAAATTGAATATACAGTATTGTACACAGAATTTTTATATATACATTTGTGTACATGTTTAAGTTTCACAGCTTTAAGAGTAGTCAAACATTATTTATCAATGTTTTAGGTGATGAATTGAAACTTTAGGATTGCAGCAAGTCCAAAATTAAGGTGGCATAAGGAGAGAGAGAGATATATATATATATAGAGAGAGAGAGAGAGAGAGAGAGAGAGAGAGAGAGAGAGAGAGAGAGAGAGAGAGAGAGAGAGAGAGAGAGAGAGAGAGAGAGAGAGAGGGGGAGAGAGAGAGAGGGAGAGAGAGAGGGGAGAGAGAGAGAGAGGGAGAGAGAGAGAGGGAGAGGGAGAGGGAGAGGGAGAGGGAGAGGGAGAGGGAGAGGGAGAGGGAGAGGGAGAGAGAGAGGGAGGGAACCATTGTACAAAAAGACCAAAAACAAATGTCGTTCTATTCGGTCCTAAATACATGAAATACTATTCTATCATCAATTTTAAAGTGGATTTACTGGTATCACTGAAACGATAAAAAGACCCCTCCAATTTCACCCATACGAGGTCGGTTATTCTTCATATATGGTAATTGAAAACTCAATTTCATTTACATTCTCAATATGAAATAATCGGTTAGATGGTAGTCCACTGCTTTAATGTTATTAATGACCGCTAATAATATATCCGGTTTTGTATTTTATAATTTATAAGAACTCTCAGAAGAACAACTCAGATTGACATAAACCACATCCTCGCTACTGATTTTGGAAATTTAAAATAGGCCTATATACAATTTTTAAAATTATAACCTAATGATGGAATATTTGTATTAATATTATTGTTTGTTCGGACATTTGTGTATAAGAAACAACACACGACGTTTCGAGAGTATAAATCAATTCCCGTTATCAAGTACCTAACTTACAAACTAAAACCATGCAGACAGAACACACGCCTAGATATCTAGGTTTATGTTCAGAAACTAAACTTAATGAAAAAACAGCAACGACAATCCCTGAGCGGTCAAAGCTAAAAAGAAACTCACATGTGATCAGGAAACGGAGATCATGAACGGAGTACACAACAGCTGACAAATACCAACCACAATAGGTCTGTTCACAACCACAGTCACAGAACAACTAACGGTCGTGACACACTCTGCCAACTGGGAGGGAGGAGGAGTCAAGAAACCGGTAGTTAACGCCCACAGCGTCCTCTCTTTTAATTTCCTAGCCTTTGAACGCATTATAATTCCTTAACTTTCAACAGTTAAAACTCCAGTTTTTTTTTTTTTTTTTTAAGATTTTGTTTATTTTCAATTTAGATAACGGGAGTTGATTTATACTCTCGAAACGTCGTGTATTGTTTCGTATACACAAATGATGTCAGATGTCCGAACAAACAATAATATTAATACTTACGTTTATTTTTAACCTGAGGTAGGCCTATTTCCACATATAGTGGAAAACAGAATTTGAGGAATATGTGTGAGCTATTCTCAAGTTTTGTCAGCCAGTCTTGAAAAGAATTCTTTTTCAATAATATCACTTGATCAAATAGTAGATATGTTGTTCGCTAAGACAGAACTAAAGGACCGGGTTATGAGTTATTACTAAGACGGACCAAAAGTATTGGGATCTTTCACAGAAATAAATTTTAGATTAATATAAAAAATAAGATCTGAAAATTATATTGAATGTTTCTAAATGACAAGTCCGTAATAGGTTAATGTATTAGTTTCTCAGTAATAATACAGTTTCTTAATTAGGTGTTAAATATTAATCTATAATAACCGGGGAAGAGGGGTGATTGAGTTATGTTGTTTGGCTGATTCAGTTACATGTATCATATATTATCCTGGGAAATACACGGTTAGCAACACCTACAGCAAACACAACAAGATAATGTTTTGTCTTGGGAGTACAAATATATTGATCCACATAATTACGATGTTGATGGTACCATTACAGATTTGTAAAAAGTCACCGACAATAATTTTATGTGTTTATGAACAATTTAACAACATATATTTATGTTTATCGAAAAATCAAGACCACAACTATAGTTTTCTGGTTGTGGTCTTGATTTTTCGATGAAATTTATTCTGAGAATTTATGGCACATGAAATTTATTCTGTAAATACCCATTTTTTCCTCTTTAACCATATTTTTTATTGCCAATAAATTTTAGTTATTAGTTAAAAATAAAGTTTTCCCACATTATTTTGTAAATACTTTCTTAAGCTATACAGAGTAGTAGACGTATAAACGGAGAGACTCTGGAACTTGAGAGAGTATCTCTGAAACGGAGAGTATCAGAACTTGTTACTCTGGTTAAAATAATTTTATAAAACACAAGTTCATATAATATAATTAGTTTTGCTTTAGTCCGCCATTTGTTTTTACAAAATTAACTATAAACAACTTACAGTACCGACCGTAGGTACTTGGTGCAATTAAATTTGATAACAATTACATTTTTTACATTAAATTATATCATTCTACCCAAAACAAAGATTTCATTATATATATATATATATATATATATATATATATATATATGTCTGCATGTTTTAGTTTCTAAGTTAGACACTGATAACTGGAGTTGATTTATACTCTCGAAACGTCGTGTATTGTTTCTTATACACAAATGATGGCAAATATCCGAACAAACAATAATATTAATACAAATATTCCATCATTGAATAATAATTTTAAAATAAAATAGGTATTATGTTATTTTCGAGCCAATAATTTTCGGTTTAGATTTTCGAACATAGAGTTACAATAATAAAAATAAAGCAATATCTTTATTTTGTGTTATGTTGGCACTACAGTTATAATTAGATGCTTCATTTTAATTTATATAATTCTTTTAAATACTACTTGTATTCATAGTAGAATCTATGATTTTACTATTACTTCGGAAAATTATGTTTCTCTTAGAGTTATGGACGAAGACATAGAAGACAACAAACAAATATGACATCATCTTTAAAGTATTTAGTTTTGTCGGAAACAACTGCAAATACCAAATCAAATATGTAGCAAATAGCTTACTGCTTGTCTAAAATTTAAGAAATCATGAGGAATATGTAGGAAATAGACGGAAAGTAATAGAAACTTTATTTAGCTGATAAAGTTTATACACCTGATAAATACATTAAATTTCATTTTAGTAAAACAAAAACAAATAATGTTATGCTCTGGTGTATTAATGTTGTTTGGAAATGTTATTATTGTATATTAAATTCACCTAAAAGGGGCACCTATAAACTTCATCTGAGGAAATTATTACCACCATTGTTGTGGGAATAATACTTGTTAGTAAGAACAAAATGGCTCTAAAAAATTTGAATTTGTTCTACAACTGTAATCTGTGTTTTTTTTTTTTTAAATAGTCTGTTGCTGAGTTACAGTCTTATTTTAGAATAACTTTAGAACATGTTGTGATACTATTACAAAATTGCTTATGTAAAATTCATAGAAGTGCTAATAGATTCTTTTAGATAGACTCGTTCTATAAGAAATGTATCTATATTTAGTATCATTAGTGATGTGGTTGTGAAATTCACTGAGACCTCTACAGATAGATGTATTGTGCCCTCTACTTCTTCTAAGAAGGAGAACTCCCATTTTTGGAAGCCTCTTTACACCCTAAAGCTTCAGGAAGTGCAGCACATGAAGCGAGTCAAGAGTTGGTATCTCGTCTACATCAGTCTCGTACCCTACAAAACTTCTAACCTTTTGTGCATTACCGTGCCGCATTCGAGAAGCATTTCTGTAATTCCACCTGACGATGTTTACAAAAACTCCGAAAGAATTGACAAACTGTATCCAGCCGTAAGATTGAGTGTTTAGATTAAATGTCTTAAATTTGAATCCCTGACTTTAACAAATTTTAAACCAAGGTAAAGTAACACTCATTAAAATATCTATTTATATATTTTTGATTCTTACATACTGTTTTGTATAATTAAAAATCTATTTCATATTTACTTAAATCGTAATGCGAATTTCTGTCTTAACAAATGGTACTAAATGTTACAATATTTAGTTTCAATATCATAAATCTACTATGAGTTATGACAAAAATAAAAACGCCTAGAGTATAGTCAAAATAAGATCACATATACAAATCGGATCAAATTGGAAATGCTTAGTTCATTTTTCTCATAAGACATCAAGGCGAATATTTTAATTTTATTTTACTTTAAAATTTAAATAATACAAGTAAAAAACGCAATTTTCCGACAATTCTTTATTGTAAATGTTTACAAAAAATATAGATAATAATACATTTTTATTAAAAATGTGGCAACTTGAAGTTCTCTCTATTTGATACATTAATTTAGAACTAAAAGTTAGATACAAAATATCGCTTAAGGAATCGAATTCTATACAAGAGTGATTGGATTGTGGCAAGAAGACTTAAGTTGTAATAAATATCGAGGTTTCTATTTACAACTGTTACAACAATCATTTCTATCCTAGTCATTTAAGCAGCAGAACAATAAAACAGAATGAAGAGAGAGGAAAAAGTTAAAACTGAAAATAACAAAAAGAAATTGAGACTAATATTTAAAAAAAATACAAAACTTAATAGAAAAAAATTAATACAAGTTGATATATAATACAAATTAATACAAGTTCTTGTGTATTATTAATATATACACAAGAGCCCCCGTCTACCAATCATGAACTAACAAGTAAAAATCCATAAAAAAAATCCACCCAATGAGGCCTATAATTAATTATAGATAACATAATGAGGTTAAACAACCTTTAAGAACTATAGTGCAACAAAATCCTTTTAAATTTAACAATATACTATAAGCGAAGATGGACTGGGCATGGGAAATCCATTATCTTCAATATTAAGTGAAGTTTTCATACAACATTGAGAAGAAAAATATATTACATACAAAATATTTTGCAACAGTATTATTGCTTAGAATCCGATATCTAGATGTAGCACTAATAGTAATAAAACACCGCCTAAATAATAAAGGAGAACTAATATTAGAGGAAATAAATCAAATCTATAAACATATAAAAGAATGGAAAAAAAAGATAACAGAACTCTAAATTTCCTAGATTTAAAAATAACAAGAATAGCAAACAACTTGATTTCAAAATTTTTAGGAAAGATACATACACCGATAATAATGCCGATACAAACCACCCAATCGAACACAAAATGGAGTCCTTTCGATATGTGATTACTATATTATATACCCTAATTCAACTCTAAGCAAAGCGGCACACAAGAAAGAAGTAAACACAAAATTCCAGATTGCTTAGAAAGAAACATACTAAATGAAAAAAATAGAAAAGTTAATGTGAAAGATAATTCAACACGAATAACATTGTAAAGAAAAGATTAGGTAACATTATAGAAAAATGTGGAACATATGTTAAAAATGTACTCTACGAGATGAAATATAAGTGTAACACGACATATATGGGCCAAACAGGGCGAGAGTTAAAACAAGATTTATGGAACATATTAGGTCGTACAAATACGAAAATAGAGATTCAAATTACGCTACTCATTTACTAAAAGAGCTCCATATCCTCTATGAAATGAAATATTCTATTAAGTTATTACAAGAGTGAAAATAGAAAACCTCTAAATAAATATAATAGAAAATATGAATATTTTAAATTTTAAAATGAACGGAAAAAATATTACAAAACTATTCCAAATGTAAAGTAAAATATTCCAAAACTTTAATTCATTTCTGATGTTAAAGAATCAGAAATTAGTTAGGAAATCAACCAAAGAAATAAGAAAGTAATCCACCAAAGTAAAAAACACGTGAGGTGCAGCTTGATGGTAGGGGCGTGGAAAGCTAGAAACAGACGAATCCAGTACTAAATTAAGTCTTGAAGATGTAGGAATTCCGAAACACGTCAACGAATATAAATATTAAGAAAATGCTAGGATTGGCAGTAGTTTTTACTCAAAATAATTACTTAGATCGTAGCAGATATAATTACAACAGTTTAACAAAACACACAGTTTCATGGATTGACTAATTCTTGAACATCTAATACGTTTACAACAATTATGATTCACTGGAAGCTCTTAGAGTTTCTATCTTATTAATTAACTCATTCTTTGACCTATCATTTACTTGTTCTCTATAATAAACTTACCTCTCGAAGCATCAACACACTTTCCAATTTGTCACCATACGTAACTCTCTCACCATACGTGTATTTCATTAATCTGTGTTTTTTTATAAATTCATTAATACTTATATATGTCATTTTATTGTTTTAACTCTTTGTTTAATTCGAAACTTATTTCATAGTTGGATTTTTAAAAACAACAACTGATATTTATATAAAAAACAAATCAAAAATATCTTAGATAAAAGACAAGGCGAAGATCGTAGAATTTAACAAAGTGTAGAACATCTATTTGGTTGATAGTCAAAATGGATCTAATTAAATACTGAACGTTTAAGTCGAATAAAAAAATTTAACAATATCAGACATTGAATATTACATAGCTGTTAAACAAACAAAAAATCTGTTTCCGCTATAATTTGGTAGCAATTAACAAAACCAAGCTTACAAAACAGCACTAATTACATTTTTTTTTAAAATGAATTTCTTTCGTAGCTATGCTCTCAATTCTACTCAATCAAGATTTTCATTGTACTCCATCTTTGCTCTTACATATTGGTCAGTCGGCTTCATCTATTCCCATGTATTTTTAAATGTAGTTTACCACTTTGCCTCTCATTAGCACTTCAGTTTGGATTCTTTAGCAATCAAACACATCTTAGATATAATCGTTTATACAAACTAAGTGTCAAATCATTTTACCACGTTTTTATTAGTTCGGTTTCCGTCATATCTGTCAGTCTGTCCGGGGGGGAATTTTGCAATCAAGTTTAAACTAACTTCCCGATAAGCTAGAGACATTAAATTTTGAACATAGGTAAGAATTGGGTGATAATACAATATTCGTTTGGTTTCTTGTCTCTACATTTGTTTAAACAATAGTTATTTAAACGAATAAAAATTGGCCAATGAGATATCGTTTTTTTAACCGCGTTATCGCTTTTGAATGGTAACCGGAATATTGAAGTAGGATGAGGCAAATTTTTCATGGCTTGTGAAAGTTATTGGATTAATAATAAAAACATACCACGTTTTTAAAACGAACTGAAAAGTATAATAATAAATCTTTTTTTTCTTTTTTTTTAACATACCACGTTTTTAAAACGAACTAAAAAGTATAAATTAATTTTTCAGTGCCCTTCGACAATTCTGAGGGAGGATTGTTAGTGCTATGGACATATTTCGAAAATTTGGAGAGAAAAACGTGGGGCGCAGCCAGTAAATAATACAAGTAGACAATCCAGATGAATTCACAGCTAATTTCAGTGAATCGGAAATGAGATTCACTGTAATTTAACATAGATTGCCTGCGCCCCGCGTTTTTCTCTCCAAATATATCCATAGCCACTAACAATCCTCCCTCAAAATTGTAGAAGGGTCATGAAAAATTATTTTATTTCGTTTTAAAAACGTGGTATGTTAAAAAAACGATTTGATTTATTATTTATAATCAATTTATATTACACTGATTGAGTAATAATTTACAACATAATTAGTAAATTGTAGTACAAATGAGTTTTATTAGACTAAAATCGTGCACGGACTGGCGTTAAAGAAAAATATCTTTTGAAATACTTTCCCATTTAAAAATCTTATATAAATTTATTACAGCATCTCGATCATATATTTTCTGATTTCTTAGACTCCTTCAAATAAAGCGAACTCACTCCAAAACTCAAATTATGAAAATGATCAATTCATAATATAAACAAATAACTATAACTAAAATGAGTTTAATAAGTTTCCTTCTAAAATTTCTAATTTACAGTGATATAGATTACTTTAAAATGAGCTTCGAATTTGTTTAGCATTGTTTGAAGTTTTTCTACTTCACACGCACTAAACGAATAAGTACAGTATATTACAATGGGCAGGGATAACACGAAACAAAGGAAGTCGGGCATAAAATCTACAATCATTATTTTAGATCTATTTAAAACATGATTAATACTCAAGAAGTAAGAAAATTAATTTATGTATTATTTTGGGCTTACTTGGAAGATGTAACATGTACAGTGTTGATGTAATTTCAATTGTAAATAAGTTAAATACTTGACCACCATAACGTTAAGTTAACCAAACACTTGTTGCTTTTGACAAACAAAAGTAATTCTTTCGTTTTTACTGTTTTAACAAACAAGAGGAAACAAACCATTGTATTTATCGTTGTAGCACCCTCAACCAAAGATATGTAGCCTATATGTTCTCTAAATGAGCGTCATTTGTGTTGTAATGGTTACTAATGGTATAAAAAGACTTGAAGATGTATCTAGATTTTAGTAGTATTGACATTTCAATATTTCAAGCGTCTTCTTCTTTCCCTAGCTCAATGATTTGTATTTGTCAACTTCACAATGTATTTTAACAATCTCCTTTTAATTACAGCATTTAATTTCTGTGACGGAATTAATTAAATTGTTAAATATTTGTTTACATAGCATAAAATCGTATATGTAATTTTGGTACTTGTAGCAAAATTAGGATGAAAGTTAACAGAAAAATTAACAAAAAATCAAACCCCTTAATCTTTCAAGAGGTATTCATGATTTTCTTTTTCTTTTTCAATATGTGTCTCGGTGTAAATATCATGATCCATTCATTAATAGTTTACGCTTGGCCGTGTAAACAATTTATATTTTGATAAGTTAATCAGTGGAGCTGAATAACTTATCTAATAGGCATTTAGGTCACTGAACACATTAATTCAGCCTGCAAGTTCTAAATGGCCGGTGCAAATGTGTAATATGAGACGAAAATGGTATTCTAGAAACTTCTAGAGGGATTTTCAGAATGCCGAGAATAAACTTTAGCAGAATGTGAAAATTTAGCTAGTAATGGCCAATTTTGCCCCTAAATGCTTACCTTCAATATCTAGCAGGGTTTGAGGATAAGGATATATTTTATACTATTTCCTATTTTATTTTTTATGAATGGATTTGTAAAACTTAAATAACTGACGCACAATTGAAGATTGCATAAACTTTTTTTTTTTCTCTATTACTTTATTACTAAACTTTTTTTTCCAATTTAATTAATAGGAAATGGATAATTTTCACTGCAATCTTTAATATTTTTACATAAATATTACAGAATACATACATTTCCCTTTTTATATCAGAAAGATATTTATGTTCAATTATTGGCTTGTTGCTGAAAAACTTGCACCAACTATTTTATGTTGAGTTTGTTTTGTTATATGCGTTTAGTCGCAGTGTTCCGCTAGGAGGACTCTACAAATACAGTTGCAAATGCCCTTGTACAGTTTTAAGCGACCTAATACAGTATCTTAACATTCAATTATCCAGACATTCAAATGTTCCTTGAGAAGTCTTGCTTAAAATTTTTGATTAAAATTTTTTTTAGATTTAACTTATGTATCTTTATTATAATGGATAAATTTGAAACAATCTCAACAGAAGTTCTAACAGAAAATGTACAGTGTCACCTTGACATTTTTGATAACAACAAATATTTTCTTTTATTAGCTCAAAATCAGTTTCTAATTTGTATCTAGAAAAGTCTATACAAAAGATAAAATTTTGTTGTATTAGTTATGAAATGTTTTGTTATCAACGCAGAATTAAAATCTTTCTAATTACTATAAAATATTATTACGAATTTTATAGGGATTTATTCTTTCCTCTGTAAATAAATAACAATTTATGAGTTAAATTACATTTTAACTTAATTTAATTTTAGGGAGAAATAACTAACGGACAACTTAATCACAACTTGATGGTTGCAGTATTAGTTAAAAATTATCTCAGTCGAACACATTAGAAGGAACATACCAGTCGGAGAATTTTACTGTAATACCTACAGCAAAACCAGCTTGAAGTGTGTCTACATTGAAATAAATATGACGCAGACTTGCATGGGTGGCTCTGGAGTAGACTACTTTGTTCAATTATTGTATTTTTATTCATTCTGGTTTTAAAGTTTATTGATAATGATAGATTGTTGAATTATTGATATGGTTTAATCGGACGTTTGTCATCATTTGTGTATACTTGGCTTACAACCACCATTTGCTATAGGTCTCTTACATGATAACGGGAGTTTATTCAAACTCCCGAAAAGTCGTGTGTAGTTTTATATACACAAATAATGACAAATATACGATTAAACCATATTAATAATATTTCTTGATTATTTAAATTGTGACAAATATATAAATATTTTTATATATATTTGACACAATTTTAAATATCAGTAATAACATAGACAAAAACAATGGTTTGTTTCTGGCAAAAGTTTTGGAAAATAAATACACTTAGGATATTTCTTCTATTGTATAGTCTCCACTCGATTAGTAAATACGATTAATTAGTAACCCTCGAGACATTTTTAAGCGTTGATGAAATTATTTTAATGTTAAAAACTACCTTCTTTATTCGACATAGAATTAAGAATAAAAAACTTGCTTACTTACTACAATCGAAATTTAATTTTCAGTCGAAGACTGAAATTTTTAGTAAAATCGAATAATCAGTT